>JAQJVK010000023.1:2665826-3130996 GCA_035578135.1 Flexamia atlantica | reverse complement strand
TCAATGAAGAGCAATCTTTGTTTTGTGTAGTAATCAATGTTATGATGAATTTTCTCAGGTTAACAATCACATAACGAGAACATATGATTTTATAGTAGTTCAGCGAAAATTAGATGTATGCCATGTTCAAGTGAGATATGCAAATTCAAAAAACCAAGCTCTAATTTTAATAAATTTTGTATCATATGTTACACAATTTTAAGGAATATTTACCAGAAAGCTTGTAAGAAGTTAAACTTGAAAATAATTTATAATCTATGTGGAAATATTACTATAATATGTGTATTATCAATACGTTTTTAGCAGATAATGACGTGTTTTTTACACATTTCCTACACTTATTCAAATTCATTCTCGATTATTCTTCATTTACAAAGAATTAAATAAAATAAAAATAAAACATTAAATTAATATTACTAACATGACAAAAGAGCCAACGTAATTCTTACGTCATGCAACGAATGACTACTGTTTATATATCCAAAGCACGGAGAAATATTTGACGACTGATTAAAGAACAATTAAGTGGTTATTTCTTAAGAATATATTCTAAAATGATACCAAGAGGAATCAATCCACTAAAAGGCAAGACGGATCGTCCAATATTATAATGTACTCCGGGCCCTGCAGGCGGACTGTATGGTATTTCGGACTTCTACATCTTGCATTAGTTTTGTTTGCTTCAAACACATTTAAAAAAATAAACCTTTCTAAGAAACCTTTCTATTTTTATTCATTGTTTTTTGTATCTAGTTTTTTATGTAATCTTTCGATGAATTGTTTGGCAACAGAATAGTTTCCCTAGTTGATTTTTAATTAACAATGTAATGAAAACTTTTAGTGTAAGATTCGTTACTAATTATCCTAACTGAAAATGTTTGGATTTAAATAATGGTCCCTTGTAAAATTTCAAACTTCTAATCATGCTGTTACAAATATGTCTATAATTATATGTTTCATGATCCCATAGTAGTACGTGTTGGAGGATGTCATATTTTCATTGTATTCTTTAAAAAAGCTGAAGTATTTTGGCAATACCCGTAAACGAATTGTTAAACAGCAATATATATATATATATATATATATATATATATGTATATATATATATATATATATATATATATATATATATGTATATATATATATATATATATATATATATATAAATTATTTAGTTCCTAGTAATTAATTAACAGTTATTTTCAAAGAGTTATTTTCCCTGAAGTAGATAACGGACGCAGATGAGACAATAAAATGGAAAATTTGCCTCACAATTAAACACAATACAAAGTTTTTTTCAAAACCACCATTACAATAACAACTATCTATTACAGTACCTTTTTTCGTAAATGAGTAAAGCACTATTTTTAAATACACTAAACGATAAATTTTTAAAATCATAAGTAGTATATGACTATTGTTGTCAATAACTGTATAATATGTGTTTTTGTAGTATAATTAAAATGGTCCTTCATGTTTAACTTATACCTATCAAGGCCAATCGATGTACGTTTTTCTCCATACAAAAAATACTGTTATTTTTTTCTTTCGATAAATTAAATTATATTAACAAAAGGTTATAAGGTCGTCTTTTACATTCACGTTCTTAGAATAAATTGCATTACTAAATAAATATAATAGGTATTTTTTATCATGAGTAAGATAAAAAACATTTAAATGATTTGGAGGGACATCTGATGTCTCGCTCGATGATATCAGCTTTGAATGGGCGGTTTCGTTGCAATAACCCACTCGGGTTGTAATAACCCAATCCGGGAATCGCCAACACGTCAATGTATGAGTTCAAAGACCCATCAGAGTCCCAATTAATCAACGGGCATGAAAAACTCATCAAGGAGCCGGATTGGCTGCCATGTCGGGTTTCTGACTATTGTAATTCGTAAGCTATATATGGAAGCCTTCGCTTTTATAAACATTTAATTTAAAAATACGTGAATCTTTAATTAGTTGAATCCCAGAGAAATTAATCTTTGCAATACTAAGTACAAATCAGATTAAGACTGATGATAAAAAACAGAAAATATATTTACGAGGGGATTTTGCGCTTCATCGAACCATATTGCGAGGTTTACACCTCGTTAACTTTTAAAACAAACAGTAAACTCTAAAATGAAATTTTAAGGTGTACAAATCGAAAATTTCTGTTTTGAATTTGATAGGAGAGCTTCTTCTCGCATGTGGACAACAAAAAAGAGTACGCCTTGCAATAAACTTACTAATCACATACTTTTCTATAACGAAACAGTTTTAACTTGAATATTTTCAATTCTTTAAACTACTATGATATCGAAATTTACCTACTAAAATTCACCATTGCATTGTTTACCATGTAAAAATAATGTTTAACTTAGAAAAAATAATGTTTACTAACTTTTTATTCTTTTTATATACAATAAAATAAACGAACACAGCTGATTTTAATGTGCTGCTAGAAAAAATATAGTTGGAAACCAGTTAAAAACACGAGTGAAAAGGTTTGCATATTCTCGACCGTAAAAAGTAATCTATTAATCTCACACTTCAACCATATGATCTGGAATATTCAAAGTCCCATTTTCCACACTTGTTATGGATTAAGATATATTATGACAGTAGCTATTGTGGCAACAATTATTTTTCAGACTTCACAGTGGTTTTCACAACTTGTACCTCTTATCTTACATAAATCAATGTCTCACTCAGTAATGGAATTCCAGAGTACATTTACTGAGCTCTCGCCTATTCATGGGTCATTGGTAGACCATTGAACTAGTAATTTATGGGCTGTTAGCTACACTAAGGCATCTTATGCAATATTTACACGGTTCAAAACTTCAGGTTCGTCAGTTTAATGTCATTGTCAATGCATACTAATTTATTATTAGCAAATTTCCCCTATAGGGAAGAAGCTATTACCGTAGGTCTCATGGTAAGACCTAAGCCCGAGACCATGATAACTTTTCGTTTTGGGGCCACTAGAAGCAAAAAACAACATATATATATATATATGTGTGTGTGTGTGTGTGTGTGTGTGTGTGTGTATGTCTGTTAGCACGATAGCGGCCGTAAAAATGGTCCAATCTTAATGTAAATTGGTACAGACGTGTAAAGGGGTAATCACTCGGACGAGTTCGTGAACCAGCCCGATCGGATCACCGGAAGGGGGGGTAAAGGGGGTTAAACCCCCCCGAAAATGGGGTTTTTGAGTTTTTTACATAGAAAAATAAATGTAATTTTTGTTGGCACCATTGAATTTAGCTCAAAAAAAACAAACAATTTAGTATTTTGAATCACTGCTCTATGTCTATTAGTTACCGAGATATTGAAAGTGGTAAACACAGTACGTTGTCCCCATGTTAACCTCATGGGAAATAAGTAAAATTCTATATCGCGCTTATTTCTCAACATATCTTAATAAAACATGGTAAATAGCTTCTTCTAGTTCAGATCTACTAAATATTGAATTAAAACCACCTAGTTTTAATATACCTGTAGCTGCAAGCCTGCATACTCATTCCCCATGTTATTCCTATGGAGCTTACCAAAACATGTCAAATCTCGCTATGTTGGATTGAAATATGTTGTTTTGCATTTGAAATTCGCTGAGTATGCAGGTCTGCTGCAACGGGGGTATTACTGGTCCTTTTTGTTTTGTTCTTCTAATGTAATGAAAAAGTGCACACCTCCTTCTTAACAAGCATTTACACTTTACTGGAAAAGGTACTAGGAATGAGTATGAGGCAAACTTTCAATGATTGGGAACTAATTTAATAATAACAAATTAATAAAAGAAAGTTAAGGAATCATTAGTTATTAAAGCTAATCAGTATTTATCGGTCCACTTTTAATAGCTCTCATGTAAAATTAAACAATGTATTAACTGCTTATGAATACTGACAGGCTGCACCACTCATGGGAATAGTTTACAATTCCCACTTTTCATTCACGAAAATCTCAAACTCTTACCTAAATTGAACGTTGACATGTATTTTACTATTAAAAACTTGAATGAAATGTGAGGTTGACTGACTTGGGAATATTACCAAAATGACTTTCATGAAGATTAAAACAAAAATTAGTGGCTTATACATTTGAAATGAAAATTCATAAAAATTGATAGTAATCTGTGAATAATTGTGCCCTTGAAGTTAAATAACTAATTGTTGTTTCTTTTTTTTGCTGAAATTATTCTCTTATGTAATATTTGGTCTGATGATTTATATGTAAAATATATGATCCCTAATATTAACTTAATAAGAAAATCTAAGTTTCTAGAAGAGTCTGAAGGAGATTTTTTTTTGTTTTTTAACTAAGGATTTTTCTTTTCCCAATATTGGCTTAATGTAAATTAAAAGTGTTTTAATTTATCATATATCCGTGATCAATTTACATTTTGATTATATTTGGGGGAAATGAAAGTATGGTGGCATTCAAATATACGTTAAAACCTAAATAAAAATAGAAATTTAAAATCTCATTAAAATTACTAACTGGGGAAAATTATTATATTTAAATCTTTTTAAAATTAGATTTTAAAATGTTATTCATACGACTCAAACACTGGAAATCTGAATTTCAGTTTTAAATTCCTGAAGTCTGAGCAAGAGGTCCTAGATGTTGTATCTGTAAATAGAAATTCTGAGTTTCCATCAACGAAAATGAAAATGGGGAGCGAAAACGGAACTGGAAAATCAGTCAAGCGCAACATTTTCTGTCTCACAGCAGTTTCAAGATAAAGCGCTCTCATTTCTGGTTTCCATTACAATTTTAACTTCACGTAATATCGCGAATTCCTTACTTTAGTATTGTTGCATTTTTAATTTAGTTACATAATGTGGAGGAAAATATAAATTTCAACAATCAACCACATACATTTAGTGTTTTATTAATTCAAAGTAATAGCTTTTAAATATTTTTTTATGATTGATCATTCGTAATATAATAATTTACCTCCGAAATGAACTTTTTCTGCAGCTTTACAGTACCGTTTTTCCGGACAAGCATGATAGTACCCGCGCGAGCGGAAGCGAGTACGTGATTTTCATGCGAGTTCGGTAAAACTTGCGGCCGTGTAATGTACGATAATTTTCATCAAACTACTCAGGAAAAAACTTACTTTCAATCATAACGTAGTCCTTGCATGAACCAATTCGTTTCTCAATCCTTTGAACGTAACCTCTAACAAACAAAACGAACGTTTGCCACTGCTGCCAGTGCTAAACTCTTAGAAGTAACCAATAAACAAGCATTAAACGTCGGTTTGGTGCAAATCAGCTGATTGTATACTTCCGTTTCCTGTAATCGCAGTCCGGCCAATTTTTAGCAGTCCGGAAAAAGTTTTTGCCGGACTTGTACGGCAATGGGTAACTTTCGAGCAAACAAAAAGTAACAGAAACTTTCTGAGTGACTTTGACGAAAAACACGTTTTCCACATGGCATACTAAGAAAACTGTAAACAGGTAGATAGCACATAAAAGTTACTTATTTTTAGAGGTCAACACTTAGAAAATTGTTATTTAACTACGTACGTATTTTAATCCGGTTACATCAAACCTAAAATATAAAAAAAATAAAACGTCACTTTATTGGTGTAGATGATTGATTACCCACCCCTGCTAAAATTAAACTTAAAATAAAATAGAAATATTGACACCTAATGCTACACTAAGCCACTGATGTTCTTCTGTGACTTAGCTAAATTTGCTACACCTACGTGCTAAATTATGCTAAATACTTTTAAAACAAAATAATTCTATTGAGTAACAGTGTTGTAAGTTTTTTGTTTTTTTTTGCCGTGGCTTAGATAACAATTGGCCGCACTGTAGCCGTTTGCTGCACTACTCTCCTGTACGGCACCTTCCCAAACCAAGTCGGCGTTTTTACAACCTGCTGACGCCGAAGCTGCCCGATCGCTAAGCACACTACACGTTCTCACATTAGATCTGCCTTTTTTCCGCTCGTCATCGTCTGTGTTGTACAATCAGGCATAATTATGTTGGTATAAGTCTGTTAATTTTGAATTTTGAATTTTGAATTTTGAATTGAATTGAATTGAATTGAATTTTTAAGAGAGGAGACAACACCAGCGTAATCAAGCTTTAATTGTTCAGACAACAATTGCCAGTTCAATTGTCAAGCATTGGGAAAGTACAATAATTTTAGTTTACGAGCTAGTCCGTAGCTCAACCTGTTTTAACGGAACTGTCAGATTTTAGTGAATATGAAATCAATTTGTAATTAAAATGTAGTTAATTTTTCAAGTGTGTTCAGCGCTATATTTGTACCTTTTGCTTATTTAAAGTGTTGTATTTAAGTGTTAAGAATTTAGTTATGGGAATGAAAATTTCCCAATTTATAATGCAAAGATATTTTACACTCTTAACATGTTAACAGAGAGAATTATTTCTATTGCTTTGCCTTTCTTCGACCATTAAGTTTTATAAGTTCGCAAGCTATTCATGAAGGAGTACTACGTTCAAATCTATAATGCGCCAAGGTTTAATTATTTTAACATGTGTAAACATTGTAAATGGCAATTCCTTAGGCTCATTTGAACAAATGATCACGACCCAGATACATCATATTTTACAATCAAGCTAAAATCAGACCAAATCAGAACGATATTCATTAATAAATTTAAGAACTTATGTTACATATTTTTTTATTTAACGGAAATATTAAAGAGAGAAAATGAGGACACTACCAAATCACCGATAAAAACAAATCTTATCGTCTATCAATTTTATTAAAATCTTATAACTTATAGGACTATTTTATTAATTTGATAAAATTTAATACGTACAAATTCCAATCAGGTAACCAAAATTCATAAGCAAAAACCTTTAATATTTTACCCAAAATGCATGAATAAACGAATAAAAGGGTTCACTTTCTCGGTCTTGGGAAAGTCATTTATTGTTCATTTACAAACAGGCCGCAGGCGGCTCAACAGAGAGACGAAGATGAATTGAGAGCAAGGCTGTCACTGTAGCTCTGGCTTTCTTGGCGCTTAAACAAGCGTCAGTTTCTTAGATATACAAACTTACGTAATACTTGCATTGGAATCTAACGGTATTTTTATAATTAAGATATATTAGTTTTCTTAAAGTGGATTACGGTAGACCGTCATTAATACATTAACCCTTTTAAGGCCAGCTCCCAAACTGTGGTACTTGCGAAAAAGGCCAAGCCATTTCTTACGTGCTGTGCATAGTTTTAGTTAAAGGGCTATAATTTACACAATTTTTATCAGATACTCATAATTTTTTTTAAATTGTTCCTAATTAAATGGGCTTTAAAATGCATTAGAATATATTATGAAATTATTAGAAAGAAATTTTGTTTACGGATATATGTAAGAAAATTTTAATGAGCTAATTTATATTTTTCCACTTTGACGGCATATAAAAAATATATAACTTTGTTTTATATCCAAAAACCATTTATAACTATAAAGTAAAACTTATTTACAGGAAGTATGCCAATTTTGAAGTACCTACCTTAATTAATAACAGAACTATAAGGGATAATGTAAAAATTGACACTTCGCTGTTTTGGGCCTAAATGGCTGACGCCATGTTATTTGCATACAGGAGGGTGATTTCGCTTACAGCTCATTTATCTCGAATTCTTTTGCTTATTCTTCATTGAAAACACAAGTCAAGCACACACAACTCATTTAATAAATTATATTTGGTCGATTAAAACAATAACCTCATCACATAACCAACAAAACACGATAATTAATAGAGGTGGGCGATATTTTTGTACCGGTGACTTTGTCACTGGTATCAAATTGTCACCGATCGTACCGGTGACACAACGCGCTTAATCCCAGCTCCAGTGACTTTGAAAATACTACTTATTCTTTCCAAAGTTGTTCAACTTGAAATTTATAATCCGCATTTCCATTATAATTTTCACTCCGAACACTTTGGTTTGATAAAAACGAAGTTATTATTACTCTATGATTCTATTTCGTTCACTGTGTTTTGTCACCATAAGGGCTGTACTAGCGACACAGTTCTCTTAGCTGGTTGGCTCTGCTGGCCCGGAAGCTGTCACTGGAGTCACCGATCCCAATAACCTTCTCTCATTGGCTCTTCTAGCGTTGTCGCCATGATTGTCACTGGTCACTGGACACTTGTCACTGACAGAGTAACAGCCTTTATGATTTAAGCCTATAATGCCTTCATCTCTGTTCCCTGTCGATCCGTTACCCCAAATATCATGAATTTACGACTGTTTTAGTCGATACGGAGGCTATAAGGTTTTTATTTTTATATAGGCTTACTTTTATTTTTGGCCAGCCTTCAAATACAAGACTACAACAATACTCCTCATTTTATTGTTATTCTTAAGCTTATTTTTTATAATTACGTAAAATGTTTTTTCTGTCAACTTTATATTTGGCTACGTCTAAGAATATTATTCAATGTTAATCTTAGACTGATTATTATTATTATTATTATTATTTTGTTATTTTATTTTTATTACTAAACTAATTATTCATTATTCTATTGTAACGAGTTTTGTTATTTATTAATTTGTATTAATGCAACTAACAAAGCATTTTAATACATTTTGATATTTCCAGGTCACAATCACCTTTAAATATATAATGTCAGAGGAATCAGGTCCAAGACGTTGGATCGAATGATTTTTATTTTATCGGTCAATATGTATGTCACTGTCACCACAATGTGTCGCTGGATCGTTAAAGCTGGAATGTCATTGGTCTAAAAGGCACTGTCACCAAGTCAAAGTCGCTAGATCGAATGGCTGTAGTTTTATTGGTCAATATGTCACTGTCGCCACAATGTGTCGCTGGGTTGTGAATACTGCAATTTCATTGGCCTAAAAGTCACAGTCACCAAGATAAGTCGCTGTCACCAAGATAAGTCGCTGGATCGTAAAAGCTGCACTATCATTGGTGTAGAGGTCGCTGTGGCCGACATTAGCGCTGCGCGCGCAACGACAGCAGTAAGCATGTCACAGTGACAGAAAGTCACTGGTATAAGTCACTAATATTTTAATGTCGCTGTCACTGTAGTCACCGATCCATCAAAGGAGCTGGATCGACCACCTCTAATAATTAAACAGCAACAAAATCATCACATGCCCAGCAGACAATCATGACATGAAAACCTATACAGACAACTAGGAAATTTAAGCTTAAACGGCATTATTTGCCATTATCCATGAAGCCCAGATGTCCCTCTACAAGGGTATATCAAGTTTAGTGGCCTTTGGAAAACACAAACAGCCAGTAAAGGGGGAAAAGTGGACGGGGGCCTATTACGGCCGCCGGCCTTGAACGTACTTTTTACCACGGGGGCCTATTACGGCCGTCGGCCTTAAAAGGGTTAATTAATATTTATATTTATTTTGTTATCATTCTCAACTAAAGAATGTATAAATATGAATATTAAATATCAGGTATGAATATTAACAAATGTTCTTTGCCTTCAAGTTACAGTTATATATTTAAATCAATCTTTAAAGGGCTATAATTTCGATCTTACTTAATAGATTAATAAATATGTATTTATTCAAGCTTGCTTTATATTTTGAGCAGCTATGACCACAAATTTCAATATTTAACAATACCATACATCGACCAATAACCCTAATCGATACCCGATTGGAAAATAAATTGTCGTTTTGTCAATATAAACCAACGATTAGGCTGTTCGGAATCAGAGATAAATTAAAAGTAACCCGAACTGCGTATGTCAACCATTTAATGGGATATAAAAAGTCAACGCGGGAATGAAACCCTCGTTAGTCACCGTACTGCTACGGATCTGCCATTTTTATCACTGGTTATGTGAAGGGGATAGTAAAGATATATTTTATATATTGTAATGCAGAGGACTTATACAATATATAACCCAATAGTTATAAAATACATGTCTTAATATAGCAATCAACTTTTCATTAATTTCATTAATAATAACCAATATTCTGATTACTTGTTTAAGCTATCCTTATGCAGTTGAGTGGAATATACCTTTTGAATTCTACAATCAACGAAACGAAAAGAGATGTGGAAAAAGTTAGTTGCTGGGTGCAAAACCAAATTTACTATTTGACTGAGTTGATGAAATAATAGTTTATTCTATTGTGATATTATAGTTATTTTACTTAAAAATCGGAACAACTCATGCAACTAAAGAATGTATCTAAATAGTAGATTAGTGCATCAGATTTGTGCATGATTGAAGAACACGTCAAGTTTTTGGGCATAACTTTGTTATGTCGATGCCTCAATCTAATGTACCTGATGAATATTCCATTCTGCTACAGTAAAGGTAAACCATTTATTAAACTGTATCTCTGAGTTCATTTCAAAAATATTGCAGCAAATAACAATTTTCATTTTGTTAAAACTAAAATGGTCGTTGTCTAAAAAAGGTAAAATTAAACTTTTATTATTTTAATCAAAATGCACTGGAAAAATATAAATCAATAAATTTATTAATTTTAATGCTAGATATTACTACGATTGATGTTCAATTTATTTTGGCCTTCAATCTTCAATCCTTTATTACTCTGCTCTTTCAATATGTTAAGTAAACTACTTGCCGATTTCCAATTTAGGTAAGTGACAAACAATTTCGCCTCTGCGCCAAGGAAAATGGAAACATCCCCTCAATCTTTGGGGTCTTCACATCTATATTCTTATTCAGAATGAAGAGAATTTCCTAAACTATTAACTAACAATAATCAATTTCATTTATCTGAGATAAATATGTGAAGTATTTGGCTACAATATTTCAATTAGTTTTTCACAAGTAAAAAAGGGTTCTAGAGTAGCAAAAGAAGATTGTCTTCTTATGGAATTAATTTTTATTCCTATTTTCAGAGACCTTGTTAATGCAAATCAATTTCAATTCGCACTGCATCTGGTAATGGAGTGATGAATGATGCGATCTACACTTAAAACATGATTCCTACCTACAGCTGTTCTATTACAGACAGCACTACACAACCAGGTACAACGAACATGAGTGAAAAACATGGAGAACGGGGTTGATGTACAACCCAATGCGATCATCACTCATAAAACATGATTCCTACCTCTAGCTGTTCAATCACAGACAGACCACTTCATAATCTGGTACAATAAACATGAGTATCTAGGGAACAACATAGAGAAAACAGTTTATTTCCCTGTATGTTGATTTCTTTAATTACGTGTTTTTTTCTTTTCAATGATCAACCCAATATTTTGAACTTTTATTTGAAAATTTTTCATTACGAACGTATTGGTTGAGAGGCAATGCTTGAGAGAAACTTTTGATACCTCTATTTCATCACCAAACATAATTTCGAAATGATGATAATTCCAGAACTTATTTTGTAAAGAGAATAAGTTTATATTCAGACAGTCTGATTATGGAAACTTAAGATCGTTATTTACATAAAGAATAACACCTCTGAAATATGAAATGATCTAGGACTTGTGAATGAGAGAACATTAAAATTCTACAAAATGTGAGTTTTCATAAAAACAAGTAAGATGAAGTGTGATTTCAGAATGCTTTTCAGTTTGGTCTTTAGACCTTACTTAAAAGCGAGGCCATTCCATCAAAGATATGAAGTATAGAGAATGAAACGTGTATTATTTTACAGTTCTTATACACTTATACCAATTTCAACACCCTACTATCTAATATATTTTTTCGAGGATGATTCGAGTTTATGGGAATCAATGAGACTGGTTGTGGGTTTATAAGATTTAAAGACTTTGGTCGATCCGTTGATATTTATTTATTCGTGGGCGCTGAGCTTCGCAATTTTTAGGTTAATCCTCCAAAAAATATGTACAAGCCAAATCCACAGTAATCTAGTTATATTTTCTTGACTGTCTCGTTACACTCATTTATATTTGATAACTGTCTTGCATATTCTTTGTTTGAAATTCATTGTTGGTGATGGTGATTTTATATTTTGATTAGGATTTTTGCGGACATTTGCCATCACTGGTTAGTAAAAAACAAGTTTCACGACGTTTCGGGATCTGGAATCTGATCCCGTCTTCAGGTGGAAGAAAACCTAGAACATAACAAGATTAGTAACACATAGCCAGGAAAACCTGGAGAAAAACACAGCTAAAACAGAGAACTGTAAAAGCAGTCACGAGTCAGTTTTTCTTTTTTTTTCTTTTCAGCTTATTATTTTCGTGACTGCTTTTACAGTTCTCTGTTTTAGCTGTGTTTTTCTCCAGGTTTTCCTGGCTATGTGTTACTAATCTTGTTATGTTCTAGGTTTTCTTCCACCTGAAGACGGGATCAGATTCCAGATCCCGAAACGTCGTGAAACTTGTTTTTTACTAACCAGTGATGGCAAATGTCCGCAAAAATCCTAATCAAAATATGTCTTGCATATTGTATAATTTTCAAATACGCAAAGCACTGTGTATTTCCGCATCAACATGGTATGCATCAAGATTTATCTCTACTATACTTTAAAATACTTCATGTTTGTGTTTCTTCTTTGGAAAAAGGTGGGAAGAGCTATTGATAAATGTTTCCAAGGCAATCCTTCAGATGCAGTGTTGTTTAAAAATACAGTGAACAATGTTTTTAAAATACTACTTCAGGGAAAAGCGAGCAAAATCCCTTGCATCGACTTTACTTGAATATCATCAAAGCTTTATATAATATTTAATAATTTACCATTTCTATTTTATATTCTTGGCTATTTCTTAGTAACTTCACGGGAAGAAGGTTTATAAAGTATGTATAACGTGTTTAAAAATTTAATTTCCGCAATGGGCTAGGCATTTTTGTTTTCTTCTTATTCAAGTGCTTTCATCGATGGACCAATTAAATTCTTTGATTGTAAAGATACGAATTAATATTCGACAAGGAGGCAAGGTTATGGTTTTTGTTGAACATTACACGCATGTTATCAAAATGAATAGTTAATTGATGCCTTATACAAAGGAGATATGCAATCCAAACACCGAACGCTAATTCCAATAACATTTTTACTCCACATTAAACTTCACAATAAGATAAAAATCTAGTAATAAGCTAGAGTAAAATATTATTTTTTTAAATCGTAGTATTATTTTTATAAAATGCGAAGTATTATCAAGGTTTTGGAAAGATATGTTTTATTTATTTACACTTTTATATTTATCCATCCTAAATTTTAATTTTTAAACAGACAAAACTAAAAACAAACATGAAAAAAATACTACTAACATGACAAAAAAGATTGTAGATCCAGCATTTACTTTTTACGTCATGGAACGAATAAAATTTATAATTTTACCCAAGATGCGGAGAAATATTTTACGACTTATCAATAACCTTTAAGTGGTTATTTTTTAAGTACATATTCTAAAATGATACCAAGTAAAGAGGAATCAATCCACTAAAAGGCAAGAACGGATCGTTCAATATTATAATGTACTCCGGGCCATACAGGCGGACTGTATAGTATGACGGACTTCTCCATCTTATATTTATTTTGCTCACTAAAGGATGCATTAATTTTAAAAAGAAAAACGTTTCAAATAATCGTTCAAACCTAATTAAACTATTGATATGTTTTATAAGGATTTAAAATACAATGAGGTGATTTTGCTTGTCAACTTTTGATATATTTCCTTCGTTAATAGTTAGTTAACTATGTATTTGAATGTTTTAGGTGAGAAGAATATTTACCAAACTATCCCTGTGGTTTTACCTGCTTGGATGCTGGTATACCTGAGAAATTTGGAATTTTTATAATAAACCTTTGAAAAAATCTCTAGTACTGATCACTTGTGGCTAAATACATTGACTGTGTGATACACAGTAATGATTAAAAAAACTGAATTATTATTTTTGTGAGCTAAACTCAAATATGAAACTTAAAATTCAAATACACTTCTATTTACAAGAGGAAATGTCTCAACACCCAACTTTGGAACACAAAATTTCTTAAAGAAAATACTTTCAAATATTAATCCTTTAACTCCCATAATATTGACCATCAGGCAAATTTTTAACAGGCCTAATTAGATTATATATTGAATATATTAGAAATTTTTTTTTGTTTTTTTATAACAGTCAAAATGGCCTTACCATTAAACCTGTAAATAATAAACGCATAATAATTTATTTGTAATAATATTTTGTTTTTGGTTCTCTTGGTCGATATACGATATGTCAATGCATGAACAAAATTTCAATAGCTCGTCTTTTACACTCGTGCTTTTGGCTAAAAGAATTCATTAATTATTTTTGACATTTTTATTTTACTATTAAAGGCTTCAGTTATTAAAGAAACGTTTGATGTCTCTCTCGACGGTTTCAGCTTTGAATGGGCGGTTTTAATGCAACAATCCTCTCGGGGTAAAGCCAATCTGGGAATCGCCAACACACGTCTGGCAATCTGGGAATTGCTTGTTACTTTTTGAATAAGTACTTTTTTTACTTCTATATGTAAATAAATAGAGAGAGCACCAGTGGGTACAGTGACAACTAGTATTTTGTTTGGGTTTCTTGTAATTTGTGCACGTTTTTTTTTTCTTGAATGATTTCAAAAACCCATCAGAGTCCCGAAACGGGTATGAAAAACTCATCATTGGCCATCAAGGCGAGTTGTGAATAGTAATAATAATAATATTAATAATTTAAATTTGTGAATTACTAACAGGAGCCTCCGCTCTTATAAAAATTAAATTAAAAATACATTTTCTTTTTATTTAAATCTCATAAAAATCAACCTGTAAGATCCTTAGTCGAACTCAGATTAGGATTGATGGCATTATTTGACACTTCTGAATATATATTAAATATATATATTTAATATATTAATATATATATTTAATATTTTATATATTAATTATTATTTAATATTATTAAATGTTATTTACATATATTTTATATATTATTTAACATTTTAATATATATATATATATATATATATATATATATCGTAAATTTTACGAGGGAGTTTGAGATTCTTCGAACCATATTAAAAGCTTTAAGCTTAGTTATTTTTTAGCAGTAATAATAAAACGTCTAATGAGATTTACCCATCTATTAAGTATCAAAATCGTAAATGTGTCTTTACTGGTTTGTTACGTACATGTTTAAGTATTTCAATGGTCGGTTTAGTTGTCGTGCATAGAAAATAAATTGAATTATCAATTGTATGAAACTTACAAAAAACGTACTTCACCATAAAAAACTCGCTGGTTTGATTTCTTTTTTCTTTTTCACAAGCTATTATGATATCATATGTTTTCTTTTGTCTTCATCACCTTAGAAGATTGATCATTACATTGCCTACTTGGAAAATAATAATCGCTACTTAAAAGTAATGTTTACTATAGTTATTTTTCATCATACTAACATAGAAACATCTATTTTCAGTTCCTTTTTGTTGGCTCGAAAGTTTCCCATCGCCGGCCTAGGCCGGAAAGAAGTAAACAGTCAGCTGACTTGCAGCAACAGACTTGCAGCAAACCGACGTTTAATGCTTGTTTATTGGTTACATTTTAGAGGAATGTAGTCTATGTAGTGGCAGCACTGCATCCGTAGCAAATGTTTGTCCTGTTTGTTATAGGTTAGGTTTGCAGGATTGAGAAACGTATGGTTATGCAAGGACTACGTTATGATTGAAGGTATGTTTTTGTACGTAGTATGATGAAAAATATCATACGTTACACGGCCGGGAAGTTTTGCCGTACTCGCATTAAATCCCGCACTCGATTTCGCACTCGCGGGAACTATCATGCTCGTCCGGCAAAACAGTACTTCCCGGCCTAGTAACGTAATGTACTATTTTCGAACAAACTAATAAACGAATGGGCTACAGCTGATCTGGACGTCTTGCTGTAAACATATCGTTCAAAACCAATTCAAAACAAGAGTGAGTGTTTTGCACATGCGTGACCATTTTAAATATTCGATAAACCTCGCACTTCAAAGATATGTTCTCGGATATGCGAATTCCCATTCTCCACTCTTGTTCATAAATAGTATTTTATTTCAGGAACTAATGTGTGGCAACAATTATTTTTTAGACCCCTCAGTGGTTTTCAATACTGGTACCCCTAAAATCAGGTTGTACATAAATCAGTGTCTCACAGCGTAATACAATTCCAGAGTACTTGTACTGAGCTCTCACCAATTCATGGGTCATTGTTAGACCATTGAACTAGTAGGCCCTAATTTATGGACTGTTAACTACACTAAAGGCCGTCTTGTGGAGAATTTACTCGATCAGAAACTTAAGATTTGTCAATTAGATGTAATGTTTAACGCTTACTAATCTATAGTAAATGTCATTTTACTTTGTTCTTCTTATGTAATGAAATACTCTAGAAGTAAGATGCATACCTTTTTTATCTTAACCATATTTAGTTCCTCTGAACTAGTAAAGGTGATATGAGCAATGCCTTAATAACCTGGATTTAATTTAATGATGAATAAATTTTTAATAGCCTTAATTATCAAGAAATTCGTAGTTATTAAAGTTTGTTATTATTTATCAATGCAATGTTTTAAATTCATGTAATATGAAATATGAATATTTATTTACCTCTTATGAATAGGCCTATTGACAGGTGTCAACACCCTTGGGAACGGTTGACAATTCCAATTTCTCGTCCATGAAAATGTAGAACACTTACCGAAATTGAAATTTGACAGGTATTTTATCATTAAATACATATATTGATGTTTGATATTGACTAACTTGGGAATAAGAATAAGAATAATTTATTTTCTCAAAACTAAAATAATATACATTGTTCTTTTATCAATAATATTGATGCACTTTTTACAAAATAATTATAATAACTAAAAAAATAACAGTCTCATAAAGTCCATGCAGTCTTCTAATTCAAAATAATAGTCCACAACTGTTCAACCGTCAGACTGACTTGGAAAAATAACAAACAACAATAAAATATATTATAAACATACTTAAATTACTAATAAACTAAATAAAATAAAATTTGTACATTTTGTGTGCATTTACTTAGGAGAAAATGTAGGGCCTCCAAGGCTTAGCCTGTTTGGAGGTTCCTTCCTTAAAATAACCAAATAACCAAAATAAAATAAGAGGCGATCAGATAAAATTTTTAATAACTAAAAAAATAAATAAACCTATCTCTAGAATTGTTGTGCCATACTATAACAATCCGAAAAGTAACTGTAAAATGTACTGATTAATACTACCCTACTGACTTTTATGAAGATTAAAACCAACACTTTGTGGCTCATACATTTGAAAAAATACATAAAAATGTTGAGTGGTCTTTGAAAAATATATTAATTATTCCTATGAATCAAAATTACTGGATTTTTCTTGGTAAAATGTTTTTAAGAATTTAATTTGGTCTGCTTATTATTATTATAAGCATTAATATAAAAATTGGACCGTAATTCTTATTCCCCTTAGCGGAACTTTATTTGCTAAACATATTTGTATAGGAAAATGTCACTTTTTTACTGCAGACCAGTGGATGGAGGTAAAAAAGTGCTAAACCTGATAATTCTGCAAAACTTCACAGATTGGAATCAAAAATCATAAAAATACTTTTGTATCTTACATTTCATAAGTTATGTGGTTCTAAGGTTTGCTTTTTATTTTTTAGGGGCTGAAACTACACCCTTATATACAAAAATTTGAGATATTTGATATAAAGTGTGGATATCATCATATACTTAATTTCGTAAGGCGATTCTTAGCGTCAAAATTGTCGGCGTCAGGCAAGCCGTAGAAGTGTGGGAGGGAGATCAAATTAAAGGTCTCTATTCCCTGATGGCGGGAAAAACAATGAAATTGCTTGAAATTCGCCAGGAAACGATAAATAATATCAAATATCTGCCATTTAAAAAGCTTTGGGATCTAAAAACGTCTGCTTTGTTTACATAAAACATGTGATGCTGATACTTGATCGTAAAACATTTGGTTAGGCTAGATATCAATATAAGGTGGATTCAGTTTGCTATGAAGGTATCTTGAACCACAGAAAACTGTGCTTGAACTATAATACATAGGGATTGTTTTAATTTTCCTTCATTAGAGGCTTTTAGCCTCTTCAAGCCACTAGTTCGAATAAATCATAAGAAAACTTCAAATCTCAGTAAAATTTTGAATAGCCGTATAAAGTAATAAGACTTTCTTGCTGAAATGTTTTACGAATAACAGTTCGTAAAACATTATTCGCCTTAGTTGTGTTGTTCGCGTATTGTCATAAAACATGAAAATAATAAATTCGACAAAAAATATAACTTTTTCTTAAAAAAAAGATATTTTTGAAAATCGTTTTATATAAAACAGTAATCAATTACTGAAGTTTATTTTGGTTTATTTGTCCTTGTTTGTTTAAAATCTTAAACTTCATAGAAAAAGAAAGTATGTTGCAGGGAAAATATAAGTAAACCTTAAGATGAAACGAAAACATGTTATTCCAAAATAATCATTACGTGAATGCTATCATATTTATTTATTTGCAAAAATGTTTCATTAAAAATATTTACTAGAATTAAGATTGAAAATTTTAAGATAAATTTTAAGATCCTGACATCTGAGCAAGAGGTCCTGGAGATTGTTATCTCCAAACAGAAATTCTGAGTTTCCATAAACGAAAATCAAAATGGGGAGCGAAAATGAAACTGGAAAATCAGTCAAGCGCAACGACTTGCAGTTGTTTCAAGATAAAGCGCTCTCATTTCTGGTTTCCATTACAATTTTAACTTCATTTGGCATTACGAATTTTTTATCCTATTCTCTTATTATTCATTTAGGTTAAGAATCAGGAGGAAAAGCAAAATTTTACATCAAGTTCCATAAAGTAATTCCTCCTTTCCACATATTGTTTTATAATGTTTCCTGATGATTACTAATTATTTAAATATTGTGATCAATTACATTTTGTTTAGTCTAGTAATTTACAAAATTGTCCAATGGTGTGAACGTAGAATTAATTACTTCCGATTCTGTTATCAAGTTATCCTGAAACTCCTTCTGACTGAGGCCGCATGAAATTCTTATCCTATTAGCAACGTTCTGACACGTTTTAAGGGAACTACCTAGATATTGTGCAAAAATATAGAAGAAATTACGCATTTCCAACATTATGAAAACTCAAAAATTCTAAAAACAAACATACTACATATACATACTAATCCAAAACACATACACACCTACATGCTACATACTACACATACTACACATACTCCTTACAAACTAATTAAAATAAATCACTTCAAACATGAGATGAAATTCAAGTCTAAAAACTAAATTAAAAGGAAAAATAATGTAGTGTACTATTTTAATGAATCCAGTCAATAAAATATATAAAAAAGTGTTCCTGACTTAAAAGAAAAATGTAAAGGACATGACTGATATACAGCCATATTATGTTCTTCACTCTTAATACCTGGTTCATGCACTGATTACCCGTTTGACGATTAAAACTTCTTTTTAACTGAAAGGTGCCCTGCCAATTATATATGTAAATGAAGGAACAACTTTTATACCATTCATTTTATATTACTAATAAATTTTATAGCTAAAAGAAATGCGATTGGATTTTTTTACAAAATTTTACCTAATTTAGCATTTTATAATTGTTACAGTCTTGTAAATAAAAAAAAATTTGGAAATTTGGAATTTTGCAAGCAATACGTAATTTTTTATCTTTTTATTTCTTAATTAGATTATTAGTAGAAATTTATGCTACCATTTCGTTTTAAATCATAAAATAATTGCATAATATGGTCATTAAGAACAAACTTTTATATTTCCAAGGTTAGTCTCTAGGTTTTATCATGTAGTAGAAGCAGCCTTGTTCATGTGTCGGAACATGGTGTCGGGCTAAGTCGTATTTCACGGTGACTTTTCGCGTTACGTTCTGGAGCCTCGCTTCTGATTTATACCCTCCAGCGACTTGTGATGTACAACGAGCTATTTTATTCTTCTTGGCAAAAATTAACTTTATTTTGATATAGGGTATTAATTGTTTATAGTGCAATAAAGTTTCAAAACATGATATTACTGAGTGCCTATACCGAAGTTTTTTGTCTTCAAATTAATTCTTTGTATCCTCAAATACTAGAGTTAGATTATCTCTTTACTTTAGTATTCCAAGCCGTTGTGGGTAGCAAACCTTAAATTTACTCAGATTTTGAATAAGTCATCAAATTACAATTTTATGTAGAATTATTTACTAAATGCAACTCAATGTTTGTTTCTACTTTATACCATTGAAATTTTAATAAATTAGATTTATTAAATTATTCAGGTTTAATAAATTAGGCTGAAAAAATCTAATTTAATTTTTTTTGCATTTAAAACATGATTAGAAAAGTCCTCATACAAATTTTAGGAAGAAAACTTTTTGTAAACTTTAGAATAACAATCGAAGTTAACTTTAAAATTGAATCTAAGAATGGAAAATGAGACGACTTGTAAGCTATTTCAAAAACTGTTTCCACGGATTGAAGACTTCCCATCATTCTTTTTTGGGTCAAAATTTATCTTAGACGTTCATGAGAAGTAAGTGGTTGACTAACCATCTTAGGCAGTATTTTAAAAATTCATATTAGCGAAGGATTTGTAATTATTAAATAATTTGTTGGACTTTTCCTATCGCTTCTAGTGTTTAAACACTAAGAGCGATAGGAAAAGTCAACAAATTAAATAATAACATCTTAGGCTGTTTTACATTGCAAGTAAGTAAATGATTGGACTCATATTTTACACTACTCAATATACATTCGAACTATGCAATGTCAAAATGTAATAATATTTTATAGCTTAATACTTACATAATTAATTAAACCCCGAATCGTAAGTAAAATTATAAATTTAGGTACTACTTTCAACCACTATCTTTGCTTATATTTGTATTTCAAAACATGTTTCTATACTAAACATTCCCCTCTAATAATTACCCTACACTACCACATTAACAGACTAGCACGAATTCCGTAATACTCTTTTTCTCAGTTTGTGTACATTTTTCAAATTTTAAGTACATTGTTGGACAGATGTATCACGTTAGATATACACAATTATGTTAAACTTTATGTTAATCTTTGAGGCTTTGAAAGAATTTTCGTATTGACATGGGCCTTATGATGAGTCATTGAGGTAACAGCATGTTAATGAAATGTAGGCTAAACAAGAAATCGCATGTTTTATGCCAGAAAGTAGTAAAAATTAAAAACCTAACTTTTTTTGAATAAGCGATTTTTTGTCATCAATGAAAATTTGATGTTTTTCTCTACGGCTCTGTTCGTTTAAAGCCAACCACCCACCAAAACACTGCGTCTGATAATATTGCGGGTGAGTGAGCGCTTTCATTTGGCGACGCGGCTTTTGAAATAGCTTTTGAAATTGTCCCATTTCTCAGAAGTAACGCCAGTGTTACTTTGGCCTTGTGGTTGTTTTTCAACCAAGAAATAAGCTGTGGGATTCATATATTCCCCCTAAATAAATATATATACGATTGTTCGGCCAGAATTTCCAAAAAAAATATTTGTTAAAAATTAATGTGCCCTTTTCAACACATTCGTTAGCAGTTGCCTTACACATAACACAATGTGAAACCTCTCAAATTATATAAAATCTTATCAAATATAAATAGTCATTATTTATATAAAATGACTCACCAAAGCGAGATTTTTACAATTTTAAAGCCTTTTGGTAGTTCTAAATTTAAATGTAGAACATGTAAAAAGGTCACAATAAGAACTAACTTAGGCAAAATATGACGGTAAAAGCTCCTGGAATCCTTTCTGCAAGTCTAAAGAAAGGTCATATTCTCTTTTGTAGAGGTAATACTTATATTACGCTTCGTATTTTTCTAGACACCTTTTGGTACAGTACTGCTTCAAGAATTTCGTAGTGTTCATGGGCCTTATAACTATAAACAACGTTATTACAGGTGAAAAACATTGTGAGTTTTAGCAGACGATTTGTAAAGTTTCCATATTTTGTCACCCACCAGTACGGAGCTCAGAACTATAATATAAATCGTGATTAAATTTTAAATAAATAATAAGACGAACACTGAGATAATTAAATATTACACATAGATTAGGAACTCTCAGTTTTAATCACATTAACAAGGCATAGCGAATATTACAATTATGCAGTTGAGAATCCCTCTGTATCATCTCTCTGTTGGCAGTGACTGGCTGATCATATCACACACTCCACCTTCTACTGTGTTGTCTGGCTGATCATATCACACACTCCACCTTCTACTGTGATGTCTGGTAGATCATATCACACACTTCACCTTCTACTGTGTTGTCTGGCTGATCATGTCACACACTTCACCTTCTACTGTGATGTCTGGCTGATCATATCACACACTTCACCTTCTACTGTGATGTCTGGCTGATCATATCACACACTTCACCTTCTACTGTGATGTCTGGCTGATCATATCACACACTTCACCTTCTACTGTGATGTCTGGCTGATCATATCACACACTAACCTTCTACTGTGATGTCTGGCTGATCATATCACACACTTCACCTTCTACTGTGATGTCTGGCTGATCATATCACACACTTCACCTTCTACTGTGATGTCTGGCTGATCATATCACACACTTCACCTTCTACTGTGTTGTCTGGCTGATCATATCACACACTACACCTTCTACTGTGTTGTCTGGCTGATCATATCACACACTCCACCTTCTACTGTGATGTCTGGCTGATCATATCACACACTCCACCTTCTACTGTGTTGTCTGGCTGATCATATCACACACTAACCTTCTACCGTGATGTCTGGCTGATCATATCACACACTCTACCCTCTACTGTGATGTCTGGCTGATCATATCACACACTCCACCTTCTACTGTGATGTCTGGCTGATCATATCAAACACTTCACCTTCTACTGTGATGTCTGGTAGATCATATCACACACTCCACCTTCTACTGTGATGTCTGGCTGATCATATCACACACTTCACCTTCTACTGTGATGTCTGGCTGATCATATCACCCACTTCACCTTCTACTATGATGTCTGGCTGATCATATAACACACTTTACCTTCTACTGTGATGTCTGGCTGATCATATCACCCACTTCACCTTCTACTGTGTTGTCTGGCTGATCATATCACACACTAACCTTCTACTGTGATGTCTGGCTGATCATATCACACACTCCACCCTCTACTGTGATGTCTGGCTGATCATATCACACACTTTACCTTCTACTGTGATGTCTGGCTGATCATATCACCCACTTCACCTTCTACTGTGATGTCTGGCTGATCATATCACACACTTCACTTTCTACTGTGATGTCTGGCTGATCATATCACCCACTTCACCTTCTACTGTGATGTCTGGCTGATCATATCACACACAATTAACCTTCTACTGTGATGTCTGGCTGATCATATCACACACTTCACCTTCTACTGTGATGTCTGGCTGATCATATCACACACTTCACCTTTCTACTGTGATGTCTGGCTGATCATATCACCCACTTCACCTTCTACTGTGATGTCTGGCTGATCATATCACACTCTTTACCTTCTACTGTGATGTCTGGCTGATCATATCACACACTTCACCTTCTACTGTGATGTCTGGCTAATCATATCACACACTTCACCTTCTACTGTGATGTCTGGCTGATCATATCACACACTTCACCTTCTACTGTGATGTCTGGCTGATCATATCACACACTTCTCCTTCTACTGTGATGTCTGGCTGATCATATCACCCACTTCACCTTCTAATGTGATGTCTGGCTGATCGTATCACACACAATTAACCTTCTACTGTGATGTCTGGCTGATCATATCACATACTTTCCCTTTTACTGAAATATCTGGCTGATTAAAGTCAAATTGGATTCCTTGCAGCCCTTGTCTACTGAATATGATATTAAAAATTTTGAAAAAAATATGTAATATACAGTGTGACTAAAAAAGGTGGATCGAAAGTAAAAGGAATAAAAAAAGGACTTACTCACTTCCTTAGCCTTTTGTATTTATTTATAATAGCCTTTTATAACAAAGGGGTTATACATATCTTACATTACCATGGAAAATTGTAGATTCTAATTATACTAATCAGGAATCCTGGAAATTGATATCGCATAGTCCAAACACTCAATACCGCATCTCTATAAGATTACAGGAATCCCCCCAACCAAATGTTTTATCTGATTGTTTTACTAAGGAGAGGGGTTTATTGTATAAACTAGAGCTACAAATATTCTTTTGCTAGTATTTAAGACTATAAAACCGCAACAGTTTATAAATGTACCCTTATAGATTTATAATACCTATATGTAATTTCGATCTGTTTTGTTCTTACCCTTAAACACATACGATTACATTCTTTTACACGATTGAACTACAGAATTTTTACATTTATTTGTGATCAAGGAACCGTTAGAATACGATCCGGTTCACTTCCATAAATGAACAAATTCAAATCAAATTCTGTTTTCCAATACCTAGAAACCTCTTGATTTTTAAAACATAATTTTCAAAACATATTCTTTTCATCTTTTCTGTTAACTTTAGTGACTGATTGTTGGAATAAATAGCTTCAGTTTAGTGGTGTAAAAATAGGTGAGGCTTTTCCCCCGTAGTTAATTTCCCCTTATTACTGAATATTTATTCATTATTTTTTATTTCTCAAGTATGAAATAGGTTTTGTGCAATAAAAGATTTTCATGATCATACGTTTTCTTATTATTTAAGCGAAATACGCACAAAATTATTTCCCTAAAATCATAAATAATCAAAAAGTTTTTTAAACATAGATTAAAAACTCTTGGATGGGCTGAGTAAATTGATCAATGACAGTTCTCATTAAATCATGTATCATGTGTTATAAACAGGTTACATTTTAAGAACAAGAAAAAGCTTTTTGTTCTTAAGTCAAGGAGTAATTAAGAAACCTTTTTTAATACGAATGTCAACATAACCAATGTACCGTAACAAACGCCGTGCTGTGGGATGTGAAGGCTAGTGTTATACCCTCTACATGGTTTAGTACTCTCAGGTAATTACCACCTAAGAGAGGAGGGGACAGATATCATTCTTAACTAGCACAAACCACACTTCCAAACATAAGCATTTGCCAAGGACGGGATCCATAATAATAAATTCATAGACTTCGTACGTGTTTGAACTTGTCAATCAAGTCGATATTGGGTACGCTACAACATGATTGTCGGTTCTGGTCATAGTTTGATTCCTTCTCATTTTTTTTTGTCACATGACTCTGATCATTAAGGTGGTGTGTGAATGTAACATGAATTGTGTGAGAATGTGCATGAGTGTGTGTTGTATGCTTGTGTCTTGTGTGCATGCTTGTGCTTGTGTGCATGCTTGCAAATGCTTGTGAGGATGAGGAAGTAAATGTAGTGCATGGATGTTAAGGTTGTGAATTTGATATTGCCTCATGTGAGAGCATTGTTTGTTGAGCTCGTGATAGAGTATTGCCAGGTGCATGCGTGTTAGTGTATGTCTGTGTGTGTATTTGCGAATATGCTTTTGCACTTCACTCAAGTACCTGATTTCCTACGCCAATTTACTATTGCCAATGCATTCATATAATCATTTACCCGTTGGGTCTTTTATTTATTTATTTTTTAATTTGGTGTATTTGTCATCTCTCTTCCATGTAATTACCATCCGTTGTATTAAGCATTATACTTAATGTAAGCTTAGAAAAACCATTGTAGGTACATTTTTTTTATATAATTTTAATAACTAACGTTAATTAAAAAAAGAGTGACTGCTTAGGATTCGGCCCCCGCGCACAGGTTTACCTATGCGGGGACCTTTCTCATGATATTGTGTTTCATTGTGAAATTGTATACGTATTCATGGAGAATAAATTTATTTGACTTGACTTGACTTGACTTGAAGTATATCAAATGTAAATTAACGTTATTACTAATCTTCCTGGAAAATTGCACTGTAAAACCATATTTAGATTTATAACGCATAAAAACACACAAATACAGTAACACATACATGCACCTGCATGTATCATGTATGAATATTATTGTCACATTTGCGTATGAAAATTCTTAAATAAACCTACACCTATACTTTATTAGGACATGTATATGTTATCTTTATTTGTGGTGAAAGATTCTTTTTGCGGAAAACAATACTTTTAATTAAATAATAGTATTACTTATCTACCTATATATTAATAGACAAGCATTTTTCTTATTTGACTTTTGCAATCCCATTTTCTCAGCCTCTGTGTAACGTTGCAAAAATCTAGACACACCGATAGAATTGTATTTTACTGCAAATGTGCACAATCCCATTGAAATTTTCTTAATCATTTAGACTTTGAGAAAATGTAATTCCAAATCAAATCAATTAGCATTGGCTTCATGAGTTTCTATGATGGTGATGGAATAACAAAAAAATGTAAGCAAATGTCATCATATAAAGTTGTTATCTCATGCTACTTTTCCGAGAGTGAAGATTAGAAGTACATACACATGAGAGGGTGAAAATCTGCTAAAAATATACCTATGAAGTCTGATAAAAAATAAAAACAAATCAATAGCAATCAAAAAATCAAGTCTCACCATTACCGTTTCAGTATTCACATTATCATCAACTAATTATTTTATGGTTTTTTGTTTTTCATCATACTAACACAGAAACATCTGTTTTCATCCTCTACTGCAATTTCCAGCCATTTTAGGAAGAAAGAAAAGTTCCTTTTTGTTGGCTCGAAAGTTTCCCATTGCCGGCCTAGGCCGGATAAACCTTTTCCAGCCTAGGCTGGATGAAACGGAAGTAAACAATCAGCTTATCTGCAGCAAACCGTCGTTTAATGCTTGTTTATTGGTAGTTTATTGGTTTCTTTTTAGAGGAATGTAGTGGCAGCACTGCATCCGTAGCAAATGTTTGATATGTTTGTTATATGTTAGGTTTGAAGGTTTGAGAAGTATGTTTAGGCAAGGGCTACGTTATGATTGAAAGTATGTTTTTTCTGTGTAGTATGATGAAAAATATCGTACGTTAAACGGCCGGGAAGTCTTGCCGTACTCGCATGAAAATCCCGCACTCGCTTTCGCTCGCGCGGGAACTATCATGCTCGTCCGGCAAAACAGTGCTTCCCGGCCTAGTAACGTAGTAAACCATTTTGTGTTTCAGTAACATGTTAGATTTGTTATTTCACGGATGTGAAATGTCTAATCATCATGATAACCTAATTTTTTTTCTATATTATTTTATGACACTTAAGAAGTAACATTCAAGTTAGCAGAACTTTCGATTTTAATAACTTAACAGTGTTTTCAATTGTATTTTTTTTATTTATGTTTGCCCGTTAATAAGTTATTTTACAGTAAACGTTAGCAAAAATGTCGGTCTTACCAACTACATTGTTTACAGTAGTATGTTATTTGTTTTATTTCGTGGATGCGAAACTTCCGCCCATTTCTTGAAACTAGACAAGCAAGGTTTTATAATACTTTTTTCTCGAAAAAAAGCCTTTGTGCCACGAAGCGAAAATTGAATCACTCCGATAGAATTGTATTTTCCTGTGTATATGCACGATCCCATTTAAATCTACATTAGTTTCTTAGTCATGCAGAAAAGTTCATTTTAAAATTCAAAAAATAATTAACATTGGATTAATGAGTTGCAATTTTTGTGATGGAATAACAAAATAGAACAGTACATTTCTCATCATAGCTGTAATCTTATACGGTACTTCTTTTCGTAAAGTAAACATTAGATATTGAAAGATGTTATGTGAGAGCAAAAAGTGGGCAAAAATGTACGCTGTCCTTTCTGTCATCTGATGAGATATAGACCCAAAAAAATAACAAATTTGTAGCAAGTAATAAGCAAATGAAAGGAATAACATAAATGAATAAATAAATATATAGGAATAAATATAGGAATAGTTAATCTCGTGACATAAGTTAATTTCATCTGTATTCAGCACTGGCAATGTTTATCCAATTGAATCAAACCATAAATAATACGAATAAACATGGAATATTTAAATTTAAAATCCTACTGCGTCAAAAGCTGGATGTTGACTGTATAAAAACAGTGCCCATAAGTTACGATTTACGGTTGGGTAAAAGCTTCCTAGAAAAGAAAGGTTTACCCTAGAGTATTGAGACTTGTCGATACAATCTTGAAATAGAGATGGAGTGAATGTTCGGTCGCCAAAGTGTTTTGTGAAAAACCTCACGCTATAAGATTTGAAACATAAAGTTTTTTTTTATATACTATTGTTCAACTTTCGATAGCTCTCTGTTTGCTTAACTCTCTACACAACACCACATTTATATAATGTTAAGTATATCTAATATCTCTTATTTAACATAATAGATTGTATACATAGATAGATAATATAAATTTACTATATAACAGGAAAAGTTAACAAATTCAAGGACTGCTTTATTAAGTATTATTAGCCACTCACCTTCATGTTCTTATTATAGGCTTTACTTTTAAAACTATATTAACGAGGTCTTAATCAAGAAATAATTTTGAAGCATCATCACTCCCTAATTTTTGAAAATAAAGTTTAACTGACCCTAATCATTTGTGCTCAAGTTGTAATTTGACTAATTAACAAACTTTAAAAATGCTTTATAACATTGTATGCGCATCGCCATCAAATACCGTATACGGGTAGGGGTGAGAAAGATGCCGAATGTGGGAGGGTAAGTAGGAGGTCAAGTATCAGATTTCAACATCCCACTTTTCCCAAGGAATTAATTAGATACGATTGCTAAGCTGTGTACATAAATTAAGCTTCAATTAACATTCGCCTGCCTTAATCAGGTTATCTACTATACTGTTTTAATTATGTTTATCAGACGATTTGCAGTTTTGGAGAAATCTGACTGTCACTGTTACTGTTTCTGATCGTGGAGCTTATTTTTCACAATATGATTTTTTATCTATTCTTCTGTTATACATAATACTTTCTTTGTCGAAAAGTGATTTTTGAATAGCAAGCCTAATGATTGTAGCACAGCCTTCAGATCACGGCGAAGACGAGGGGAGGGGTGGAGACTCATAGTCTTGAAATATTTTGTAATTTTATTTCTATATACCTGTATTTTAATTCTTCAATATCTGTTTTGATGCAGTGGTCATATTTATCATATTTATGCAGATGGTGGATGAAATATGTTTTCTTGCAGGGCGAGTAAATCTTGCTGTATATCTTTTGATGCTTATTGTTAGCAAAGAGTGCAGAATTTATCATAAACAATTATACAGTAATAAACAGCAGTTTCTTCTTAATTAAGTGATGTATTTGCAAGCAAAGAAAACTTAACGGATTACGTTGCACATTTAATGTAAAATCAATCATGATGCAGGAGCACGTTTATGCAGTTGATTCGGGGCACGTTTACGCATACTTTAACTGCCTAAACGTGCCCTTAAAAATAATTTTAATTTTCATCTTCCCCTTTGTATGTTGTTTAATCATGCTTGTCATCATTTAAGCCTAATATACCTGTATTTAGCCTACTAGAACTAATTTATATTTTAAATAGTAAATATTTCTTTTTTTAAATTAGGCTATGTTCTAATTTCCTAAAGATGGTGATGAATTACGTTCCGAAAACCAGAAAAAGAAGAAAAATAAGATAAAAGATAAGAGACCAATAAATCAATTATAGATTATTAACTAACTGTATGTTATTTCCCATTTTTACCATTTTGTAGTATACGTAAATGTGCCCCGCTTGATGCGTAAACCTGCCCCGAACCCGGGGTAGGTTTACACACCCGACATTAACATGAATAATAATTTGTTGTGCTTTAATAAAAATAAAAAGGTTAACATTCTATATATATATAATTAAACCTTATTAACCACTGAACAAAACTGTCATGTTTAAAACTTCAAAAGAACGACCACGAATTGAAAAAAAAATTGAAAAAATCCGCGTAAACGTGTCTCGTTCTACCCTAGAATTTAATCCAGCCAACAATTATTGAAAATAAAATATATTAAACATGATATTAAAACTTCCTTTTTGTATTAAATTGTGCACAGCACATTTTACTTAATTTACTGGAATCGGTTTGCTTGGTATTCCCACTTTACGCTACATGACTATGTGGTATCCTTGAGTGTAAAGTTTTACCGTCTCTCTACTTCAGTTCATGTTTTACCATTCTGTTATATATGGAGAATTTTAATGCGTTAAAAAGGTTAGAAAATTTAAACGTCTGTTTTTTTTAATGTCTTAGTGGCATTTTTTACCGTCCTTAACCATATCCTTCACCCCCACGCTATATTCAAACACATTTTTTTCCCGAAATAAAAGCCGAAAACCTCTAACTTATTAACCCCCGTCCTCTTGAAATCGTATGTAAACCGAATGCATATGGAATCATTTGAAATGAATTAGGAATTCATTATAATTTCTTAGGGAAAGTAATAATATTTACTAAATAAAATTTGTATAATATGTACATGCTATGTGCAAACGTATTAAACGAAATAATATGCAGTTTCATTCAGGTCAAAACAAACATTTTACCAAACCATACTTTATATCCTTAGTAGGTGTCGTCAAATATACATGTTAATGGATAGAAACAAATCGATGTAATCATAGGCATGATACCTCAATTATATGAGTAACTCAACAACTCCATCATACCATACCACATTAACCAAATAAAATTTAATTTAGAAGTTTAGCATTCGATTAAAACTATATATGATAGAATCAAAGTTTGGTTTGTTTCATGAAAAGAGGGCGAAAAAATGAAAATTTTATTTTATGGCTGATATTTAGTAATGTTGTGTTCTACCAAAACCTTTGAGAAATTTAAAAACATTAGATTATTCTTCAACTAAACATTCATAGTTGAACCAAGTACATTAAAATAACGTAGAGATCTTTGATTATTTTCTACTATAATAATGAATTTAAGATTCAAAATATGCAATAAAATTGTTTTTTCTTATAAAGTATGGCATATGCCCACAATAATATGCCCTAAATAATATAATACCACCACGATTCTAAGCAGTAAATCTTCTGATAAGCAATCAACAACCTCAACAATTAAGTATATATGAATTATGTTTCGACTCTAAGATGTTTTATGATTTAAAAATTTATTTTAGGCTAATAACTGCGAATTTAACAAACAGGCAGATCATTTGTGGAAGGGTGAATAAAGGACTAGGCTTCATTTCAAGAATCTAGCCCCTTGTGGCGCCCAAGAATATGTTAAGACGGTTCCAGGAAATCCATGTTTGCCGGAATGTCGAATGTTAATAATGTTAGCTTATTGAAATTTATTAGTTGACTTTGGGTTGTTATTGGTTTTGGAAATTGAATATTAGTCTACTCTTATAGTTTAATATGTGTTTTAAGCGTTATTTTGGGTGTATTATTTACAGTACACCCAATTTACAGTACACCTTTTTAGAATTTTTAAAGAGACTTATTGTTTTCACTAATATACTTTAAACCGGAAATAACGGCAGCGAACAGGAATTCAATTTATCACGAGTTCATTCTATAAAGTGTTGGAAAAACCTTTAACAATATTAAAAATGTGTTGTTTTTTATATTTTTTGAGTTTATTTCTATTGAATGCTTAATACTTAATGCTTAAACAATACCGTAAACATACAGTATTTAGTATGGTATTAGAAAAGTATTTTATATAATTTTCACTGCCTATTACAGAGAAAGCCTATTATGTTTTTGGTCTACCTATTCATTTGATGTAATACTATTCCTTAATATATATATATTTTTGGCAAAAACCAAAATAATGTTTTTGTCAGCGGCAAAAAATTGTGTTTTTTTTGTGGTTGCCAGTGGCATTTTTTAACTTTTCGATCGGGAACGGTCCAAACCCGGGTCTTGTTACTATCTAACGGCGACCTTTGGTCAGATAGCATCATTAATTCATAGCCCAACGATAAATGGCAACTGGACCCAGTTTCAATCCTGCCAGGAATCGAACCAATGACCCTCAGGTTATGAGGTGAGCGATTTATCCACTCACACAGTTTTAAAGGTTTGTTTATTAAAGCTCTTACCTCTTTACCTCTTTAAGCTAGATATCAATTTTAATTATTTCGTCAATGAATACTGATCAATGGTCGAGAAATATTTCCATGTAAAAACAGAACTCCGAAACGAGAAATGTTTTCCCGCTCGAGAATGCAATTTCAAAAAAAGTTTACGGACCACCTTTTTAAGGGGGGTAAAAAATTTGGAGAAGCCCAAACAAGAGTAGTTTTACTTAGGAGGTTTCAAGGAAAAAGACAGATATGCTATTTTTCTCCATTCTCCAACGAATATACACAGCAATAGCAATGGCAATAGCAATAAATAAATAAATAAATAACGTCTTTATTTGAAGCGCTTGTCAGCAGCGTGCTGTTTTTCACAATAACTCAGGTCAATACAAAATATGGTCTACAGTCCAAAATAAACATAAGGTAAAAAATAATTAAAACTATGCTCTTTTTTACATTTAATACATCAATAGCATGTTTTTTGAAAGAATATACACCGGCCGGATCATGTCCCATCACGGATTTTAGATCATTGTAGACCTTTGGGGCGAAGTATGCAAACCTCTTACGGTCAACTTCAAGGCGCACGCGAGGCACCTCCAACACGGCGTCCTGACGAGTGCAACGGGATCGCACCTCAGCTCTGGTTTTTAGCTTAGCTTTTAGGTAAGCAGGACGGCCATGCAAAATGATTTTATGGACGAGGCAGGAAATTCGAAGAGTACAAACAAGTTTCATAGGCAATAAGCCTAATGACTTCCTCGTCTCAGAAATGTGGTCAAACTTTCCCAAACCAGAGACATACCTAACGCACATATTCTGTACCCTCTGCAACTTCTCCATGTCCCCCATGGATACTGCGTTACCATAAACAGGTAAGCAGTAGTCTATCAGTGAGAGTACAAGGGCCTGAACAAGGCGTAGTTTGGTTTCAGGAGGAAACAAATGTCTGTGCTTTAATAACATTCTCAGCTGGGCCATAGCACGTTGACACACTGCGCTCACATAACGGTAGCAATAGCAATGTTGGGTCATACCAGGGACTGAGTACCACCACTTTGTACGTGATTAATTATGTAAGAGTGCGAAGCTGTGTCGCACTTGCGGGAACTAAGTCACTCTCTCGTGCAACGCCCAAACCACTCCAGCTTTTACATTTTTGTAACTCTCACTTAATTACACCCAGAAAGTTCTTGAAAATCGTTAGAACATTTGTCAGCGAGATTAATGAAAATTCCAATTAAATAAAGCATTTTATAACGAAAGGTAAAATAATGAAAATATTCCTTTTATTCCTTTTTGTTTTGTATGTATATTTATAAAATAATATGATAAATAGTACACGCTTTTCACAGTTTTTATTTGTACTGTTCTTCATTTCCTCGACCCTTAAGGATTTCTGAACTTCAAAAGCTACTAAGGAATACCACGATTCAAATAACAATTATTTGAAACTATGAATCGTCAAGTATTATTTTTTAATTAGTTTTAAATTTTCAAATGGCAATTTTTCAGAATCACACGAGATTACGATCACATCACAGAATACGTCATATTTTATAATCAAGCTCAAATTATATCTGATCAGAACTACATACATTAATTGTTTGAAGGACTTCTTATACCATTTTTTTATTTCATAAATATATAATGGATAGAATATGGGAACAACACCAAATAACCAATATAACCCTAATCTTACCGTCCAATAATTTCATTTTAAATATACATACAGTAATACTTCATTACTTTGACAACATTTAAAACGTACGAATTCCAAAATGCAAACCAATTTTAAAATCCATTAGGACAAAAACATTTCCTATATTTTTTACCCAAGATGCACAAGTAAACGAGACAAGGAAGATTCGCTTTCCCGGTTTTTGTAATGTCATTTATTGTTCATTTATAAACAGGCCGCAGGCGCTCAGCTCAGAAAGATGAAGATGAATTGAGAGCCTCTCACTGTAACTCTGGTTTTCTTAAAGTTTAAACAGGCTTTAACTTTGAGAAACATATATACAACACTAACGTTACAGCCCAACTATATATTTAAATCCAATTTGGTGTAAATAAATTGGCAATTCGAACAAAAAATAAAAAAATAAATTACTGCCCCTAATACATTTAATTGTTTTCGGGCCAACTTTGACGTGGAACAGGACCGTAATATTCTGCAAAGATGATTAATGAAAACACATACCTAAATAATCGACAAAATATTTATGTTGGTTTTAATAGCATTTCTATCATGGTGGACTAATTTTTCATCTTAAAGGAATGTATAAACAATTTGAAATAATTTATTAAAACTAATAGATAAGTACCTTAATTAGTTTACAAAGCGGCCATAAAAATATTCTTTGTGGTGTTTTATTTAGATATAAGAAAATTTGTTTTCTAAAACTACCTTGGAGCACCTGCTTTCAGTCATCCCAATTGTTGCTGGAGGTAATTTTTTTTCAAATATGAAGATAATTTTACACTTGATTATTCTGAAGATGACTCTTTACAGGTGTTAAAACCAGTTGCCATTAATAATAAATGTAATGACGTAAAAGTAGGTATTGTAAATCACTTTTAGTATTCCCTTGTAATTTGGTGACTAAAAACTACAAAAATTTGTCTTATTATTGTTGATTTTAATTTAATTTGCGTATTCTTAATAATACTTTCATTTAATCTACTATGGACGTATACCTGATAACGGATTATACATGGATTGAATTACAATCGATATGGCATAATATGGCGTTTGATTATCTACATGCATAAATCATCAAATTTTAATTGTATTTTGTTATATTATTCCCCTTCAACCACCAATTTGAATAGTGTACAATACCAAACATCCTCCCATAAGCCCCAATAACCAATAACCCCCAATAACCCTCGATAAGCCCAATCGATAAGCCCTAATCTATAACCGACTCAACATTAAATTATCGATTAGTCAATATAAACCATCGCTTTCGCAGTTCGGAATCACAGATAAATGGAAAATAAACTGAACTGCGTGCATCAACGATTTAATGGGATATGAAAAGTCAACGACGATATGAAACCCTCGTCTGTGGCCATTTTGCCGAGTATATGCCTTTTTTATCAGTTCAAGGGGAAAATTAAGATTTTTTAAATATTTTAGGTATTGTAAAGGTATTGTAATTTAAGATATTGACCTCTACTATATACAAGGTTTTTTTTTAAACGCAACCCATTTTTAAGATTGAATAATTCACATATAAATATGAAATAAGTATTGTTTTATGGTTCTTTACGTTTTATACACTCTATTATTTTAATTTGATCACATTTAGTTCACTTTATATGCTCAAAAAATCCGCCAGTGGCATTTGTATGAAGTTATACTCTCTCTATCAAATTCCCGAACACGTGTTGCTAGGTACCTCTTTGCATTACATTTGTTTTGTTTGTTTTGGGGTACTGAATATGCTGTGACTTGTTTTTTTAGGCCTTACTTTGTATGTATCCCCAAAGAAAATAAAAATATTGTGGCGTCAAATCAGGGATATTGGGGGGAAATAATCCTTCACCGAGAAAATCAAGTTTTGGGTTGCGTTTTTAATGTGTGTGTCTTTAAGCACGATAACTCGCGTAAAAATGGTCCGATCTGAATGAAATTTGCCACAGACATGCTAAGTAGTATTATTCTACGAAAACAATTCACGATATATTCAGCACCTCAAAACAAGCATAACACATTAATGCAAGAACTTCAAAGAGGTACCTTGCAACACATGTTCGGGAATTTGATGGAGAGAGTATAACTTTATACAAATGCCAATGACGGACTGTTTGAGCACACAATGTAACTTAAATGTGATCAAACTTAAATAATAGGTTGTATAAAATGTAAAGAGCAATAAAACAATCCTCATTACACATTCATATGTGCATTATTCAATCTTAAAAATGGGTTCCGTTTAAAAACAAAACACCCTGTATATCACTCAATAGTTATAACATTTCTGTCTCAACGTAGAAATTAACGTTTGCTTAATTTCATCGTTACGAACAAATATTCAGATTACTTGTTTTAAGCTATTCGTTTACAGATGGGTAAAATCTTTTTTTTGAACTCTACGGTTAACGAAGTGAGATGTGGAACATTTTACTTGCAGTGTGAGAAGTCAATTTATTGCTTGATTAAGTTGCTAAGATAATAGTTTATTCTATGGTGAAATTTGTTCTCCTTATTTACAACCGAAATAAATTTTAAATAATAATAAAACTTTAGAATTCTAATAATAATTTTGAGTTCTAAAATTCCATCTCTACAATAGATTAAAGCAAAAGATTTAAACGTTATTAAAAATTGTTTCACAGAATAACCTTTCATCCCCATGCCTCAATCCAACTCTAAATATGGGATATATTTCTGTTAAAAAAAAACCCCTGTTAATCTTTTTTTAGTTGTACCTGTACATTAAAGTTAAGATCAAAGTTATAAACAATAATTTGCAATGTGTTGTAATTATACAGATCATATTCGTCACAGATAAAATCCAAGCCTTCTGTTAAAATGTCATTCAAAAAATGTTAAACAATTCAAATATTTAAGGGCTACATAAATTATTACACACTATAGTTAATAACTTACATTTTGCTATTCAAGATATTTTTCCTTTGATCTAATAATGTACCATACAGAATATTACTTCCACTTGTTAAGTAAATTATTTGCCAATTTTCACTTTAGGAAAGTTGTCACAATTTCGCCGTAACGGAAAATTGAATTAACCCCCTCATTCCTTGGGTCTCAACCTCTGTGTTCTTATTCAGAATAAACATAAATATTATTATGAAATGCACATCATTAATGAGATTTAAGTGCATATTAACATATCTTCACTTTTTCCATTTATCCATTATCAAGTTTTATCATTTAAAAAATTATCCAATGTAAAAGATGATAAATGAATATTACTAACTTGACCGAAGAGCTTGGGGATCCAAAATTTACCTTTTACGTTATAGATCGAATAAAATTTATTTATTTATCAAAGCTGCAGAGGAATATTTGACAACTGATCAAAGAATACTGGAGTGATTATTTTCTTAAGTATATATTCTAAAATTATACCAAGTAAAGAGGAATCAATCCACTAAAAGGCAAGACGGATCGTCCAATATTATAATGTACTCTATGCCTTACAAGCGGACTGAATGGTATGACGGACTTCTCCATCTTACATTTATTTTGTTTGCTTAAAGAATGCATCTAAAGAGTAAACCTTTCTTAAAAATCGATCTTATTTTATATATTTTTAGTCGGTTTTACAAAGTTTGATCGGTTTTTAAATGTAATGACGTAAAATAAGTAAATGACGTTAGTCTCTTATTATTCGTAAGTAAATGAACATTTTTTCCTATTCTTAATTTCAAGTGAGTTATGTATTGAAAGTGGAAGACATTTATCCAATTAAGAGCTTTGTACCTAAAAATCAATATACCTGAAAATGTTTATTTTTTAATACCGAACCTATGTGAGGACAAAATTCCGATCACGTGCAGCTAAGTATGTTTACAAATATATGTTCATTTTCAGATTGCATACTTACTAGAAGTTTTATATTTTTAGTACATTCCTTAGGCAGGTCAGCAGTTTTTTTTTAACTCATAAAGAAATCGGAAATTAAAAAACTTTTATAACTCATAAATAAATTTTATTACTAATTGAATGCGTGTCTATACTTTATTTGCCTCTGAGATAGATACAGGAGAGCTGAGATCCTAATAGAGACAAAATTATATACAATTTGCTTGACTTGCCTCCAAATTAAACGAAATATTAGTTTTTACCTAGTCCACTAGTGTTTTATTCATGATAACGGAAACAAAAAAAATCACTTATTAAAAATTAGCTAAGCAATAATTTAAAAACCATATATAAAACATAAATTTTGTTACCAATGGTATTTATTGTATTTTTCCAGTAAAATAAAATTTATCCTTCTTAATAAATTAACGCCTCGAAGGCCTAATTTATTTATTTTTTCATGTGAAAAATTATTTTCAATCGGTGGATGCATTATACTCTATTAAGAATTTTTAAATACTTGCCTTTTACATTCATGTTCCACGTGGACTAATTCATAAATTAATAACTCTTTACATATTTTTATTTGTCAATGTTACAAGAAACGTTTAAATGATTTGGAGTAACATTTGATGTCTCATTCGACGGTTTCAGCTTCGAATGAACGGTTTTGATGTAACACTTAACTCAGAGTAACCGATCCGGGAACCGCCATCACGTCAATGTACGAGTTCAAAAACCCATTAGAGTCCCAATAAATCAACGGGCATGAAAAACTCATCATGGAGCCGGATTGGCTGTCTTGTCGGATTTTAGGCTAAAGTAGTTTGTAAATTATATAGGGGGATTTTGAGCATCTTCGAGCTATATTGAAAGGTTTACACTTAGTTAATATGTTTTCAATAGTAATAAGAAAAGCCTCTAATGAGATATAGCCATTTATTAAGTATCAAAATCGTATATTTTCCTTTCCATGTTACATATTCACATGTTTACATGTTTAGACGGCTAAGTTGTCGTACATGGAAAATTAAAGAAAATATTTCTTTCGTAAGACTTTTGAAACAGGTACTTTACTACCAAAAACACGTGTAGTTTGAATATTTATTTTCTCACAAAACTACTATGATATAATCTGTTTTTGTATTTGTTTATCACCTGTGGATATACATCACTACACGGTTTACTATATAAAAATAACGTTTAAATTGGGGAAGTAATGTTTACTAGCTTTTTTATTTTTCCTTTGTAAACAAACGAGCAAATACATCTGATTTCAATGTATTGTAATAAAGAAATCGCTCGTAAAACGAGAAAAATTATTTAAATTCTCGATCATAATCATATGAAGTTTTCAATAAAACTCATATTTCAAACTTATTGTTCAAATATGCTAATTCACACCATTAATTCTTGTCATTAAATACTTACTAATTTAATGTTATAATTTTCGTAGTGATAGAAATGCCTAGACCATTCAGTGATTTTCAATTCTATGACCTCTGTTGTACATAAATCAATGTCTCACATCTTAATTCAATTCCAGAGAACATGTACAACGCTTTCAACAATGCATGGGACATTGGTAGGCCATTGAACTAGTAATTTATGAACTGTTATGTACACTAAAGACCATCTTATGCTGTATTAATTTTGTTAAAAACTTCAGATTTGTAAATTAGGTGTAATTTTAAACGTGTTCTAAACTAGTAAATGTAATTTTTTTCCTAATAATATGGAAAAGTAAAAAAATAAAGTGCATTAATAACTCTGTTCTAAAACAAAGGCATTTACACTGAACCTGTAAAGGTTTTAGAAGGAAATCTTTTATAACTAAGATTTTAATTAATAATAAGGAATTAGATTTACAATTAAAAATTATTATTTAAAAATTATTTAAAAACATAGCTTTAATTTTTAAGGAACGAGTTTTTATTGAAGTGTATTAGGTATTATTAGTTCTTAATGTTATAGTTATAAATATTTTTTATATAAACTGACAGACCAATGTATTAATATTTATGAATACTGACGAGCCATCTCACCCATGGGAGAGGTTCACAATACCCACTTCTCACTCACGCAAAATATCAAACGCTTACCTAAATTGAAAGTTGACAAGTATTTTACAGCTGCATACATAAATTGAAGTGTGACGACTGACATAGAAATATTACCCTACTGACTATTATGAAGATTAAAACAGACATTTAATGGCTTATAAGTTTGAAAATAAAATACATGGAAATTGAGAGTATTCTGAGATTAATTATGGTCAAGAATCCAAATAAAAACTCGTTTCCTGCTGAAGCTTTTTTGACGAATAATAATTTAACTGCTCAATAAATATAAAAACAATTTATTATATTTACGTTCAATATAATAAATTGAAACGTAATTACCAATCCTGACTTCCTTAACAAAAATCCATATTTTTGGGAACTATTTGATTGGAGAGGACTTTCATTAGTTTTATTATTAAGCTGAATATTTCTGGATTCACAGATATATATGTTTTAGTCTGAGTTAACTACATTTTGGTTTATATGTCCTTGCATGTACAAAAACTTGATATTTTAAGGAAAATTAAAGAATTCTGAGTGTAAGAATATAAGTAAACACCTAGATGAAACGGAAATTAACATTTTTTTCTAAAATAATCTTTTTGTTGAAGTTATTAAATTTAACTAATTTGAAATATTTTACATTACAATTTTATTCACTTGAATTAAGAATTGGAAATCATAAGTTAAATTTTAAATTACTGTTATGTGGGCAATAGGATTTAGAGCTCATATCTCCAAACAGAAATTTTAAGTTTCCATAAACGAAAATGGAAATAGGGAGTGAAAATAATAAACTGTAAAATCAGTCAAGGCGCCTTATTTTCCGTCTGACAGTTGTTTTAGGATTAAGCGCACTCATTTCAGGGTTTCGTTACAATTTTAACTTCATTAAGCAACGCGAATTCTCCGCTATTCTATTTTTGAATTACTCTAAACTGTCCATGTTCCAAACATAACAACTTTTTCAACTTCTATAGCTTCTTCCAACATTGTTTTAAAGTAGTTAACCTGGAGAATCCCTTGTCTTTAGCCACACAATCTATTTCTTTCTTATCTTGCGTTTTGAGGGAACTATCTATCATTAGGTAGATATCAAACATAAAAACACGGAAAATTACGTATTCTTAACAGTAAACACACCTTTCAAACGTTTCTAAAACTTAATATTTTTACATGTCTTTTACATTGTAGTTAAAACTATCACTTCCAATCTTAGATGAATATACAACTCTGCAATGTCAATTTACGAAAATAAATTTTAAATTTATTCTATAATTCATGCATGTTCGAGACTCAAAACATAAAAGACATGACTACTCAGCCATCCCTTCACAATACTTGATTGATGCACACCTTGACTGTTTGACGACTAAAATAAATATGAAAGATTCTCAGCCAATTTTGAATGTAAATAAAATCAAGGAAGCAGTTAGCATTCTTGTTATCTTAGAATCACTAAAAACGTATCAATTCTAATGTACTTGGGATTTTAATGATTTTGTAAACCAGAAATTCTGGAATCGTATAAGCAATATATTACTTCTTTGGAATGTTTTTATTCCTTAACTGAATTATTGGCTGAAATTTATGTTACTCCACCAATTTTAATTCATTGCACCCATTTTCAATGTGATTCTCAAGGACACATTTTTAGATTTCCAAGGTCAGTCTCTAGGTTTTATCATGTAGTAGAAGCAGCCTTGTTCATGTGTCGGAACATGGTGTCGGGCTAAGTCGTATTTCACGGTGACTTTCCGCATTACGTTCTGGAGCCTCGCTTTTGATTTATACCCTCCAGCGACTTGTGATGTACAACGAGCTATTTTACTCTTCTCGGCAAAAATGAACTTTATTTTTGTATTGTGTATGAATTGTTTACAGTGCAATAACGTTTCAAAGCATGTTATGACTGAGTGCCCATACCAAAATTGTTGTTCTTCAAACTAACTGATTTTTTGTGTCCTCAAAAACTAGAGTTAGATGATCTCTTACTTTAGTATTCCAAGCCGATTTTGCTAGCTAATCTAAAATGTACTCAGATTTTCAATAAGTCATCAAGTTATAATTTTTATGTACGATTATTTACTAAATGCAGTTAAATGTTCGTTTCTACTTTATGCCATTGAAATTGTGTTTAACGTTATTCAGGTTTAATAAATTAGGCTATAAAAAATCTTGAAATTGTTTTCGTTTTAAACATAATTAGAGAAGTCCTTATACAAACTTTAGAAAGAAAGAGTTTTCGTAAACGTTAAAATAAAAATTGAAGTAAACTATTTCAAAAACTATTAAGACGATTGTAAGCTATTCATTTCAAAAATAGTTTCCACTGATTGAAGACTTCCCATCATTCTTTTTTGGGTCAAAATTTGTCTTAGACGTTTATGAGTAAGAAGTGGGATCCAACCATCTAAGGCAATTTTATATTGCAAGTAAATAAATAAAAGGACTCCAAAATGCATTCGAACTATGCAATGCCAAAATACCCCCGTTGCAGCAGACCTGCATACTCAGCGAATTTCAAGTGCAAAACAACATATTTCGATCCAACATAGCGAGATTTGACATGTTTTTGTAAGCTCCATAAGAATAACATGGGGAATGAGTATGGAGGTTTGCTGCTACAGGTATATTAAAACTGGGTGGTTTTAATTCAATATTTAGTAGATCTGAACTAGAAGAAGCCATTTACCAAGTTGTATCAAGATATGTTGAGAAATAAGCGAGATATAGGATTTTACTTATTTCCCATAAGGTTAACATTGGGACAACGTACTGCGTTTACCACTTTCAATATCTCGGCAACCAATGGACATAGAGCCATGATTCAAAATACTAAATTGTTAGTTTTTTTTGGGCTGAATTCAATGGTGCCAATAAAAATTTGAAAAATTTTACTTTTCTATGTAAAAATCTCAAAAAACCCATTTTTGGGGGGTTTACCCCCCTTTACCCCCCCTTCCGGTGGTCCGATCGGGCTGGTTTACGAACTCGTCCGAATAATTACTACTTTACACGTCTATGCCAAATTTCATTCTGATTGGACCATTTTTGCGCAAGTTATCGTGCTTAAAGACACACACACACACACACACACATATATATATATATATATATATATATATATATATATATATATATAGATATATATATATATATTTATGAAAGTGAACGAATGGTGTTTTTGGCATCTGAGGACCTCAAAAAGAAAAGTTATGATGGTTTTAGGCTTAGGTCTTACCATGAGACCTACGGTAACAGCTTCTTCCCTATAGGGGAAATTCGCTAATGACATATTATTTTATAACTTAAGACAATCATTATAAATTAAGCCCAGTACCAATATTGAAATTAAATATTTAGTTACTTCTTTCAACTACAAGTCTTGCTCATACTTCTATTTTAAAACATGTTCTATACTAACCATTCCCTGCATATTAATTAATTACCCCACATTAATGCATTAGCAGGCTAGCATTAATTCTGTAATACAGTACTCTTTTTCTCAGTACATTTTTCAAATTTTAAGTACACTGTTGGACAGATGTATTACTATAAATATGCAAAATTACATTGGATCTTATGCTAGTCTAAAGGGACTTGAGGATTTTTTGTATTAACATGGGCCTTATGATTAGTCACTTAGGTTACAGCATATTAATAAAAAGTATATTAAACAAGAAATAACATGTTTTATGCCAGTAAGTAGTAAAAAGTAAAAAACCTAATTCTCTGTTGAATTTTGACCACTAAGTAGTATTTGTCATTAATAAAAATTTCATGTGTAGCTCTACAAATCTTTGCTCGCTTACAACCGACCAGCCACCAAAACACTGCGTCTGATAATATTGCGGGTGAGTGAGCGCTTTCATTTGGTGAAGCGGCTTTTGAAATGGCTTTTGAAATTGTCCCATTTCTCAGAAGTAACGCCACTGTTGCTTTGGCCTTATAGTTGTTTTTCAACCAAGAAATAAGTAGTGGGATTCATATATTCCCGTTAAATAATTAAATACAATTGTTCAATCAAATTTAAAAAGCAATGCTTTTTCAAAACTATTACATCAATGAAATATAAATTTTAATTTAGTTAAACCTTATTTTAATAGTCAGTCTGATCTGAATCCTGAATGCCAAGCTCCCTATCCACCGTGATCGCTCCTTTTTTCCTAGGAAATTAGATCCTGGTGGAGTTTGAGTACTCAGAGAGGTCCAAACTTAGAGAGATCAGTGGATACCCTTTGGGATCTTTTCCATTATACGTATACCACCATTCCAAATTTACCCTTCAAACTTGATTTTTGATCGAGCACCATAAACTAGGTTAGATAATTCTTAATAATCGTTTTAAAGTGGAAATCCCTTGTAAGAATATTTTACCTGTGGTTTCGATATCTTATCTACCGTTATCTCTGTCTAGATGCGATAAGCCAAGATCCCACCTTTGCTTATCAATAGGGGATGGGATGATAGACCCTTTCCTGACTGACTCCTTGTGTCCGACGGTCATAAGAACAAACCGGTTTCTGGAGAAACTCGGCTGAGCTTAATTCGTCTTAACCGTTAAAATCTAAGTTAAAAATCGATATTTTTCAATTTGATGCAAATAATCGATTTCCTTTAAAAACATGTGATTGTTATTAATGTCATTATGTTCACTTACTTGTTTGCAATAAACAATTAAGGTTACTGTTTTAATCGTTTATTAAAATGTCAGTTTCAGTTTTTCTTGTCCTATTACAATTACAGAAACTGACAAACCTAGAGTCAGGCAGCCAGTCATGGATTGCAAATATTTGCTTTGTTAGCTAATTCAGTTTCGTGTGGTATTACAATGATTCTAGGAATGAAACGTGATACGAGTAATGGGTACATTTTGGAGTATGATCAACGTGAATGTAGGTAAATGGTTCAAAAATCCCAATATGTCGTTGAGTAACATTGAAGATAACCTATACGCGGAGCCATAAGTTTTCTCAATTGCATGTAAATGACGAACCTACCATGTCATCACCAACATGCGTTACCTGGTTCAACAATTTCAGTTTTATTTTTTTTCTACGATATATTAGAATGTAGAATTTTCTACGATACATGATGGACATGTTCGACTAGTACTCGTACCGATTTCATGCATCGGTAATACGTAGAGTCGTGCAATAGTAGTTTATGCAACGATTGTATAATGAATGCCTTTAAGCCATGAGTGAGATGTAAGTTAGAACACGAGCGAAGCGAGTTTTCTAAATATCTCAAGAGTGGCTTAAAGGCACAATACAATCGTTGCATACACTACTTTAACTACGACCAACAATATTCGACAAAATTTTCCCCGAAGTTAAACAAAACTCATGACTTTTACTAATGATGGAATAGGTCACCTCAAATTTGAGGCTATGCACATAAGCAGACTTAACCATGAATCGTTGTAGAACAATCAGCTGATGGGATAAGTCAACTCAAACATGAATCGTAATGCAACAATCAGCTGATGTGCGAATTGCGTAATTGTCATTATGACACTACTTTCGTCAAATGCCGCGCTCCTATTGGTCTAGAACCTGTATCATAAAGTGACACCAGTTGTATAAAGTTAACTTTATGCAGCGGGTTTGTATTTGGTTTAATAGTGTACCTCATTATGACATTAGATGTAGAATCGTTATTGATGATTATTGCAATGGTCGTAGATAAAGTGCATTTTCGCAATTTTTGAAGGTGCGGCTAAATTTAATGTACTTACAAACGGTAATTGTGACCATATTTTTGTGATCTTAATGTTTTATTTCAATTGAAGCTACTAAAATGATAGTTTATTTACTACACTATCATGCAGGTAAACATCTACGCTTTAAAATAATTTCGATGGTAATATCAAAATGTTATTTTGGTTAACACAATCGTGATTTGAGTATCGAATAATTTCGATTTTTTACTTAGATTTTAACGGTGGAGACGGATTCTACAGTGTCGTTAGAGACTCTCCAGAATATGAAGACTCCTGAGTGGCGAGTCTTGTCTGAGGGGATTAGGGTAAATCGTCTTTAAATAGGAAACTTTAAATTAATGACATCTACATTCATCCTGTATGCACTGTGGTAGTATTAGAATAAGAATAATTATATACCACCATAGAAACTCATCGATTTCAATTACATTCATCAGAAATCCCGGAAATTGATATCACAGAGTTCAAACAGGCGATATCGTGTCTCTGTTGAGCTGGATGATCACATTAGAGCGATTCCCCCATCCAAATGCTATTTCTAATATGTCTAACTATGAAGAGGCTTACACGGTTTGTGTCATATTCAACTATTTTTTTTCGTATGATATTTAAAACTGTGCAACTACAACGGTTCAGAAATGTGCTATAGGCCTAATAGATTTACCATACATATATGTGATTTCAATAGGTTTTGCTTGATTACCCTTCAACATATACAATTATATTCTTTTACATTATTGAACTAAAGAAAATTATTTATTTGTTTGCAACTAAGGAAGTATAAAACTAGTATCCGGGTAACTTCGATAGGTGAAAAGAATTAGAAGAAAACCTGTTTTCTGAAACCTAGAAACAACTCTTGATTTCTAGAATATTCTTTTTAATATTATTTTAATCTTATCTAATCATTGCAGTGACTGATGTTTTTTAATTAATTGCGTTCTTTTATTTTTACACAAATAGGTGAAACTGCTCATCTGATTAACAAATAATACTTCCGAATTAACTCTTAAAAAGGTTTATCCATTAAAAACCATATGATGATGATGTTTTTTTCTTTATAATAAAGAGTAATTGGTACAACATACGTCGCAAAACGTTCAGAATAGCCAAAACCTGTTTTTAACATAAAATAAAGACGCTTTGATGGACTGACTAACTTTGACAAATAAACACTCATAAAACTACATATGAGTTTATAAACAGGTTACATTAGAAGAGCAAAAAAAGTTTTTTGTTCCTAAGCAAAGAAATAATAAAGAAACCTTTTTAAATACTCACGGTGACATAAAACGAGTGTATGGTAATGAACGTGAGCGGTGGGATTTGAAGTCTGGTGCGCTACCCTCGACATGGTTTAGTACTCTCACCTAATTAATGTCTGAGTGGGGGTAACAGATATCATTTAACCCCTCCCTGAACCACAACTTCCCATATATAAGCATTTATCATCTGAGGAGATTAAAAAAAATCATAGACTTCAGACATGTTAGGATTTGGTAAATCAAATACCTCAAGCGTGAACTAATTTCATCACCGGTCTTCCAGGAAACTTGCAAAGTGAAGCCATATTTAGTGTTTTCGCGATGCGTTCTCTTTAAACATAACACTTTTTGAGGAAAACCATACCAATATTAACAATATGTGTAAATGTTATATTCCTATGTAGTGCACAATTTTAAGAAAGCTGGGAACAAAATTGATTTTAATAATAATGTTATTTAGGTGAAGATCCTTGATTAAAAAAATAGAACGTAGTTTTTTTAGGATATACCATAAATTTCCTGTTTGAAAACTACCCCATTTTGGTTTACAAAAATTTAAAAATACATAAGATATTTTGTCAATATTTTAAGGTTAATTCGTTGTATACTTCTTCTGAAATGATGTTTTAAGGTGATCTCATGCCTTGTGGAGGGATAATGGAATATTACAGAGGAATTTATCGTTTCTTTAACACAGCTTTACACGATTTATCTCTTAACAATGCGCTAACTCCAAATAAATATGAAATATAATTTGACGTCAAATAATAATTAAGTGACGTCAAAGTTCTGCCTGCTGAAACTCAAAAAAATGTGTAGTCCTCTCCTTTGAAAAGGTATTTGGGAACGTCCAACTCTTAATTAGAATTATGAGGGTTAATACAATATGGTATAAAATACTTAATATAACATAATTGATGCTAAGTTATTATAATTTGATCTCAAACATTCTTAACTATATGCCAAAATTTTTATGTACATCGGAATTGTTCAAATTTTAGACGGATTGTTGCCAAGTGTTCAAATACCAAGTATATTTTAAGACGTATCTATTTTATTGAGGGTTGTTGTAAATTTATAAATGAATTAAGAAAGTCATACGTATTTAGCACTAGAATGCACGCTGATCCCAATTTATACAAAAAAAATACAAAAAAGCATAGTCCCTTTCAATTTACAACCTTACTACGTCAAAAGCTTATTGTTTTCATAGAACCCTTAACTTACGATTGCGGTTGGGTAAACGCTTCCTAGAAAAGAAAGGTTCGCCCTAGCCCTAGAGTATTGAGACTTGTCGATAATGTCTTTAAATAGAGATGGAGTGAATGTTCGGTCGCCAAAGTGTTTTGTGAAAAATCTCACGCTGTAAGATTTGAAACATAAAACTCCTTTTATATACTTTTGTTTAACTGAAACATCTCTAGGCCTATTGGCTTAATTTTCTCTTCATCTACATCATATTTATTTAATATAAAGTATATGTAATATCTCAGATATAACAGATAATATGCATAGGTAATTGATTAATATGATGAATATTTTATATGTTATATAACTAAACAAATAGTACACAAAGTTAAGGCCCGCATTATTGATTATTATTTAGCCAATATAAATAATGTTCTTCTTTACATTAAAACTATAATATATTTGCATCGACAAATAATTGTAAAGCTTCTCAACTGTCTAGTTTTGGGAAAATTGTCGTTTTAAGAAACCTGTCTGTTATAAAAAAACTGCCTCGTTTAGTTGTATATCGACAAACCACTTTGAAGCGCCACAACCCCCTAATTTTAGGAAATGAAATGAAACGAAACGTGTGGAAACTTCATTTATCTACGACCATTACAATAAGCACTAATTATGGTATTACAATAAACATTATAATGATATACATTAAAACACCAAAAACCAAGCAGTACTCTAATGACGACTTTAGAGTACTGGAGTCACTTTAGAGTACTGGTTCTAGACCAATGAGAGCTCGGCATTTGACGGAAGTAGTGTCATAATAACAATTACGCAATTCGCACATCAGCTGATTGTTGCATTACGATTCATGTTTGAGTTTACTTATCCCATCCATCGGTGTAAATTATTCACATCGATGATCCCATCAGCTGATTGTTCCACAACGATTCATGGTTCAGTCTGCTTATTTGCCTAACCTCAAATTTTAGTTGACCTATTCCATCATTATTAAAAGTCATGAGTTTTGTTTAACTTCGGGGAAATTTTGTTGTATATTGTTGGTCGTAGATAAAATAGTGTTTGCAACGATTGTATTATGCCTTTAAGCCACTCGTGAGATATTTAGAACACTCGCTTCGCTCGTGTTCTAACTTACATCTCACTCGTGGCTTAAAGACATTCATTATACAATCGTTGCATAAACTACTATTGGCCTTTCTCCTAGCTTATTTTCTAGCTTTATTAAATGTTTATTTCTATCCCCGAATACTCAAATTTCTTTAACTTTCTTTAATAGCAATACATTTTTTCCTATTGCAAATTTCTTTGTAACCAAAATGCACGACGACTCGTATCCACTCACAGGCTTTGACCCATGTGGGTACATTTCCTAAGAAAGTGTAAACAAAATTGTATACTTGTTACTAAACAATTTTTATCTTTAGTTTAATTTCACATTATTTTTGTAACAAGTTGTATTTATTGGAAATAAAATTATTTTGAATTTGAAAATTTGAATTTGAAACCTAAAAACCTGTACTCATTGAATAATTTGGACTATTTTAAACGTTTTGATTAAATACTTTATATTATAGCACTCACTCACCATTAAATACCTATTCATGACAAATAAATTCTATCAGGGGGTATGAAACGTGGGAAATTAAGTGAGAGGGATTAATATATGATTCCAACATCCCTCTTTCCCATAGCAGTCACGACATATTAGAAGAAATCTATGAAGGGCACGAGTTGACAAAAACTCAATTTTACGAAAACTTAATTTACGAAACGTAAAATTAAAGCTACGATTAACGTTCTCATAGCTTAATTAGTTAGCTGTTTTATTTACGTTTATCATACGATTTGATGTTCTGGAGATATCTGAAAGTTAATGGTACTTTTTTAAGCGTCGATGCTAGTATTCCACTGTAGGTATTTTTCATCTCTTCACCTTCCATACCTACTGGCTGAATTCAGTTAAGCCAGCAGTTATTGAAATGGAAAGCTATTTTTCAAAATATTAAAATTGTCTGTTTAAATTGGGCACTGCACAACCTACATAATAATTCGCATGGAATCGGTTTGCTTGGTTTTTCCACTGTTCCCAGGGTGCAGTAAATATCACTGTAGTCTTATTGAATATAAAGCTAATTCAGTTAACATATTTCCGTATGTTTTAAATGTATACTAAATTTGGATTTTATTTTTATGTATTGTATTAGGCCTACATTAAAGGAGTTTTCACTGTTTAAAATAATAATTATACAGTACCATTAAGCTATGGTAAGAATGTCCTAATCTATTGAAACAAGTTTGGCAATTTGTACACCTGTTTTATTAGTATCTTAGATGCATAGTTTACATTTCCTTACTACTAAACACGTCCTTCTCACCTTCACTGTTTAAAATAATCTTTTTTATTCAATGAGAGTTGAAAAACTATTGGTTATAAAAAAACCCTATCCTCTTAAAATTACATGTAAACATATTGAATCAATGAGATTATTTAGTAATTTACTATAAGTTTTAAAGAATAACTAATATACTAATCATTCAATATTTCTAGAAAAAAAGCTTTAAGGATCTGTATTAAATGGAATAATATGCAGTTACATTCACGTACCGAACATTGGGTTTCCCCACTTTATGTATGCTTTATTAGGTGTAGTCAAATACTCATATTAATGGATAGAAACGTGTCGGTGTAATCATATCCGTTGTGTGATATCTCAGTTACAGGAGTAATTCGATGATGCATCAGATACAACCACACTGATCAAATTATATTCATCATTGAAGCGGCTTTCTTGATAAAAACTATATACAATATCCTACACATTAACTTTCTTATTCATGAAAAGAGGATAATTAGATATTGTGCACAGCCAAAACCTGTAAGAAATATAGAAATACTTTCCTCAATCAAACAGTCATAACTGAGCCTAAATATATTGAATACCAATTACACATTTTTTACTCTCCATTATTAAAAGAAAGAACACGTCCAAAATATGCCATTGAATTTTTTTCCCAATTTAGGGTGACATTTTTTGCAATAATCTCAATAGTAACTTGCCACAAATATCGTAATCACAATATTTACGAAAAACACTAAAAATTAACAATTATTAGAATTGAATTGTTTTTACCCACTTTGTCGTCGGCTTTCAACAATTTATATTAGTTTAATAGGTCAAAACTTGGCAAACAGGCTGAACGCTTGGGGAGGCAGAGGATGGGTATGGAGGGTAGATAATGGAGTGCTGCATGTCAAGTGCCGCCCATACCCCACTGTGTGAAGGCGGTTCCAGGAAATCCGTGTTGGCGAATTGTCGAATATCAATAACGTTAGCTTATTGAAATCTATTAGCTAACTTTGAGTGGTTATTGGTTTTGGAAATTGAATATTACTCCTCGACCCTTGGAGTTTAATATGTGTTTGAAGCGTTACTTCAGGTACGTACTGTTTAAAACTAGTGCTGTACACTTTTTGAGACTGATTTTTAAAAATGTATTAATTTTACTAATATACTTTCAGAGCGGATACAACCACAGCAAACAGGAATTCAATTTATTGCTAATTAATTCCACTTAGTGTAAGGAAAGGCTATTACAGTGTTGAAAAACTGGTTTGGCTTATTGGTTTTGAGCTGCGAAATATTAACTGATTGATACAAGAGACATTGGCATAAAAAACACAGTATTTAGTATTTATTAGAAAAGTATCTAATTTGTATGGCCTATTACTGAAAGCCTATTACGTTACGTTACGTTGCGTTAGTTTGATGCAACCTTCTTCTCCTAAACCGTTTCGGTAAACATTTAAAAAATGCATTTAAAGTGTTGTTTTGAATAGCTCTTATTTCTCGTCCTCTTTTTAAGCTAGATTTTAAATTGTATGAAGTCATATATTGGTTTTCCCCTCTAGTTTTGAATGATCGAGATATTTTTCAATGTTAAAACAGAATCCCGAAACGTGAAATGTTTTTCCGGAACGAAAATGCGTTTTTCAAACAGATTTACAAACCACCAATTTTGAGGGGAAATACAATTCGAAGTTCATACAAGAGTAGTTTCAATTAAGGGCTTTCCAGGAAAAAGACAGATATGCTATTTCCCATCTCTCTCCAACAAACGGATTTAGCAATAGCGGTGTACAGACTGGGTCATAGCAAGGACCGAGTACCGCCACTTTATGCGGGGATTAATTATGGAAGAGTGTGAAGCTGTGTCGCAGGTCCAGGAACTACGCAAATCTCTCATACAACGCTAAAACCACTCCAGTTTTTATACTTTTTAAAACTCACATTCAATTAGAATTGAAAACTCTTCAAAAATGTTGGTAAATGTTTCAGAAAGCTTAATGAAAAGGTCTTTAAATTATTAAATTTAAAACTGGAGGTATATTCGGTTAATTTTTGTTTTTCGGAATGTAGTAAGGTTTCATGTAATTTGGCTACCTAATGATAAATCAATGTCTTAAGGCAGAGAGCACTTTCAAATGAGCTCTGTCTATACTATGTTTGTTTGTTTTTATTCTAAAATCAAGCTGCTAAGAATTAAGAGACTATATATAAGCCAATTGTAAATTATCAATAAGTTAAAGTTGTACAATCGTAAAATTTAAAGCGGTAATACTTTAAAGTTTTTGAATGTTATATTTTGGCCTGAACCAAAACCATCGGTCCAGTAATGTGCAATTGGTTTTTAAAGTCAATATTACCAACTATGGTTAGTATTACCTATTGGCGCTGGGTTTTCAACCACATTGTGGGCAATATTTTGATATGCAGTATGACTATTTTGAATCTAGAGAAAGATATAACGTAGCAAGTTTTCCATTTCACGTAAACGACATTCAAGTTTTTGGCTGGATTAGATAAGGCAGTTTTTCTGCAATTACTTCAGCATAAAGTTAAATTATAAAACTACGTCGAACGTTGAAGTCTTACTAAGTACGTTGGTTGAATTATATAACGCTCACGATTAATGGTGTTTTGCTCTTTCACTTACACTTGAAAATGGAAGTTTTGATTTAGAGCGATTCTACAGTAATTTGAATTACTATGTTTTTATAGATCATATTTTTTTTATACTTCAAACTGAACACAGTCGTAAGGTTTATATTTTAACCATTTCAATATGTTTTAATTGCTATATGAGCTAAACCAGGGATGTTAAAAAGTAAATACACAAATTACTTCATTCTGTCAAATTTGATCTAATATTCATTCAATATCAACATAACCAACAATACATTCTTCGAATTAAAACATTCACTATAACAATAAAATTGCATATAGGCCCAAACTAATTAAAAGTAAAATCTACTTTTAAACAATTAAAAGAAGGTTATAATTGTTTGGTAGTATGTAAATATGACCTGATAAACCTCATTGATAATGCTTCTACTAACTAATAGTACAGTGGGCGTTTACGATTATCATCTACTCTGGTTGATGATAGAAACGTGATAGTGAAACGCCTAGCCATGAAGATTAAATTAATACATCGTCGAAGCTATCCAACCCCTATTATGGTTTCCAGTTAGGCAATAAAACTAACTTCAGCCTTCACAGAAACTAGTGCTACAGCGTTATATTCAACCTATAATTTTGAATATCGGTTAGTCCTTTTGTGGACAGCAGATTATGAGAAGTTGGTATTGTTTTAATTAGCTTGACTGAATCGTATTTTATTGTGTGATGTCCAGTTCATTATAAATTAATAACTAGTCAATCTAATTTTAAAAAATTTCTAAATTACACCATATCCTTAATGCGTCTTACAAAAAACAAAAATTACTGAGCCTGTCTACTAAAATATGATATCAAAATTAAAAGTATTAGGAGAATCCAAATAATATTGTAATTGATTATAAAGTTTCTGAAAGTGATTTTTCGCTTCCACTACATTGATATTTGAATTGATTTTGAGTTCATTATCAAGAGCTTTTTACATCTGCCCGAAATCTAAAACTTAAAACGTAAATATCGATGGCCGTAGATTTTCAAGAGAAAGTTCCCTCTCTAGTACCTTAACCTTTATTTTGATAGCTTAAATGTTATCACAACGAAAATTATCCGAAGATTCCGTCGATAAATAATAATAATATTGAGTATTTCGTGGCTTTTATTTTGGATTTAGGCTTTCTGAAAAATAATACTTCCAAATTGAACTCTGTAATGTAAAACTATTTGTAATACATAGTTTGTCTAGAGGTATAAACTAATGAACTGTTCCATCATAAATAATTGAACATATGTAATGGAATTGTTTATATAATTGAACATTTTATTTTCTGTAATACCAATGATAACCATCCTCTTCTATAAAATTAGCAAGGTTCTATATGCCAATATCGATGTCCGTAAGATATCAGTTTTTTTTTCATTTATTGTAATTTTTACGTTAAATTTGCCGTATGCTTTGGAGTATTTCCTTCCATTTGATGTTAAAATGCCAAAGGAAAGCATGTTTCTGGATATCTCGTCCATTATTTCTCTCCTCGTCCCCCCTATATTTACTTGAAAATAAAATCTAAACGTTTGAGAATTAATTGTTTTGATAATTTTAATAAAATGTAAACAAATGCCCTTGTCTGCCAAAAGTGATCTATGCTACAGTTTTGTGCTCGCAAATCTCCCAGAAGTACAAAGCTTACTTTTTGACAATTTCCAAAATTTTAATTTTATTTATTACGAATTATAAGATCCATAGTCATTATGAACCACGCAAACTTAACAGCGTACAGTCCAGGTAAAATGACATAGCCAAGACCATACGTACTCCTAATGCCAAAATTAACGTTTTGGGCGGACTGTATGCCACGTCAATTAAGCCAGACTATACAGCCGCTGTCGTATATAGACCTATCAATCAACCGATTTCACGGCCGACTGACAAGAGCTTATAACAGGATCAGACTGTTTGCCGCTGATGAGCTGCCAGTTTCTCATCAACTGAAGTTTGGCGCAATTATATAACATTAGGGGTGTGCGGGTACTCGATTCAAGCTTGTTTCGAGCCGAGATTACACTACGCGAATCGACTCGAACTTTTGAAAAATACTCGAAAGTTCGAGTTTAATAGTTACTCTAACCGTCGACCAAGGATTGGTACGCCAATCATCCTTCACTCATCTGTCATTCATACTTGGCTTAAAATACCTACCTGGGTAGGTCGCCATTTCAACTAATGTATCTAATGTATCTAATGTAATGTATCAATTGCATTTTACGCCGTTTTCCACACAGTCATCAGTCATGAACAGCCACTGTTAAAATTTTGTTATTTTACTTGAATTAAAGTGATTTTTTAGTTAATAATATCAATTAATTTAGTTTTGTCTTTTTTCCAGCTATAATTTGAGATATTTTTTTCATTACGCTCAATAAGACTGATTTAAATTTAATTTTCAAACCTATGAAAATATGTTACAAAAACTCTTTTTTTAAGCAAGCAAGTGCAGATGTAGCTTGGCTTTTACCTCCTAAGGCTAACATTTTTTTTTTAATTTGAGTAATGATATAAAGCTATGTTTAAAATGGCCTAAACCATCATTTCATTTCATTTAAAAACGGGTTTGCTTTTAACTCATGGGAAAACTTCCCACTAAGCTTATAATAACTAAAAAATATTACATTTTATCTGATCAATAATAATCACTATTAACATAAGTATGATCACTATTAACTTCTTCTATTCAAAGTACTCGACTCGGATAAAAAACTCGAAAACTCGCGGGTATTTCTTAAAACTCGACTCAAAAATCACTACTCGAACACCGCTATGTAATATGTTAGAATCTAAACTTAAACCCGTTTAATCATAATGCATTCATAAAAGACAAACTGTGGTTTAAATCTGTATAGCATTTGTAATATATATGTTGTTTTTATATATCAATGAGTAGAAAATATTTCTAGATTTTTAAATGTTTCCCCACAAATTATTAGTACAAGCACGCATGGGCCAATGGATTTATTTGCAATTGCGGAAATAATTATTCTTCAGCTTCGTCCCAAACAAGGATCAAATTTAAGGGAGTATTCTTATTTTAGATTGAAACATACAGTTTTTATTAAAACCTTTTTCAAAAATTAATCTTGAAAATTGGTAAGGCCCTGGTAGTTGCAAATATAATTGGAAAAATATTTTCCCTTTATGTAGGCTAGCTTATGATTACTCATAACTTATTTTCCAATATTAAAGTAAGTTATTTTTCACTAAGCAAAAACCTTAGTAGTATGTTTCTATACACTTTTATTACCATATTCATATAATTTTAATTTTGTAATTTTTAAAATTGTTTTGTGTATATTATTTTTGTAATATGTTCAGGACTCAATTCCTAGGAATATAATTCCTCAATTCCTAGGACTATAGGACTAGGAATACAATCATGAACGGGAAATACACTGTCAGAAATGAACTGATGAATTTAAAAATAGACGATGAAGTTAATCGAGTAACAAACTCCTCTTTATTGACGGAAGGGGAAGTCTCAAAAGGACTATTTTCTCGATCTTGAAAATACGTTTGTCGTCAGGTCCTTCCAGAGACGCTTTTATTTTCCCCGCTTCGCTTCTTCCCTGAGTGAGATAGGATTTTCCATCACGGAGCACATTTCAGCTAGTTTTGTCCTATTTATATTTTTTGAAGAGTGACTACATCTATGCAGCTCATTTTTTTTAAATGTGAGGTAAAACCTACGAGAACTATAAGGAAATTGAGCAGTGCAGATGTGTTTACTAGGTAAAGTGTTAAAAAAAAAATTTTAAAAATGTGAAAAATTCCCACGACATCGTCATACATAAATCAAAAATTAATCAGCAGATGGAAAGTACAGGGGTATGACGACTTCTACAAGATAATTTTATAAATAAGATACTCATAAATTTGTGTCTTAGAAAATAAGAAAACTGAAATCGAGAGTGCAAGATCATTAACTTTTAAGTGGGCTAGGATATAATTTTAAAGCACTTCAAATACTTTTAACGCATTAAATACTAGCTGATAACACGGTTTTACCCGTGGAAAAACAGAAAAACTTCCTTGGATTCATGATTTAATATTAAGGTTGCCATGACAACAACATGAGCTTTCCTGTACTTTAACATTGAAATTTTTATGTATAATAGGGCCTAGCCCTGAGTAGAGAGAAGTTTTAATGATCCGTTCTTAGTGCATGCCTATGTCCTGAGAGGAACGTTCATGCAAAGTTTCAAGGTTTAGGTAGTGCGTTCTACTTTAGGTTGTGCGATGATAGGTGAGTGGTATTTGACAAATATATACCTTTGATTGTGAAGGTTAGCTCTTAAGCTCTCATATTTTGCTTTATGATGCGTTTCTCCATAAGTAGAATAAAGCTTTTTTCGTAAAATAACAATTTTTAAAATATGAAGTATTTTCCAATGTATAACTGGTGTCAATTCTTAGGCCCACGCCATCCACAAGCCCAATGCTAAAATTAACATTAGTATTATGGACGACGACGTGGGAATTGGTGCCGGTTATACCTACCTATTTAACAAGTTTTATATTTTTAAAGCGACCCGTTTGAATGATTATGTATTATTTCCCATTGTTGGTGATACGTGAAACTAAAATATCTAGTTAAAATTACAGGCCAAGTGGTGGTTGTGTATTTTAATTTAATTTAATTTACAGTTATGTGTATTTTATCAAGGTTGTACCCCGAATAACGAAGAAATATTTAAGCTTTCTCAGACTAATTAGGAAATTTTAGGCATTGCAGCAATTTTTCCATTTAATATCTACAGAAAGTTAAAATTTTCACAACATTTTTGAATTGCAGCAATACATAAATCAACAATATAAGTTGTCACAAAGAAAACGAAATTTCGCAACAATTTTATTTGTAGATAATCTTTTGTAATAGTCTTTGGACCATTAACTTTAATTGGTACAAACTATAAAATTTATACTCCATGCCAATGTTTTTACCCAAAAAACATTGTTAATGCACCAAGTTCAAAGGAGATACTTTAAATAGTTTGATCGTTATGTTAAGTGAAAATTGCACGTAGACACAAATATAAATAACGTCTTTATAGATCAAAATTTGTTCAATAAAATTCTATGTTCTACGTTTTTACTTGCGTACAGAATCCGGACACTATGGATTTTTGAAACACCCTGTACAATCAATTATCTGATAAAGCATTAACTCAGTTTGCAAAAAATAAGGATTTACAAAAACCAAACCCAAAATAATCCTATTTTGTTGAGTAGATTATTACTTCTTCTCATTTATTCCATAGAAATTTCAATCTCAAGATGTAAATAAAAGCGTTATCTTTTCATAGCTTCTTACACTCTAATCCTATTAAAGGATAATCACTGGAATTTAACTCCGGAACTTCAACACTCTATATTCCTCAGCGACTTAATTATTGAAGTTCTTCCTGTTTCGCGTATGATGGATATACATCTTCCGGGTTTAACTAAAGGTTCTACCACCTATTGGTAATGAAATATTGTTAGCCCTACAAAATATTTAAGGATTATTAATCCTTCTGTCCATCCCATCGTAGCTCATTTTGATGTAAAAAAGAACATGTTATTTATAAGATAACAAATATGTTATTCCTAGGATGTTCTATTTTTTCTTTGATTAGTTTTATAAATACGTTTGATTTATAAAACTCACGTTTTACGTTTTGATTTTTTATGTTGGACAAATAATATCGCTTTCTAACTAATAAGTAAGTTTTAATATTATTAGTTGATGAAAAAATGTAAATAATGAATAAACTAGTGAGTTAATGATTCTATTAACTCAATTCAAGACTGTAAATATATATTGATAAAAACTTAAAGAAACATTTTTAAGTATTGTTAGTTCATTATGATATTAAACACTTTCAGAAGGACATGGGTGAAATAACCTTAGTTAAATATAAAGTTATTATGGTTTCACATTAAAAGTATAAATTATTATTAATCCTTACACTATTAGCGATTTACTCCATGCCACTCTTTTCATACTTATCACAGCAGAAAATCTTACTAACTTGTAATTGTTTCAGTTCATGAAATTGTAGATAAAAGCTAAACTTACATAAGTTTTTCGTTAAAATGTATGAATCCAAACAACAATTTAAAATGATGATCTTTAAAAGTTATGGCCAAAGTGACACTCCTTTTCAAATCGCTTATTTGAGTTTTAAGTTGTACTTTGTGTATCTGATCTACAGTATAGTAGCTGGTGAAAGCAATAATACACGACAAACAACAGTTCTGGGGCAACGGAACATGATATTAATAGTAGTTTATGCAACGATTGTATAACGAATGCCTTTAAGCCACGAGTGAGATGTAAGTTAGAACACGAGCGAAGCGAGTGTTCTAAATATCTCACGAGCGGCTTAAAGGCATAATACAATCGTTGCATACACTATTTTATCTACGACCAACAATATACGACAAAATTTCCCCCGAAGTTAAACAAAACTCATGACTTTTACTAATAATGGAATAGGTCAACTAAAATTTGAGGTTAGGCAAATAAGCAGACTGAACCATGAATCGTTGTGGAACAATCAGCTGATGGGATAAGTAAACTCAAACATGAATCGTAATGCAACAATCAGCTGATGTGCGAATTGCGTAATTGTTATTATGACACTACTTCCGTCAAATGCCGACCTCTCATTGGTCTAGAACCAGTACTCTAAAGTGACTCCAGTACTCTAAAGTCGTCATTAGAGTACTGCTTGGTTTCTGGTGTTTTAATGTATATCATTATAATGTTTATTGTAATACCATAATTGGTGCATATTGCAATGGTCGTAGATAAATACTATTATTGTAAGTTCTTGGCAGCCAAATTTAATTATTCATTTAATTTTCATTCAAATATCCTCAAAAGTTTTCGATCATACAATTCCTGACACTGTTATTTATTATTTTGTAATACAATCAAACAAAACTTCTATCATAGTACTGTATTTTGAAAAAAGTACATCCATAGTAATAAAAATCAAATGCAAACCTTGTAAGCTTTTTTAACTGAAAACTATTTGCTGTTCTCAGGTACATTATATAATTAAAAAACGCCAGGAAAGAGATATAATTTAAGACTTAATCTCCAAAGTATTTATGAGTTATTTTTCCTTACTCCAATAATAATTTAAAGACGCATTCATGAAATTTTAATATAGCATTCTTGAATATTATGGAGGCAGAGTTTATGCTGAAAATAGAACGCCTGAATTATGACAGAGACAAGTTCACAGCAGCTATGTCGCGTGTACGACTTTAATTTTTCAGAAGGAGTTATTTAAACTACATTCTAGCCACAAAATTAAAACACGCGGATATTTTTTAACGATTCAAGCACTGTAAGGATTAGAGATACTTTCTTTAACTTTACCCTTCCTGTTTGCGACATTATACTAACGGACACGCGCTGCTCGGTATCTGTAAAGAAATAATTACAAAGAAAAACCAATTCAACAGCTGTCCAGCCCTCCTCTTTCTATTAGTGTACTTGGGAAAAATGTTATCAAAACGTTAGTATTTTTCCTGGAACTTCCTCACCTAGACCATTTTTTTATCATTTAAATTTGGGGTTGATGGGTCACCTGACCCAAATCCTGGGTGATTTGGGCCTTATGTAAGTTAACTTGCCTTTATATTGTTTACCAGTTTATTGTATGTTTAATTACATACTCTCTTGGAAAAAATAACTATATCTCCAGTTTTGTAGCTGATTCAGTTTAATTCTCATTACCTTGTACTCCCTCTTATAAAATTTATCACAATACTAGCTGATAATCCCAGCTTTGCCCGGGAGAGTATTTTCTTCTTTTTGAATTCTTGAAGTTTCTTATTGCTGCATTCTGATAGTAACCATAGCAGCTATTTCAAATGGTAACCATAGCAACTATTTAAAGAACATCCAAAATCCTTTACATGGGTCTCTTTCGGAACACCCTGAGCCTACGTCCTTGAAGGTATCAAGACCAAACCACCATAGTGCAAATCATGAGATTTCAAGCTTTAATTTGACACCAAGATCAAGTGTCTAAGACATGTAGTTTTGGCTGTAAACCGAAATGTGCCAACACACAACTCTCTTTTTATATAAATATACTGAATATTGATTAGTTTACAGGTTATGAAACAAATAAATTAAACGATTGTTCATTTAAATTAAAACCTATTTGGACGCTACTCCTAGCCTTCAACCGTTTTGAGCATTACTTGTACGTCTAGAAAGTCACGGTAATATCACAAAACTAAATAAATGGTATCAGCATACTGACACATACTTTCTCCCTTACAGCAAGAAAATCTACAATAAAATAATATGAAATAACAACTATCCCACAAAAACGTACCAAACTTTATCGAAATAGTTAGCAATTAACAGAGAGATCGATTTTTTAATATTTGCCATAAGAATAAAATTAGAAAATCTGCTGAGTTTACCGCAAAACAAAAATATCAGTATCCAAACGTCATATCAGACCGCTCCTTCATTATAAAATACTATAAAGTACATATGTAGGTTTCGGCTTTCATTTTATGATACAACATCGTCAATAAAAAATAATTAACAAAACATCATATGTCTTAAGGTACCTCGTCACATCAACAATTCGGAATAGGGTACATAATTAAACAAATTCACAAATTCACTTTGAAACACAACTAACTTAAATAACAAATCTGCACAATATTCAATATTCATGCTCTGAATTTAAATTTTGGTTCAAAATTTATTTTCAGCTCGCCCACTCTAGCACAGTAGCTTGAGCGACGGTAAAGTTTTCAATTTCATGGATGGAATCTCCTGGATATTCTTTAAGCGTCATCTACATTCTATCAATAAATTTGATTTTGATGACACTCTAAAAGTTTACTGAAGTATGGTTGTTCACGTTTGACTTGATTTCCGCATAATAAATTTATAAATAAAGGACTTGGATAGTTTAGTATATTGCAAAACATAAATTAAAAGTATTAAAAAGGAAATTATTAATTTAAAAGAAATTATAGAATTAAGTAACTGTTGGGATACTTCAAAGTGATACTTAGAGTATTAGGTTGAAGATTTTTATTTCTAATGTTTTTGCATGCCTGTAGGGAATACCGGGCCTGCGGCCATTTACGCGCCTGCAACTACTTATTATAAGGACACGTAGGCCTACGTATCACTTCAGCCACTTTAAAATATTTTGATTTTTTGTGATTAAAATTAAATAGCTCGATTATATTTTTTCAACACTCCTTAAAAATACAATTTAATATTACGGATACACAACAATAAACGAAGCATTGTCAAAAATATTATTTCGACGAGGCAGGTTTTTAGATTTTTATGGGAGGTATTTTTTAATATAAAAATGCCTGAAACGTTTTTTACAGATCCCTTATTGATTTTATTTAAAATATATTTTCGTAATATGTTTTTTTTATATTTTTTTAGGTAATTCACCTAAAATACTAATGCTCCGATACTCCCCCCCGCGGCCGATAACCCGCGGTTGGTCTTCTCTACGTCTTATTATATTCCCTAAACATATCTATATATTAATATGTAACGGGTTTTGTTTGGGGAGTTATAAATCGCAATCGGAGTTGCAACCGTATAATTTAGTTTTTTTAATATTCATTCTCAAACATATATTTAAATTTTACATTTTCATAAATGTATGTTACCATTTAACTAATGGTAAAATGATCATTTTCATATTGTATAATTAACCGAATCACTTTATTTATTTAATTTTAATTTTCTTATTTTGATGACCTGCAATGGGCTTCACGGATCAGATTTTTTAATTTAAGCTTTCAAACAGTTATTCTAAACAAAAACAATGGTTAGAGACCGCTTTGTAGGTAAATGTACGTATAAAATGTAATGTACGTTAAATTCATTAATACAGCTAGTATACTAAAATTATAAATATTTGTTATAGCAGGGCCACAATCTAGCCTCAGCCCAGCCCGATCGTGATTTTCCGAGTTATACGGCGTAACAAAAGCTATAATGTCCAATTTCACGGCTTCTTGCTCGCCCAAGCCGCGATTTGTGTTTTGTCTCGAAAACAAAAACTTACAAATTCCATATCTTGCTGATGCTTTCGTCATCAAAAACTACTTCCACCTATATTTACCTTACTTCTCTGTTGAAATTGTTCGAATAAATTAGTACAACTAGAGAAAATGTGTTTATGAGATATTTATAGTTTTGTTCAAAACTTATTTGAATTTAAAATTATTTATTTGAGTACCGGCTTTTAAAGAAACTTTCTAAGAGTTAAATGATAAACCTTATATAGCTAGGGTTTTTTTCTGCTGAAAACAAACAATATGTTTGTAACAAACACAAATCAATTCTTCATTTTATATATTTTTCTTAACTACATACATATAAATGAAACTATGGTCCCTAATATTACAAATTGAAGTCAAAGTTTTTCTGTTGTAATTTCCAGTTTGAAGCAAATCTTATCTGAGAAGCTCGAAACTATGATGGGTTGGCGTTTTGCGAAACAATAGAGCTACCCTTGATTTTCATTGATATTCTCCTTGATATAAGCGTAAATCCATCCTAGAACAATTATGGGAAACCCTAAAGCCGCCTTTACACTATACAACTTGCTTTATAAACTTTTGTTTGTAAAACATGTTTAATACAACTTTTGTTTTTAAAACTCGATCTTGTGTTTTGAAACATGTTTTACATCAAAAGAAAAAAAAAATTCCTTTGATTTTTCCGACGAGAAACCACAACCTGATGTAAAACACCATTTTTCGGTTTTAAAACAGTCTTGTTGTACAACTTGTTTAAACATTTTCATTCATTAAAAATTATTATTAAATTTATTTAACCTTAGATATTAACAATAACCATTTTAATTGCTTTCTTAAACATGTCCAAACCAATTAGTATAATTGGTTGTACAAGTTTATAAAACAAGTAGTATAGTGTAAACGCGGTTTATGATATCTTTGATTCAAGGGTTATCTCTCCTTTTATTCCAATTAGGTTCGAAAAAAGTAAAAATTGAAAATCAGTGAATATGTCTAGCTAAAATTTTTCAGACACCCTATATCTTAATCTTAATCTATCAATCAATAAAATCTGTTCACAAAACTCCAAAAATATCACTTACATCAAGATGGCCGCCGAGCACGGGCCCCGCCTGCCCGATGTACAGGGTGGCCCCGGGAGCGAAGGTGACACCGGGGGTCCCTGACAGAGGCACACTCGCGGTCAGCTGGCAGTTGAAGTAGAGGGAGACCGAGGAGGCGGTGACCGCCAGGCCCACCCGGGTCCACTGGGCGAAGTCCGAGGGCACGACGAAGGAGGCGAGGGGCCCAGGGGAGTCGCCCAGGTGCAGGGCGACGGTGGAGGAGTTAGAGACCCCAGGAGTGACTGACAGACCGAACTGTACAGCCTGGAAGACACAGTTGAGGTTACAGTAAACAGTGAAAGTAAGGAAAATATATTTATTTGCTCCAGATGAAACTAGGTTATTCAATGTTACCGAGTGACCTGTCATAGGAACGATAGTGGCGCAGCGTGTGATAAATACTCTACAAAATAATAAGAATCCTGAAATGATCCTGGGCAGTTGACGAATGAACCAGGTGGTATAAACAAGATCTTATTTACATGAGAAGAAAAAAAGCCCTATTAATATAATAAAACAATGAAAGTGAAAATAGAACAAGCCGCTATTCTTAAGGCTTGTTTTTAAACAAATCTTAAGCTAAACCATTTTTCTTACTCAATCACTTGCAATTGCATTCATAATGCCAGTAAAAATGCATTCCTTTATGGAAAACTGTGATTACTCTGTACACTGAAATCCTATCGCTGATGCTATCAGCTAGCTGCTTAACTGAAATTTCTATTTCCTTTCAGTAAATAGAAAATAGTAGTAAATAGTAGTTTTTAGTTTAAGGACATCTAGGCCTCTTCCCTTCAGCCTAACTCGTGAATTTTATTTTCTGTTAAACTTCACGCCGAGATCATTCCAACGACACTTAAATTTAAATCGATCCTTAATTGCAGATCGATTAGGGATTGGGGATTTGGGATTAGGGGTTGGGTAGTTCGTTGCAGGGTTCCTTAAAAGAAACCCTTAGCATACAAAGTAAGTAAAGGATAAATAATCTTGTCTAGCTTTTCTATATTTCTTCTGACACTTCTCTCACCTGGTTCCCTGGGTCGACCACGCCAAACAGCCAGCCTCCGCCTCCTCCTCTGAGCCTGGCCGTGGAGGTCACCGCCAGGGGGGCGGCCAGGGTCTGGGGCAGGTGCGCGTCGGAGGGGGCGCTGACGGCGGCCTGGGGCAGCAGCCCGTAGGCGGGGAAGCGGTCCGGACCCTCCTCGTCGAAGCTGATGTTGGGGTCCGTGGGGTCTTCAGGGCCGGGGATTTTGATGGCACGTAGCAGGGCCACGTTCAGGGGCGCTGAAACAGGAGGAGAAGGTTGAAGAAAGTTTGAAGAGCAGTACGTGGGAAGCGTGGGGTTAAAAGAAACTCAGGGAGTGCAGTAAATGGGAAGGCTTGTGGTTGATGAAATTTGAGGAGTGTAGTTAACGGGGAAGTGTGGTGGTCGAAGAAACTTGGGGAGAGCAGTAAATGGGAAGGGTTGTGGTTGAAGAAGGGTCGGGTTAAATGAAACTCAGGGAGTGCAGTAAATGGGAAGTTTTATAATTGAAGAAACTTAGGGAGTGCAGTAAATGGGAAGGGTTATGGTTGAAGAAACTTGAGGAGTGCAGTAATTTGAAAGGGTTTTAGTTGAGGAAACTTTATGAGAGCAGTAAATGGGAAGGAGTGTGGTTGAAGAAACTTGAGGAGTGCGGTAAATGGGAAGCCACCAATCAATTGCTAACCATCCAAACCATTTCCCAACGTTGGGCCAACGCCTGGCCAACGATGACATGGGGCATTACTAGGTTTTACTCTGAGCGTGACGACCCATCGCACATGACTAGAACAGAACAGAACGTGCCCAGCCTGACACACCGCAGACACAATCAATGACAAACTGGCCCCACCTCAAACGTGACTGATAACAATGGAAGGAATGTCATCGGCCTACAGCGTGGGAAAAACAATGAGGAAGTCGAGCTGCACACGAACGCTCAGTGAGTGTGAGTGAATGAGTTTACACAATGTGATGTCAGCGGTGCTCTTTACAGCGTGTGCAGACACCGTCTCCGTCTGACAGCGGGGGTGACGTCATCCGTCTGTCATCTGGCTGGGAAATATGTGAAGTGGATCAAACTGGGTTTATTGACACTTGGATCGGACGAGAGAGAAGAATGAAAAAATAAGCAAACCGTGGATAGTTTGATCTGACGTATTACGGGGAATTCAGTACAAAACTGTATTAGTGCACTTAAGGGGGCGGTCTACCTCAAGTTCCGAGCGCTAAAACAGGGTTTTATATCTTATTCATTGATCGCTGGATTTTCAATGATTTCCAATATTTTGGTGTCATTTTGAAAAGGTTATGTTTTTGTAGGTCGCTAAATTTTTAGAATTTTCAATTTTATCTCCGTAAATTTTTTTTCAAAAAAAGCTACTTTTTTGTTGGATTTTAAAGTCTTATAACTAACGACAGAAACGCTTTATAGAAAAATAAAAAATGTAGAGACCTATAAAATATTCTGAAGAACGTGAACTTACTCTCATGTTTATTAAATACTAAAAAATAAAGCTTTTTTCGTCCAGATAAGAAACATCTGCAAGCTTACTTCAGTGCGCTTTAGCCCTATCTTTACAATGTTATTTCGCTCTGTGACGCAGATTTTTCTGTCAAGGTAGACCGCCCCCTTAAATTGGATATTTTAGTCAACCCATAAATAAGTGCACTTTGTAGGGGTATATTTTGGGGGAAAAATCGCAATCATAAATAAAAGATTGCCTTCAAAAATCAGTAATGATATAAAAACCTTGAAATTTACAACCTCATTTCATTATGCACACCAATCAGTTAACTACAGACATAGTAATTTTTATTGTACTTAAAACGATTAAACATTTTTCACATCAACATTATATTTGACGCAGTGGTCTAGTTTCTCATAAAAGAACTTCAGTGTTTAAGAATAAAATCAATATAAAAGCTGTAAATTTTAATATTTTAATGTTTATTTTACTCATGGAATTCAGTACTCTCCTCTAATTTAGTCCAGAACAGCCACTAATAAATGTGTCGCTTTTAAAAGACCGGATGGTAATAATACTAAAACACCAAATGAAGCGTTGACAATGTAGAAGTTGGATAGTAATTCAATGACAGATTCCCCCGGGTGGTCATTTAATTAAGGCTGATCGCTGTTTCTCAAGCCAAGAATGCCTGGCACGGACCGTATGTTGCTGCTGACCTACTTCAATTACAATTTGAGTTTAACACTGCACATTCGCTGAATCTTTTCAATATCGACTTAATCTCTATTCATTCAATGAAAATTATAACGTTGGTCAAATTCCCTAAAAGCGTGTTTATATTTAGTTTGAACATGTGAATTGCTCTTTTGAAGTTGCTAAAATTGCTAAAAGTTGTAAAAATTGCTAAAATTAATTCCTCAAGTTAGTTTTTGTCACCCAGTCGTGGACTAAATATTCGGCTCCGAAACCCGACAAAACTAAACTTAATTCGAAGATTACGTAGCCCGTGACTCCGAAACCCATGAAAGTAAGTCTAGGACTAGCCTTCCTGAGTTAGTTCTTGGATTAGATTTAGTCGTTGACTAGCGTAGTCCTCGTGCTCCGAAACTCAATTTTCTAGTCCTAGACTAATAACTGGTTTGAACTGGTTTTTAGTCCGAGAATAAAGTTAGTACCGAGCTCCGAAACCCGCCCTTAGTCTCTTATTTCATGACTAGGTATTTTAGGACAAACTATGCGTTGTCCTTCCCAAGTTCGTACGAATAACTTTTCAATCATATAACTAGTTGATGATGAGAATAATAGATGTACTAGTTAATGAATATACATCCAAATTTAGTTAAGTCGACTGACCTGTCTAATAAGTAGGTACCTAGATAAACAACTAAGTGTTTATTGTCAAGTAATTTCTTAGGGATATATTCTTTAAATAATTATGCAAGTTTATTAGATGGTATAGAATACATCAGTGTTAAGAAAGGTAATATCTGTTTCCACAGAATCTATTCCATGCGTAATTGTTAGTCTTAAATCTCTAATATTCTCAACTATGACGAATGTAACTGTATGCTAATAAAAATAAACCAAATTATTTTTATGAACATTTTTATCCATCACGTGCGCTGGTCACAGAAAACACGGGTATTGTATTATTGATTGTTTTTTATTTGACAACAGAAAACAAAAATTGACGGAATCAGAAACATGACAGGCGACACAAATTGATACAATAGTCGCTCTCATTGGATTCACATTTGCCGGGTGGTAATATGACAGGCATAGCCATGTGTTCTGTTTCTATTGATGTTTGGTTTGGCTAAAAAAAATCAGGTTTGCAGTTCCTGATTAATTATTTTTTAATTATTAATAAAAGGTAATTTTTAAATTTAAAAATAAATGTTGTTTGTTTTTATGTTTTTTAGTGTGATTTACTACTATTTACTGCTGTTTTTAACTGCTATTTAAAATATTTAAAGTATAGATTTAAGAATTTGTATGTGTTTTAATTTTTACTTTTCCCCCTTATTCGTATATAGGGGAGATACGTATATGGTGAAAGTATTGTTTTCGCCCAATGTTTTTATTTGAATGACATTTTCTTTAAATACGATTATGATTACAAGCAATAAGTAGGGTTTTACTAACTAAACGATATTAACTATTTATTTTTTCAACCCTAAAACAATATGGCTAAAAAAGTTATGCCTACGTTAATTTAATTTATTAACAGATGTTTTGCAAACAAACTTTAAACTACGCCGTCAGTTTCCTCTTACAGTTACAAACCCAGACTAGTTTTAAAAAATTTGTAAAACATAAAATTGTTCTAGAAATAAAGAAAATTTAATGATAATAGAGACTTCCATTCTCATGGCAAACATGTACAAACCCACTCAGAATTACACATCGCATCTTACTTATTCCACCGTAATTCCGAGGGAAAAATAAATGAATTCAGCACTTTTGTGATTGGATCGTGTCGTATCCAAGTGGAAGGGAATCAAGAGTCGGAATATTCCCGGGAAGATGGTTCGATGGCCAGAATAGGAATATCAAATCAAACTGAATCTGTTGAGAGAAATACGTCCAGTCGAAATTAAATACTGTCACATCAATTCTTTTTTTCATCTTACACCTCTGATCACTGTTATCAGTTCGTCACAGTTTATTTTTTTTCAGTTTCGTCTAAAGTAATGAATATTTTATCCTATCTCTTAAAAGACGGCCCAATAGTGTCATTGATATGGAATAATAGATCCATTAAAAAGCTCTTTACAAACTAAAAAGAGTTTTTCAACTGTAAGAAAGCATCAACTCCTTAAATATCCTTAAATCGGCCCATTTTTGTGACACCTTACACACCATATAATAATCTTTTGGGGAACGTATCTTATTGTTTACAAGTAAAGTAACTTAGTCAAGTCTGAGTAATCTACTTAAAGGCAGTTTTTAAATTTGATCAACATAAATTAATATTTTATTTTCTTGTTTCTTAATCTCTGAATCGGTTGGTTGGGTTTTTTAAGGGTTATTCCTAAGGGTAAGACCAAAGTCGAAGAAAATCTTTAAAACTAAGTAATTAGGCCTATGGCAAGGAAAATTCAAATACTATGCCTTTTTATGATAGATTCGCAAATTTAACATCAGTTGTAATAAGGTAGTACTATGTTTGGTTTAGTTTAACAATTAAGCTTCTAGAAAATATAATAAAAAATACATTAGATATTATATTGCATTTGGTATTTCGTGCTATTACATTAATTAACACGTTGTACAAACATTACCAGTGGGAATTTTGCCATTTGTACTATTTATACTTTTCAGAAAAAAATATCAAAACAATAAAATGAACAATAAACATTGCTCTTACCATCCAAACCCTACCATCTCTCTGCTTTAAAACAATAATGATATTTCTTATTATATTCAATTTTAATTAATTATCAGGAACCTAGCCGATTTTTCGTTTATCTAACAAGTTCAGGATGGAGACCAAAGGTTTCTGGAGTCGGAGATGATAGTCTTAAATAATAGTCTTCTTACTTATTAAGACTAAATATACGTAAAAAAATACATAAAAACCCTTTGATAGACTGGTTGTAGTTTTGGCCAACAGTTTTTGCAACATTTGCTAATGACTTTTACTTTTTGCTAATGACTGCTGTTTACTTACATACTTAACGATCAGTTGTTATACTCTTTTGTACAATTTTTAACAACGCTGCCCAATTTTTCGATCCCTATACGATATGATAAAGTACTACATTAGTTTATATTGAACCTCATTCAAACTGTATGAGTAAGATATTCAAATTAATGCAATATTATAGGCCGAAATTCTCCACTAATGCCATTTTACATATTTACGGAGACCTGAATGAGGGGCTCAATATCGCTTCTTTTTACGCAATAAAAAATACATTCATTTTGCACCCATTTCAATCCTGTCATAAACCGCTAATTTTTATTTATTTTTGAGAAGACAAAACTACAAATAAATCTCAACCATTTTAAAACTTATCAAAAACAACCTCTACTTTTGCCTTTACACTTGAAAGAGAAAAGCACAAATAAATCTACCATCTCAAAACCTGTCATAAACACTTCTAGTTTTGTCTTTATATTTGAGAATAAAACGTGAGAACCACGTCGCGGTGGCCACAAGAGGCAATGCAAACAATGGTGTAATGGAATGTGAATATAAAAAGGTACTTAAACGGGAAATGCGTCGGAACTGAAGTAACAATAAGGGTGGTTGAGGGGGAGGGTAAAGTAGTAGCGAACCCCCCCCCCCCTCCTGTGGTCGGTAAGTGCATATTCTGGCATAATATTTGGCTTTGTTATTTATTTTTTTCTTGCTTACTAACTATAACAACTAATTATAACTAATGCTTAACAACAGATTGTTAATCTATTGTTTGCAGTCCCTGAATTTATTGTTAATGATATTGATTGTTAAATATACATTAGTTATAGTATTTATATACAGCCATTTAAGTTGTATTGTTGTCACTGATTTATTCATTCATATTCGTTGATATATTTAGTTATATTATTTATATTGCTATTTATGTTCGTTGATTCATTTGATTCATGTTCATTTTCATTGATATATTTTGTTATGCTTTTTAGTATTGCTATTCATATTCATTGATATATTTTGCTTTGTTATTAATATTGCTATGTATGGTTGTTTTGTTAATTTATTGTCGTTTTAAATTGGTATTAGAATAGTTTTGTTATTGCAACTGTCATCTTGAACTGTTAACAGAATTTTGTATCTTATATTGTAATTGCATTAGATTTCCTAGAATGATTTTGAGTCACTTGTTCGTAAATAAGTAGTTTATAAGATACCGTTTTTTAGTCTAATGTATGAAAAGGTATTGCCGTTGATGAATAAATAAACAAATAAATAAATAAAATATAACACGCTCTTCTTACTAATTAACAAGGCATTCCTACTAATTGAATTTAAATTGTTTAGGAATCATCACTGTGAAATTTTGCACTTCATTTCAATTGTCCAATAAAGTTAAAGGGCTGAAGGTATGGTGGCAGATTTACTAAAAACCTAATATCATTTCATATATTTAGAACAACATAAAATTAGTCAATCTCATTCCATTCCAGTTAAAAACTTCAGTATAGTTTAACGTTGTGCGTGGTAGTCAAATATAACATTTGGGATGAGTGATTATATTTATTTATAGTCTGCCACCGAAACATGAATTATAATCTTAATGTTGATTTAAATTATGGAATCACTAATCAGGCTTTGCCTTTGGGGCCCTGTTTTTTCTCTGAGAGGTATATTTTGTTACGTAACAGATTGTTACCTTATGTTAGAAATGACCTGTAGTGTTACTGTATTATTTTTGTTACTGTTACTTGTACTTGTATTAAAGGAAAATGAATCATTTATTAATTTTTTCATTCAATCAAATAAAACGCATGTAAGTTTCTTTTCTTTGAAGGTATTATAAATATTTCAATCTATTAATAGTTCTAAACGAAAAACTATTGAACGAAAAGGAACTCTTGGGATGAAAACCCCTCATTAAGACAAAAAAACACCCGAAAAAAATTGTTTTTATAAAATCATGCCATTTTTTTATCGTGCGTGACGATGAATCTGTTTGAGGGATCACTCCCATCTATCACAGTTTATTTTTTTGTTTCTTTTATGTTTTGCTTACAACTGGCCTTATCTTGAATACTGACGGAAAAGCCAAACAATTTTGAAATATCAAAATAACTTTAAAAACAAACAAATAAATACAACAAAAATATTGAGTAACTAGAATATATTGCACTTAATGCAAGAATTACGGTCACTACTCATGTTTGTGTATTTTTAAAGAATTTTTGTAAAAAGGTTTTGTAAAATCATATTAATTTTTTGAGCTGTGGTCAAAAAAGTGATTTTAAAGGTCTTGATTAACATGAGACACAAATTAAGGTTAGTTAAAGGTTAGGTTAGTTTAGTTAGGTTCAATTAAGGTTAAGGTTAGTAAGGTTAGAATTTTGTGCTTATCATCTTTTGAGAACAAAACACTATGATTACAAAATTCCCTTCATTTCCTATTACACGTTAAAAAATACATACCGATCACAAAAACCTTTTCAAACCTCATTCCGCACAACTCTCATTGTCTCACACTCTAATCTCGGGCACAACGATGTGCGGCGGCGTTTGAGAGAGAGAGATAAAGAGATGAAATGAAAGACGGAGACAAAGCTTAGGCTTACAATGTGTTGGGTCGCCATTCAGAGGACAATGGCTTAGATGTATCCAGCTTCGGCTTGTGATTCATACAATCGCAGAGCTATAACTTGTAGACCTCCGAGCAACCATTGTCTTCCAACAGTAAAGTAATAATAATTTTCAATACAGCGGCCTATACATTGTTTATGGTTGATATTACTTTATTGAGGTTGGTTTGAAAAATGAGTGTGATTTATTCAATAATATCCTAGATTGTTTTTGAAGCAATTAAGAGTCCTACCCAGCCAAAAATGTTCAAAAATAGCGCCCAGGCGGACCCAATATAGACGCCCCATGAGGTAAGGGGAAATTTTTAATTCAGTATAGTTGTAACGGGAAATGTCCAAACATTTAGAATTGCTTTTTGGAATTTCGATACCTTAAATAGTTTGTTTTCTATAATCAATTTAATATAGTCAACTTTGGACATTAATATAACGTGTTTTATGACCTTTTTCTAAAAATAAAAAAGCAATTTCAGTAGTTTAGTGTATTATTTATTTAAATAATATCGCATAGTATGGATGTGTTAAAAATATGGGTGCTAAATGGTTCCGCGCGAAACCTTACATCGCAAAATGTGCACTGATTTGGCATGGGCTCTTTTGGAGCCGAAGTTCCAAAAGTCGCCGTTAGTGTTGCAGGAAAACGAAAACTGCCGAAGGTAGGAAGGACTCTTAACCCCTTTTAAAACGAATTGCTCCTTCATTAGTATATTATGGTACTGTATTGAAGGATATTTGCTCCTTTAGTTACATACACAATGGAAAATGCACTCCGGGCAAGAGTTCTTGAGTAATAGTTGTATGATATAGCCTGTTTTTACTGTTAATGTTCTATATACGATCAATAAATTTAGTTTTAATTTTTCTAAATAATCTCGATCTCCATATGTTATTTCCATTACAAACACTTACGTTATCAAATAGTCAATTAACTGTAATTTAACATGGTTAACCAAATTGGGAACACAAGAGAGTTTCAGTTTTATTTCCTTTATTTTTATACCTCAATAAAAAATTGCTGATACATTATAAGCAATTTTTTATTGAGGTATAAAAAGAGTACATAAAACCGAAATGTGCGTGGTATTTATTTTGTTTTTGACCTGTCACTTGTGGAGACCAACCAATTGCTATTTTACGAGAGTGTAATATTTCCAAATATTTTGATACAGTTTTGTGTAAGTTTATAGACAGAAACGTGCATTGAGGATATTTTTGAACCAGATTGGAAACCAGGGCCCAATTTCGTTTCTCCATCGATGACGAAATTAACGATGAAATATTATCTTATACACTTCAGCTGGTGATCCAATAGTTTAGTTCGGATGACGCAGCCACTATCGGAACCAGCGGGAGGCTGAACACATGACGCCATAACGATTCCAAAATCCATTCTACCGAAGTAAAGAACCAAAATTCCGAGCCATAATAATATATCTAATGACGCCACCGTCCGCGGTGAGATCACAGTTTCATCGGATTCCCTAAAAACTGGTTTTATTCAGAGCCCAAAACCGATCGAGGGTCTGCTGCGTTTGATGTATAAAACAGCAATTTTCTCTCCGGGAGAGTATCCGTTTCGATATCCATATTGGGAGAAATCATAAAAGAATGTGGAAATATAAATGTATGCTTTTATTTCTGGTTAATAAGGAATAATACTATTGCTAACAATGCATGGCTTGCAAAAATGCTTACAAGGTATTAAAATATTTAGGTATCTTTGACTTTTTACTTTTAAGACCTGGGTAGTGCTATGAAATATATAATAAGGTAAATAGATATTATATAAATAAGTAATATATAAATATATAATAAGTGCAAAATCTGGCCAAAAGTAAAAATGTAGAAGAGAAATAAATTAACTTTTTTACATGCTTATCATTAATTTTCTTTTCGATTCTTCTGTAACATTCTACATTCTTTTTCTAGGCCAATCCATCATAACAAGGATACTCCAAAAAATACTGGCTTGAATATTTTCAAAACAACTTAACACAATTGAACTGATCTAATTTTATCACGGCTAATTTATACATATGCATTTAATAAATAGGGCAGGCCTATATAAATAAATTGTTTTAATGTATTCATTTATAACAGGTGAATAGTTTTATAATAATCCACAAATAACAGAAGTACGTTGCAATGAACGGCAATGCAATGCAAGCACAGCCGCCTGAAGGCCGTGGCATTCGAAGTGGCAACGCCGCGCTGCCGCTGGAGCGGTTGACTACACTTGCTAAAAACTTAACAACTTGGATGTTTTCCATTTGTTAAAGTGATTAAATACTTAACTACCATTTTTATGATGCACATTTCATTAAAATGTCTAAAGATGTAAGCAAGGGAATCAATATTAACGCATTTTAAACCATTTAGTACAGTGACCAAATAACATTTCAGAATAAACAATTTTCGTTAGAGAAATCAGTGAAACAAACTATAAATCTAAGTATGAATGGCAATTTTTCTTTGACAGTTATAACAGCTCATTTTTTCATTTCTCACTTTTGTGTAGTTGTTTAATAAAATGTTAGCCATTGAAAGGTCATTATTTGAAACCATGTCCTTAACCTTTATTCCACAAACACATGTTTGGTCAACTTTTTTATAGGTTCAACATCAGTAAAAATCCCTAGAAAGCTTCATTAGTGGACAACAATTCTTTGACTGTAGCATTTCATAAGAAGATTTTCATATCTCGCGAAACTAAAATCTGGACAATCCCAAAAACATGTTTACACATTGAAAAAAAAATAAGAAGGTACTAAAAGACCATCTCTGTTGAGTTCATAAAATACAAATCATTGGGATTTTCATGTTTTCTTAGTAAGTTTAAGAATTCATCGAATTTATTTTTGAGCAATACTTGTATGGAATACACCCATACACGCATAAAATAAACCCGATTCATCAAACTGGATTTTCTCAACATAACTCTCTTCTAGGATGTCATAATATTTCTCCTCAAGAATAACTAAACTTGGGATTACCATTTCCACTGAGGACAATTGTCTTTGCCGGAATCTCGTTGGAAGTGGCCATCATGCAAGACAGTTGTAATGAGAAATGCATTCAATTCCGGTACACAATGATGCAGTGAATAATATACACTAACCGACTTGATCATTTATCAGTTGCAGCTAGGTTCGAACCGATATTTGTCATGCCACGCTACTGATGCAATCGCAGCCTAGAGTTAAGATGTCTACTTTTAAATTTATTTATGCCCTATTGTTTTGTTTTTATTGATACCTTATAAGGTTTCCGTTCGTTAGAGGGCATTAGACATGTTTATGATCCAGACATGCCATTCGTTTAGTTTCAATATAAAATAGTAGTCCTTCACGTTTTTATATGGTAATGTGAACTTCCATTGTCTATTGCTACTTTCGGAATCAAGTAACCTGGCCCCCTATTATTGTAAGCCCGATGCTAAAATTCTATAGCCTATAGTCTAATTTGAGCGAATTTCCCCTATAGGGATGAAGCTATTACCGTAGGTCTCATGGTAAGACCTAAGCTCGGGACCACTATCTTTTCGTTTTGGGGCCCCCAAAGCAAAAAACACTATTCGTTCGAATTTATATATATCTATGTGTCTGTTAGCACGATAGCGGCAGCAAAAATGGTCCGATCTTATCTTATTTGGTACGAACATGTAAAGTGGTAATCAATTGGACGAGTTCGTGAACCAGCCCGATCGGAGCACCGGAAGGGGGGTAAAGGGGGATAAACCCCCCCAAAAATGGGTTTTTTGAGTTTTTCACATCGAAAAATAAAATTTATCGAATTTTTGTGGGCACCATTGAATTCAGCTCAAAAAAACAAACAATTTAGTATTTTGAATCACTGCTCTATGTCCATTGGTTATCGAGATATTGAAAGTGGTAAACACAGTACGTTGTCCCAATAAAGTCACGTTCACCTTATGGGGAATAAAATAAATTCTATATCTCGGTTATTTCTCAACATATCTTGTTAAAACTCGGTAAATAGCTTTTTCTAGTTCAGATATACTAAATATTGAATTAAAACCACCCAGTTTTAATATTCCTGTAGCAGCAAACCTGCATACTCATTCCCCATGTTATTCTTATGCAGCTTACCAAAACATGTCAAATCTTGCTATGTTGGATTGAAATATGTTGTTTTGCATTTGCAATTCGCTGAGTATGCAGGTCTGCTGCAACGGGGGGTATTTTATGATATTTTCATTTTCCCAATACACAGGTTAGTCTTTCTGTACGATATTTTTTTCATTTAAAATCAGCTTTATTTCCTAGTAATTGTCTATAGTGTATATAGTTTGTTAGCTGTATCTTCATTAAAATTATCGTTCATGAATGAACCGAAAGTGATTTTCCGGAACTTTCTCCGTTTATTCCCAATTCTGCACCGATGAGCCTCAAGCGTACAACAGGTATGCTACTTTTTGTAAAGTAATCTAAAACCGTAGAAGGGAATTCGCAAAACAGCCTTGTTATAAAGGGCTTGAGTCATCCTTTTCTTTAGTCATATTGAGTCATATTATTAAGGTTTGTTTTATCGAGACTGTTTTTGTGTCCAACCTTCACATCCCAGAACGCAAAAACTAGCCCAAAATTGTTATGCACATTACCTCAGGCTAGGACTATCGCGTAGCGAAAAAGCCATCGGTGATTGGGAGGATTTGATCCCGGGCCTCCCAAGCCCACGTTCTGTCACCTATACAAAGCTGCTCCCAGTTTCTCTGTAATATCTTTATGAAGGCGAAGGTAGTGTGCTGGTAGGTTTTACAGCACACTAACTTATGCTTGTGAGAAAAATAAACCATACTATGTACTATACGATGTTCCTCTTCTTCTGAAGACGAGATTATATATAAACTTTCCTCGATAGTTAAATATTTTTCAAGCAGTGTATATTTTCAAGATATGAGTTTTGAAAATACCTTTTAAATGCAGGCAAGAACGACATTAAGTAACCCTCATCAAATTATTTCTGACCGAAATCAATTTAAATAACGATTATGAAAGAAACGGGGATCTTACCCGGTTTATAGCCAGCTGTTCACCATTGTCTGGGCGATGCCTGTATTTTCGCTATGGCCCAGTTAAGTTTATGCCACAGACGACATTCACAGTGGTAGTAAAGTAGGTCTATTAAAGTGACCGACATTGCTGGGGACTCCCGGGTGTATTTTAAGCCTACAATATTCCTCATCTGGCGAAATAATCTTTTGTCTAGCATAGTACTGCGTTGTTAAGTTTAGGAATTTAGAGCTTTTGTTGTGCAGACCAACTGAGATGAAACTATCTTCATTCCCTTAAGTATCGAGAAATACTGTGTGTTTTTTAAACGCAACCCTTTTTTTAAGATTGAATAATGCACATATAAATTTGAATTGAGTTCTTTTGAGTAGTGCCTCATGTTATCATACTACGAATGTGTTAGGAACTATGTGTTTCTCGCAACACATAGTTTTTAATGGGTTCCAATTTTCTTTTATCCCTTCCGCCCGTCTCTTAACGTCCGTCTCTTTAATCAGTCTTTGTCTCAGTCGTGCAAGAGACTTCTAAGGGTCGATTTAATAGGGCGAGATCGGTGCGATATTAACGATTCATGTAAAAACATGTTTGTGAAAATGTATGATAACATGATACGTACAAATTTGAGTTAAAAAATGTATCGAAAACACAACAGAGACCTACATTATAACCAGTTTTAGTTCACGTCAGATAATCGGCCAAATCGTTATCCGGCCCATGATGGAAACCATGATCCGCCAGGTCTCGGGCCCGGGGTGGCCATATAAAAGGGAGCCTTCCGAATAACAAAAGTAAATGACTTGGAGACTCATTCGCCAGCCCCCGCGAATATCGCGCACACATCACACGGTACCGCTCCGCACGTGGAGTGACGTCATACTTCGCCAGCCCCAATGAAAAAACAACCCGCGTATATCGCGGCAAATATCACACAGTACCGCTCCGCACGTGGTGTGACGTCATACCTCGCCAGCCCCAATGTAACAATAACCCGCGTATATCGCGGCACACATCACACGGTACCGCTCTCCGCACGTGGTGTGACGTCATACCTCACCAGCCCCAATGTAACAATAACCCGCGTATATCGCGGCACACATCACACGGTACCGCTCTCCGCACGTGGTGTGACGTCATACCTCGCCAGCCCCAATGTAACAATAACCCGCGTATATCGCGGCACACATCACACGGTACCGCCCTCCGCACGTGGTATGACGTCATACCTCGCCAGCCCCAATGTAACAATAACCCGCGTATATAGCGGCACACTTCACACGGTACCGCTCCGCACGTGGTGTGACGTCATACCTCGCCAGCCCCAATGTAACAATAACCCGCGTATATAGCGGCACACATCACACGGTACCGCTCTCCGCACGTGGTGTGACGTCATACCTCGCCAGCCCCAATGTAACAATAACCCGCGTATATCGCGGCACACATCACACGGTACCGCTCTCCGCACGTGGTGTGACGTCATACTTCGCCAGCCCCAATGTAACAATAACCCGCGTATATAGCGGCACACATCACACGGTACCGCTCTCCGCACGTGGTGTGACGTCATACCTCGCCAGCCCCAATGTAACAATAACCCGCGTATATCGCGGCACACATCACACGGTACCGCCCTCCGCACGTGGTGTGACGTCATACCTCGCCAGCCCCAATGTAACAATAACCCGCGTATATAGCGGCACACATCACACGGTACCGCTCTCCGCACGTGGTGTGACGTCATACCTCGCCAGCCCCAATGTAACAATAACCCGCGTATATAGCGGCACACATCACACGGTACCGCTCTCCGCACGTGGTGTGACGTCATACCTCGCCAGCCCCAATGTAACAATAACCCGCGTATATCGCGGCACACATTACACGGTACCGCTCTCCGCACGTGGTGTGACGTCATACCTCGCCAGCCCCAATGTAACAATAACCCGCGTATATCGCGGCACACATCACACGGTACCGCTCCCCGCACGTGGTGTGACGTCATACCTCGGCAGCCCCAATGTAACAACAACCCGCGTATATCGCGGCACACATCACACGGTACCGCTCTCCGCACGTGGTGTGACGTCATACCTCGCCAGCCCCAATGTAACAATAACCCGCGTATATAGCGGCACACATCACACGGTACCGCTCTCCGCACGTGGTGTGACGTCATACCTCGCCAGCCCCAATGTAACAATAACCCGCGTATATCGCGGCACACATCACACGGTACCGCTCTCCGCACGTGGTGTGACGTCATACCTCGCCAGCCCCAATGTAACAATAACCCGCGTATATCGCGGCACACATCACACGGTACCGCTCTCCGCACGTGGTGTGACGTCACACCTCGCCAGCTCCAATGTAACAACAACCCGCGTATATCGCGGCACACATCACACGGTACCGCTCTCCGCACGTGGTGTGACGTCATACCTTGCCAGCCCCAATGTAACAATAACCCGCGTATATCGCGGCACACATCACACGGTACCGCTCTCCGCACGTGGTGTGACGTCATACCTTGCCAGCCCCAATGTAACAATAACCCGCGTATATCGCGGCACACATCACACGGTACCGCTCTCCGCACGTGGTGTGACGTCATACCTTGCCAGCCCCAATGTAACAATAACCCGCGTATATCGCGGCACACATCACACGGTACCGCCCTCCGCACGTGGTGTGACGTCATACCTCGCCAGACCGCTTGTCTGCATCGGCTATAAATAGCCAGGACTGGTTAGTAAACACACACGCACACGTACGTACGTACACACACACACACACACACACACACACACACACACACACACACACACACACACACACACACACACACACACATACACACACACACACACCATCGCGCGCGCATATCATGTCTGCATGCCTAGAGGTTCTGCTTCACAATTCCCACGCATCCCACGTCTAGCGGTCATTCACTGCGTCGGAGTCTCCTTTATGGCCCAGTAGAATTATGGGTGTAGATATTTTCATTGGATGTGATTATAATAATTCAGACACTAATAGGATGTTGAAAGCTTCATTTATTTACCGCTAGTACCTGCTATAACATTTATTCTCTCGGGGTTTATGGTTTATATTATTAAATTAATTTATACTGCCTTTTTGAAGCTCTCAAAGTAACCGCCTTTAATAGTACTTGCTTCTGCTCCTGATCTCTGTTCTCGGTAACAACAGATGTCAATGCGTCTTTGCATGTATTTAATTTATCAATACTGTTAGCTTCTAAACGCCAACTAAAACTTTGTTATTTTAAATTTTAAAGCTGAAAATACCAAGAAAAACATATTTGGCCAACATTTTCTAAGATGACGGCTTTATTAATTGTTGTACAAAATTATGTTAAATACAAAAGTTATAGGTATTTTCAAACTAAACAACTTTTGTATTTAATTTGCTGATGTAAATTCAATACTAAAAAAGTCCCTGTCAAAAAACTATTATTAGCGGCCATTTTTCCAAGATAGCGCCTACATTTGTGAGTTTACAATAACAAGGTGGGTATAAAAGTTGTAGATCATCAAAATATCAGCAACTTTTCTTCAGTAACCTTGGTAGTAAGATTTTATAATAAAGCTGCACCAGCCAAAAAATTCTTTTTGGCAGCCATTTTCCAGTATGGCGGCTTTATCAATTGTTGTACAGTACAACAATATGTTAAATATAAAAGTTATAGGCCTTTTCAAACCAAGCAACTTTTGTATTAGTTGTTTTCTTGACTTAATAGTAATCATGATATAGCTCAAAAACCATATTTTGGCCGCCATTTTCCAAGATGGCGGCTTGAGCACAAGTTTTATTTTAGAAAGAGTGATGGGATTTCAAAGGTCACACATCAAGGAGCAAATGGTAAAAAGTCCCACTTGGTTAGCCGATTTTTTTTTAATATTTATAATGACTGGTCTATAATGATATAGTATATTATATACTTATATTTATTTAAATATACGATATTTTATATTAAATTAAATATATAAATATTCATAAAACAATATGAACGATAAAAAATTAATTTAATTTAATAAATTCGATATTTAATCTGTTTAATCGATAGCGGCCGTAAAAGTAGTCTGAGCTTAGTGAAATTTAGTACAGACGTATAGAAACCAATCGGACAGGTTTTAAAACCAGCCTGATCGGACTACCGTAAGGGAGGAAGAGAAAACCAAAAAAGACTATTTTAGGTTTTTACGAAGACAAATTTTGTTCCAATTTTTGTTATTGACCATTGGATTCAGCTTGTAAATGAATTATATCACTAACAAATTCTCTTTGTCCATTGGTGCCAGAAATGTTGAAAGCGGATACAGTGTAATGTTTTTCACGCTAAATTTTTAGTTTATTATTTACTTATTAAAAGATGTTTTAAATATTTTAGGCGTCACTACGTTTAGGCGTTATTGTGTTTTACGTCTACTATGTAAAACACAATGAACTAAATTATTTATCGTGAGAAATAATAAACGTAAAAAAATGAGACCTACGGTAACAGTTTCTTCCCTATAGGGAAAATTCGCTAAAAAGAAAGACTACTCAACCCGATCATTCATGCCAAGAATCGAGCAGAATGTGGGGGCGGGATTTCTTCTTTCAACATCTGTTATTTAGTCTGCTGTAAGGAGTTTGTTGAACAATTCACCGTTGGAGGCGAAACAACGAAACAAGCAATTGATGATTCAACAAAGGTGATCTCATGGGTCGTGAGGTGAAGCAACAATAACGTCTGAACAATAACCTTACTTCGCTCCACTAAAGTCACCCTATCCTTATAAGGAGAGTTTCTGGTCACGTTATTCAATCGTTATAGATTAATTTTTATCCATATGTTTTCAAACTTTGATTATTAAAGACGTCAATGATCTATTGGTCTGTGATTGCGATCTTTCCATGTATTTTTGTTATGTCCCGGGTGTAAGTGTCCCCGCTGGCCAGATGGTGACCCCATTGCTATTAGGTGTCCCTACTAAATGGTCAGAAGGTGTCTCAACTAAATATTTTTCTTCATGACTTAGTCATTTGAGTTAGCTATAAGTAAAATCATATTTGGTATCTCTTAAATTTGCAGATTTTTTGTTCTCACTGTTTAATTGTTTGGACTTTTCTATTCGCTTGTAAAGTTTAATAACTCTAAAAGCGAATGGAAAAGTATAATAATCAAACAGAATATCGAATCCTTTACAATAATGAATTTCAAAAATAAAATTTGCTCGTCCATGATTGAAAAAAACCAGCGGGTTAACATCTTCATTAACTTATAGACAACATTTTTAACATGTGATTTTAAAAGAGTACATTTCATTATTAGGTACAAAATTGACGCATTTCGTTCGAGGTCAAGTTTTGCCTTACCGTACTCGGAAAAATGGCCGATTAAAAAAAGCAGCTTACTTTTCGATGTAACGCTCAATATAACACGCTTACTACTTAAGAAAAATGACACAACTTGTTTACCTTTGAAGATATCTCCCAGAGAGGCTTCCATCTGCTAATCAATCAGCTGATTATCTGTTTCAATTGTGGTAGATTAGACTGACAACAATGTATAGTTCGAATCAAAACACAAGGCCCACGCCGCCCATAAGTTCAATGCTAAAATTAACATTAGTCTTACGGACGGTCTGGGCTTTACGATTTGATTTCACTTATACAACTATCGACGTATCGAACGCATTAAACTATCGATAGTGAAATGAGTGAGTTTCACAAATCGATTAAACTGACGACAATGCAACAATGAATCACGATAATAATAACCGATAACCACAATCGATGCAATCGATAGCTCAACATCGACGCTTACATAACAAGTTTACATTTTTAGCGCATTATAAACGAACATCTGACGTCCTCGACATCAGCTGATTCTTTTCCTCCCTAAGAAAAAAAGAAGAGCTTCTTTAGGCCCGCAAGACGTGTAATGAAAACTGCCATTTTCGCACCGTTATGACGAAAATATGTTTTTTAGCCCAAACTAAGAGAATATTTATTGTCATGCCAGCACTCCCTCCCAAGGTGTCCCCATATCATTAGCGTGAACGCCCACTTCAATCTCCTATGTTTACCGACCATCTTCACTCAACAGCCCTTGTGTAGAGCGTGTATTTCACTTGTAGATTGTCCACTGCAGCCTCCGTCGCCACTAGAGTGCTGGAGGCTGCTGAGCTATCCACCATTCATTGACACTTGTTGTAAGAGAGCTACCTAAAGGCCGCGTCACGTTGGTCGAGTAGGAGGGCGAGTTAGACTCGACCGTCAACTCCACCAATGTAGACCGGTCTTGACAAATGGGCGAGTCGAGTGGCAGACAATTCTAAAGTGTAGGAATCAGCTGATCCCAGCAACTATAGTTGAATTATTTACAGAATAGGACTGAGACCGGTTTGAGTCGAGAGGGTGGGGGCGAGGGTGGCAGCGTAAAGCATCCAATCAGCGCTAAGAAAACGGTCCGGTGTTGCCACTTCATCCGAACGGGCTCATTCACCGCTTGGCACTCGGCGCGAGCACTTCGATTCCGGGCTGAAAACAGTCGCAGTGGAGCGATATTGGTGATGGTTTAGTGCTCTTTAATACTCTTAAAACCGTTTAAATGTAATTTACATCGTAGGTTACGATAATTTCGTGAATTGCTTGTGACATTTTCTTATTCATTCGTCAATCGCAGGTTTTCTAGTTGAACCAGTTCATTGTTGAGTTGAATATTAGGTGACGATTTTTAAAGTAATATTTACAAGGTGTAAGCAGTGATTGTATTGGTTGTATAAATATATTTTTAGTGGTTTCATAAGCGTAATTTTTTTTATATAATTTACTTTAATGCTCTTAAAATGGTTTGAATGTAATTTACAATGTAGGCTTAAAGTATTGACTATAATGGTTGTATTAATTTCATTGTTATTATGGTCACAATAAAATAATGGGTAAGGACATTTTGTCTTATTGCCCAATGTAACTCAATTTTTTTACTTTAGAAATCTAAACTACTAAACAAGAGATGAATTCAGTTTATGTTTTCATGGAACTGAGGGTGCGAGGCTCGCTGCCACCGTGCCGCCCTCTCCCGAGACCAATGTGGCAACGATGCTGCCGCTTTCCCCACTCCAGGTCGCCCGAACTCAGTCCTATTCTGTAAATAATTCAACTATAACTTGGCCGAGCTGACTCGGCCGAGACAACTCGACCAATGTGACGCGGCCTTCAGCGATTATCTATATCTACAGTTTCAAGATGTCACGGTGTTGTGGAGAATTTGGCCTAAGTCAAAGGTTTAAAGGCGCCTTTGCAATTTCGACGGACACGATTTGGATCTACCGCATAAAGCTAAATTGTAGTTCTTTGTTAAAACCATGAGAACATGAAATAGTAATTATATCTCGAACTGGTATTTTGTTTTTTATAGTGCACGCTACATAAGATTTTATTTTATTATTACATTTCTTGAAGCAAGTAAAAATAGTGTAGAAAGAATTAAATACTAGTCATTATCCTATTGGTTTATACCGGAAGAACACGGGAATCATAACCTTTGATCTGGAGCGCTTTAATGTGCAATGGCTTTCCCTTTATTTTTATTTATTTTTAATTTTGGTTTAAATCGTTTTAGTTGGAGCATCTCTTATAAAAATTTTTTTTAGGATTTTTCAATGTATTCTGTTAGTGTTTTTTTTTAAGATAGACTGCTGCATAGCTTTTATGTTTAAAAGGTTAATATAAAATAGTAATTTCTCTGTATCAGCGACACAATCTTGTATTTTTAAATTTTTAGCGTCGCATATGAAACATGTGAATATATAAAAACAAAAAATAATAAAGAGATAAAATACTAAAAATAGAAAAGGTCAAAGTTTGTCACACACTAGCACAAAACATTTGTGGAAGCTTTGGCATTATAAGTAATTCTTTCAATTCTATGAAGTTGATTTAAAAACCCTCAGGGGATACGTTTTATTCTATTGTTACGCAGAGTGAAATTCGATTGAACTTCTTTTATTCTTGGGCTGTATTATTTCCCTTTTCTTCCCGCGAATTATTTTAAAGATCAAATTTACAACAAATTATAGTACATAGGTGTATTTGACCATAATGTTCTGTTATTTATATTAAATTTTTACAACACACCAAAATGTATACTTATAGTCTGATAGTGCAGCCTGTAATTATTTATATCTATTAATTATCCCTTGTAATCGATGATTACTAAGCCTAATTAAAACTATTCTTTCAAAACTATTCCTGTTGTTAAAAGAGTGCAGAAGTAGTTAATTGATATCTTATTCGATTAATGTATATAGATTACAAACTTTCGTTAATTAATTCTAAAGTAAATATAGTCCAAAATAAAATTCTGCAGTGAATTTATTCAATTAGTGAAAACTTGTTAAGGACTTAATTTGGGATAGTGTAAAACATTTTGACAATCAATACTGCATTTAGAAATGAAACCAATTTAATATTGTACTTTAAAATCGTGACATAAAATATCAATAACACCCGTCTGCAGATCAGGAATGTGAAAAATCAATGGACGATTTCTTGCCAAACTGTTTTTAGATTTGGCAAACTATCTTTCGATATGTAGGTTAGGGTTGGCCCATCGACCTGTAGTATTTAAACAACATATCTTGGTTCTTAAAACTAAGAAAGTCAACTCGTATAATTAGTTAATACAATTCAGCCGCATCAGGTTGTGGTTCTGTTCCATTAAATAATAAATTAACTAAATCATTAGAATTATAGGGGAGTCTCCGATAAAGAACCAGTGAAACCACATTCCATAAATTTAAAATGTATATGAAATATCCCCATCTTCTTCTATCGCTTGAAAACTCTTCATAGATTTTTCTCAAAATATATTTTCAAAATTATAATATTTATAAAATAATTACCCATTGAATGTACCTTTTAAATTATGTTATATACATACCTTTTTGGACAGGTATCTTAAAAGTGCATTTCATATTTCAGTTTAAATATCTTATTAAATATGAAAATTGCGGTTTCATTTGACATATTTACGATCATTATGTAATTGCATAACTAATAATCAAGTAATTAGACTACAAGATAAGACTGTGGTCGATATACTTGGCTGGAGACAACATGTGGTTCACAGTAGCTCTGTGTAAGTAAGCTGTAATTTAATTAATTCTAAGTCAATACCGACTTCTGTTGAAGAATTATTTGAATTGATAAGTAGACGAAAGCATTGAATCTACTCAATAAGGCAATATTAAAATATTAACATTAAATACATTTTCAGAGCTCTTGTATTAATTGCTGTTTATAATTTTCTCATTCAAAGACCAATTTAAATCGCCCCTAAAGTCTAGTTCATTAATTTTAAATATGAGAAGTAAAAAAAAATGTCTTCCATCTGAAAATACTTAAACCAAAAGTAAAGCCCTAAGGGGTTTTTAAAATTACGATGAAAGATAATTCAAAGTAGGAATATTTTGGATCACTGTTCGGAAAATAACACTTTTTATTTAGTTTGTTTTTAGGATTTTTTGTATGATCACTTTTTACGGAGTAATTTTTTTTTATATATATGGTTTCAGAATTCTCTCCATGTTTTGTGAAGTCAGGGTTAAACGTATTCAAAATTAAATTGTGAATTTTGATTGTTGAAGATACCTCAGGAATATAGTGTTTCCTGACTTCCTCCTTCTTCCTCAGTATATCAGAATGGACTCTAGATTTAAGACGCAAGAATTTATTTCATTCTCTTTAATTAATTTTCATTTCAATTCTAATTTTGTTTTATTGCTCCTTTCTTAGTCCCGCCTGAAGCCTAAAGACACTGCAAAAATCGTTTATGTATTTTACTTTATTCACAAATAAAAAGTATTGTATTTATTTTCAAGTTATTTCCAATTATAATGTTTAATAGATGAAATTGTGTGTCATTCGTTCTTCTGTACATCAAATTACAAGACATTAAGATATTTTTGCATCACGTGCTATTTTTAGTTCAACCACCGTTATATGTATTTTTTTTTTATTAATTCTTTTTGAGACAGGTATCTCATGGAGGGCGTTACCCTGAATATGAGTAAAGGATGAGTGTGATGATCGTGATGATAGTGGCGCGATCTTGTAGCCTTGTTACTGACTAAGGTTGGCACGTTCCTTAGACAGGACTGTTAATTAATAGCCCAACAACCAATGGCAGCTGGCTCCAGAAACAACCCTTTTTTCTATGTACACTAAACCGTAACCGAGTGTTGTGAATATGCCCTGATTGACGATGTCTAGTTGTCACACAGTGTGCCCTGAGGTCCGCTGCCCAGCCGGAGTTTGTGGATTTAGAAAACCCGCCTTCTCTGGAGCCAGTGGAGGACACCATCAAACATGTATTCATCGTAAGTTTTTGTTTGACTCCATCCCAATGGAATTTCGTAAAAGTTTAGTAATATTTACTATCTTTTTCTACTTATTTACATTTGATTGTACTACTCTTAAAATTATAAGTCAGATCGCACAGATATATTTTAAAAAATAATTATTTATGATTTTTTCATTTTTGCCCTTTTTTAACAGGATTAAATTTTTGTATATAAAATATGTAGGTTAGAGGAACGTTTTGTTGAGCTTAAAAGTTTAAATTTCCTTGGATTTACGGGACTATGTCAACAATTTTGACCTCACACAAGTGTGATGCAATAACGTATGATAATAAAATATACCACCATTATTTCGTTTTGTTTTTACTCTATTTCCTCCTTGTTTTCAGTTGGCCAGAGGTGGAACCAGAGTGCCTATCTTCGACCCTTACCCAAAGGACCAGGCGCACTGGAAACGGAGCAAAGGGGAACTGCTTGAGGTAATAATTAACTTTATAAGACCAACCTAAAAAAGCTAAATAAATGATGTTAACAGGTCTCACTTGCTAAGCCTTCACTTGTTTGTATTTTTGAAATGTGTACAACCTTAATCTGAAGAGAGAGATATGACTCAGAGTAATTAATAAATCTTGCCGTTTTGAACATTATTAGCTAATTTCCTAAGAATAAGGACCTGTACGTATATTATCAAAAAATAACAACTTAAATGCTGAATAAGTTTCTATCCATAATACATAGATGGATTACGTGAGAGAAAATATTTTGGGCAGTTATTGTGGGCGTTTGGCAAGACGTAGGATATTAGGAGAGAGCTTAAATTGCAGTTCTTGATGAAAGGGACTCAGAACAAATTATAAAATTCACCAAAAAATGAAAAATAACGTAAAATATCTGGTATTCCTCGTCTGCTTTGTCATCATTAAACATGGGGTTCTGTTGCTCGATTCAAAACCGAGAGCTAGGATATAAAAGCCAATTTCCTATGAAGGCATTTTGTACAATAATAAAGAGGAATTTTTTTTCCTTACTATCCTTAGGGGCTTTCAACCCCTTTAAGCCACCATTTCTTATTATATCTATATATTTTAATGATTAACATTTTGTAAAACCAATATTTAAATGTAATTCTAAAACGTTATAAAAAACATCGATTTGAAAAAATCTTATAAAAATTCACATACAAAGTTCTTGAATTTTAAATGTAATTTCTACTGTTACATTTCCTTGGTACTTTAACAGAAAGCTGTATGGATGAATCAGCGTAATTATTGACAAGGGTTTTTACATAAAACATATAAAATCCGAGTTTTGGCAAATTACAAAATATAAGTTAAGCATATTTCTAGGTTTGACAGTCAACAGTTCATTATCATGGCTTTCACATGTAACCAAATTTTATGGTAGACTTAATCGCATCAATTACGCACCAAGACCTTGCAGCTTCTTCTGGATTTAGAAGGTTCGCTTATGGTTTATCATAGATGCTTTTCGTCTGTCATGACTTATTGAGGTGTGAGGGTGACATGCTTCAAAGATCTTTTCATCGCAAAAGCGCGCTATCCGAATTATTCAAGGGCTGTCTCCATTGCATATATGTAGAGGAATTTTTCGTTCCCTTAGAATTCTAACTCTTCCCTCGGTGTTTATTTTCAATACCATTTTGCCCTTGAACAAAGATATACCTGCTGTTTGGCGCAAATCATAGGTACCCAACAAGACATGGGGGCGATTTCCTTACCCCGCAACATCGTCTGACTCTCATTGAAAGGGATATGAGCTTTGCTGGACCTTCTATTTTTAATAAACCTCCTGCTGGGGTTAAAAGTAATTAGGGAAGAGAATCATCATTTTCAAAATCTTTAAAAGATTTTTTTATTGGAAAATAATGTTATTCAATGAAGACAGCCCAATGAAGATGCCGCACTGAGCGGCGAAATGTACATCGGGTAGTTCAACAAACACAGCAAGACCTTCAGGCAAAAAAAGGTAAAATAAATCTGAAAAATAATGTTATAGTCTGCAGAAATTCCTTTCTGGCTGAGACTTTTGCATGTTATTTTTTATAGAAAACATTTTAATTTTTAAGCATATTTTTACTATGTAAAAATTTATGACTGAGGTATACATTGTATATATGCATCTATTCAGAAATAAACCATGTCTATGTCTATAATTAATATCGTCAGCACGGCAAGCGGCTGATGACGGCGTTGGGCCGCTCCCTCTACACCCGCTACGGGGAGGCGCTGCGCCGCGCCGAGAGCAAAGCTCGGTCCCTGTCATGTGACCGGAGCCCGCGGACCAATCAGAGTGCAGCTTTCGTGGCCGCCGAGCTGTTCCGGGACTGCGCCTGCACCGTGGGCGACAGCAGCTTCGATACAAGTGAGGTTAGTAGATAAAAATAAATAAATTTAAAGAAAAACCCACTATTGCAGAATTGAAATAGGGAGATTTACATTTGATAGTTTATTGAAAAGATATTTTGTCAGGATTAAAAAAAAAACTGTGGTTTGGTTGCAAAAATTCTAGGGGGGGGGGGGGCGGCGCTACACATACCTAATAAGAATTTAAGAAAAATAGCAAATGAAACAAAGCTAATAGGTACATCGTACTTCCGCGTCCCTCCTCCACTGCACCACTAATAAAGTTACACTACCTCTTGTTAAAAATGTATATTTTTATAGCTAAAACACTTCAGCCACTGGCATTAACAATTTAGGTTGCTCTCCGCATTCGAAATTCAAATTTACTGTAGTTAAAAAAGAATGGATTGTTAAACGTTTTGATTAAATTTGAATGATATAAGGTGTAAGAAGTCTGGTTAAATGGAACTATCTCTTTCTGGTAAAACTAGCTTTTGGAGAATTTATTGCTACCTAGGAAAAAATTTTATTAATAATGAAAGATATGACGCCTAACAACCCTTGCAACTTCAGAACCATTTAATTTTCAAAGTCTGTTTTGAATAGCCTCAACAAAATGTTTCTTCTACGTCCTACATTTAAAATGACAAATCACTTTTCAAAGTTCTCTTGTTTCATTTTCATTTCTTTTCTTGTCTGCCCGAGTTCCTACCTTCCGGCTCCATGGTGTGCTTTTCTCTGCCTTTAATTTACCTTCTATGACTTATTCGGTTGGCTCCATCTACTTTGATTTTCTTTGATTTCTTTTTCAACTAAATATTCTGTTTTCACGCCTTTTCTCATCATTCCTTCTCCTACTTTCTCATTCTCTTTACTTCCTTCGTTTTTGTTTTATTTCTTATTTTACTCTTTTTTAAACTCCTCTCGCCCTTTCTCCTCCTAACTCTTCCTTCTCTTTACCTATCTTTGTTCCATTACCATTTCCAGGTATGAGCCTGGAGCCTGCCTACAGGTATATATTAAACAACCTTGTCTTCTACATTATTCAGATCGGTCTTCGTCCTACTTACTTTCCCTTTCGGCAGGGGCTTTAGATCTTCTTTACCGTTGCCTTTCCGTTGTCCGTTGTTGCAGTCCTCTAACTGTAGTTATAGGAAAAACTTCGTCTTCCGCGACTTTCAGATTGACTTTGATTGTCTTCCTTTCTCAGATTGACTACCACTAAGTCCTCCTTAAATTTCACGACCTTACTGACACCTTTAAGTCTTCCGCGGTTTTTGCAGCCTTTCTCACATTGACCACTGCTAAGTCCTCCACGACTTTCACAACCTTAATGAGGATGACCACCACTAAGTCCTCCGCGATTTTCACAACCTTTCTCAGATTTACCACCACCAAGCCCTTCGCCCTTCACAACCTTACCCCAGATAACTCTCTCTGCCCTGATCCCCAGATGCTGTCCCAGCCCCAGGCCCCGGTCTGCCCGCGCTACACCCGGGAGCGGTCCCGGACCTACGCCTGGCAGCAGCTCTCCACCGACATCACCACGGTCGACGACGACAACGACGTCCACCCGAGGGCGGCCGAGGTCAAGGACCTCACGGGGCTGACGGGTAATGTGACCAAGCTGGACCTGATGAAGGTCTGGGACACCCTGTATATGGAGGTGAGTACAGTCTGATTCGAATGACGTGACTCAGGCCGTCCGTAAACTACTAAAGTCAATTGATAAGATTGACATTAGTCTTATGGGTGGAGTGAAACACAATATTTGACGCGACCAATTTTTTATGGTGTCTTTAAAATTAAAATCATGAGGTTTGGGGTGCAAAAGACGTATTTGACTGGATTGGCAATTTTTTGCTGTTATTGATTGTACGGAACTATGTCTATCCATAGTTATGGAACTATGAATTGAGGTTCATTGCTGCCGGTCTTGGATACTGATCATTATTAGGTTTACTTATATGACACTGATAATTAATTGCCACTAGCTATAGTAGAGGAGCAACTTCGGAAATCCCGTTAATCAAGCTTTATAAAATTCACAAATATTCGTGAGCAAAAAAGTTAATTAATTCATGATGAGCAGTACATGGAGGAGGTTTCTTGACAAAGGAATTGTGAAAAAGTACAAATGATCTTCGTGAAATCACTCAGGTAGTGGCACTGCGGTCAGAGACTGGGCAGTCGCCGCCATCTTGGGCCGAGAGTCTCCTGCGGTGGAAGGACATGAGTGGGGAGACGCTGGACTTCGTGACTGGAGGTGACGTCTACCTCACGGAGGACTTCACTGTAGGTAAGAAGCTCAAATAAGAAGAACCAACAATTTTAGTCAGAGGAGTACTCTCATTATTGTACTATTTTCTTCAGCTTTTGACTTCAGAATCTATGCCTTTATAGATTAAATTCCGTAGTCACCTGGAATGGTTTTTTGTTACGAATGACCTGATTGGAGCTCCTGATATGAACATAAAATGCCTTTCGTTAGAGTTTTATTGATATTATCACATCCGATTTGGAACATAAATATCCTTAAAACAATAGACTTCGTGACTGGGTTTTTTTTAACAGAGGGCCAGGCTTCGAAGTAACCGTGGTAACGCATCGCAGATAGAATAGGTTATTGTGCACCCTCATTCACAGGTCCTCATTCTCCGTCAAACCCCAGGTCATTGATGAACCATGAGATCTTTTTGACGATGGTTACCTGTTCTTTCCTTTGGTCTCTTGTCTGTCAAAAGACCAAGGGTTCCCACACGCAGACCTTGTAGGGCTGGGCACATTGTGACTGGGGGTGAAGACTACCTCAAAGGGAATTTCCGGGGGGTAAGAGGCCGCCATCGGATACAAACCACCTATTATAGTTAGCCTATACCTTAGGCCCTCTCACTCTTGCACTACCTTATTTAGTTTTCGCCTCTAAAACCCATGCTTTCTCTGTATTTATTACCGTATTCACCTGGAGCGGGTTTTCATTAAGATTATTCTATTAAGAATGTTCGGATCTAATAGGATTCTTGAACTTAGAGTGTATTGGCTGTGCGATCTAATTTGGAACAATGTTTTATAGATTTTCACTTCCAGCATATATCCTTAGATCTCCACTAGACTCGCACCCTGTTGTCTGCCCAGGTCCGTTCTTCCAACGGCTGCTGCAGCAGTTCGCCGCTCTCCAGGACGGGGTGGCGGTCTCCCTGCACGTCTCCCACTCTCTGCTGCTGACCGCCGTCCTGGGCTCCCTGGGTCTCCAGTAGACTCCCACCCACTACACCCTGTTGTCTGCCCAGGTCCGTTCTTCCACCGGCTGCTGCAGCAGTTCGCCGCTCCCCAGGACGGGGTGGCGGTCTCCCTGCACGTCTCCCACTCTCTGCTGCTGACCGCCGTCCTGGGCTCCCTGGGTCTCCAGTAGACTCCCACCCACTACACCCTGTTGTCTGCCCAGGTCCGTTCTTCCACCGGTTACTGCAGCAGTTCACCGCTCCCCAGGACGGGGTGGCGGTCTCCCTGCACGTCTCCCACTGTCTGCTGCTGACCGCCGTGCTGGGCTCCCTGGGTCTCCAGTGGACTCCGACCCACTACACCCTGTTGTCTGCCCAGGTCCGTTCTTCCACCGGTTACTGCAGCAGTTCGCCGCTCCCCAGGACGGGGTGGCGGTCTCCCTGCACGTCTCCCACTGTCTGCTGCTGACTGCCGTGCTGGGCTCCCTGGGTCTCCAGTGGACTCCGACCCACTACACCCTGTTGTCTGCCCAGGTCCGTTCTTCCACCGGTTACTGCAGCAGTTCACCGCTCCCCAGGACGGGGTGGCGGTCTCCCTGCACGTCTCCCACTCTCTGCTGCTGACCGCCGTGCTGGGCTCCCTGGGTCTCCAGTGGACTCCGACCCACTACACCCTGTTGTCTGCCCAGGTCCGTTCTTCCACCGGCTGCTGCAGCAGTTCGCCGCTCCCCAGGACGGGGTGGCGGTCTCCCTGCACGTCTCCCACTCTCTGCTGCTGACCGCCGTGCTGGGCTCCCTGGGGCTCCACATGTACAAGGCCCACCCGGGGACGGCCATCATCTTTGAGCTTCATGAAGAGGACTTGGTCAGGGTAAGTTCTTCAGAAGTGCTTCCTTGTAAAATGTTGCTTCATTATTCCACGTAAAGTAAGAACTTTTTAGTGTTTTTTTTTGTGTAAAGCTTATATATAAAACCCAAATTACCGTAACTTTTCAATAAAATCCATAATTCTGACACCCATAAACCCTATAGTTGGATGAAAGGTCTCGGTGAAAAAATCCTATGAAAAGTTAATTTTTGTGATAAAATTAAGGGCACAAACATAAGTAACCGGTATCAGGAAACTGACACATACTTTCTCCCTTCAAGTCATTTTTAAAACCAGAAAACATTTAAAGTAAAATAAAACAAATTAACAATTAATCATCACACAAAAATATACCAAATTTTATTAAAATCGGTTAGTAAATAACGGAGATATCGGTTTTTGAATATTTGCCATAAGAATAACATTGGACAACGTACTGCATTTACTGCCAAACTAAAATATCAATTATCTTTGTAACCAGTTGACGTAGACTAATGATTCAAAATACTAGATTATTTAGTTTTTTAAGCCAAATTTAATGGTTGCAAGTATCTTTTCTTTAAAACTTACAAATATTGTGAAATTTGAAAAATATGAATTTTTTAACTCTTAAACCCCCATAACTTCTGAACCTGAATTTTTACAGACATGCGGGTGGTGTCATTTTATTTGTCATCCTAAGAAGCACTAAAAACCATGAAATTTTTATCAAAATCGTTAGAGCCGTTTTTGGGAAATTTGGATTTTTGTAATTTTTTATGGGTTTTTATGGGGTAAATACCCTTAAAAATCATAAATTCAAAAAATTAAAAATACGCCTGGAGATACCATGGCTTTATACCTACATGCCAAATTTCATGAAAATCGGACCACTGGTGTCGTCTCTAGCTTTGTTTACATCCACACAGACACACATACAACCACACACACACAAAGACAGACAGACACCACGCCAAAAACCACTTTTAGCGAATTTCCCCTATAGGGAAGAAGCTATTACCGTAGGTCTCATGGTAAGACCTAAGCCCCAGATCATGATAACTTTTCGTTTTGCAACCCCCAGAAGCAAAAAACACCATTCGTTCCAATTTTTAGATATATATATATCTATATATCTATATATATATATCTATATATCTATATATATATATATATATATATATATATATATATATGTGTGTGTGTGTGTGTCTGTTAGCACGATAGCGGCCGTAAAAATGGTCCGATCTTGATGAAATTTGGTACAGACATGTAAAGTGGTAATCGATTGGACGAGTTCGTGAACCAGCCCGATCGGGCCACCGGAAGGGGGGGTAAAGGGGAATGAACCCCCCCAAAAATGGGTTTTTTGAGTTTTTTATATAGAAAAATAAAATTTATCGAATTTTTGTTGGCACCATTGAATTTAGCTCAAAAAAACAAACAATTTAGTAATTTGAATCACTGCTCTATGTCCATTGGTTACCGAGATATTGAAAGTGGTAAACACAGTACGTTGTCCCAATGTAAACCTTATGGGAAATAAGTAAAATTCTATATCTCATTTATTTCTCAACATATCTTGATAAAACTTGGTAAATGGCTTCTTCTAGTTCAGATCTACTAAATAATAAATTAAAACCAACCAGTTTAAACATACCTGTAGCAGCAAACCTGCATACTCATTCCCCATGTTAATCTTATGGAGCTTACCAAAACATGCCAAATCTCGCTATGTTGGATTGAAATATGTTGTTTTGCATTTGAAATTCGCTGAGTATGCAGGTCTGCTGCAACGGGGGTATATTTTGGATTCAGGGAGCACTAAAACGAATATATCTACCAACAACTCAAATTAGAAAATTTTGACGAAAAAAATACTTTCTCCATATATGTATGGGGGGGAGAAAGTAAAAGGGCTGACCAGCTGAATCATTTTTTTACAATTATTTGCTTACTTTTTCCCTTCCTAAGCGAGACACCATCAGATGTAATAATGCTTTAGCAAGATTGTTAGGATAACAGTAGTTATTTTCTCTCAAAAAGGCATTGGTGAGCACCTTTCTCCAAGGCAGGGCTGCAACTTGATCAAATTATTTCCAAAGAATAATTTGAAAACTTCCAATCTACCTACGTATGGTGTAAAGTTTCATAATTTCGTGATCGCTTGGAAACTTATTGTCAAAATTTAGTCAAGTTTTTGGTTTTCTATAATCTTGCAAATTTAGAAATCTTAATTTGCCCTATTAGATTTTAATCCCTAATTCCTGCTGCATAATAAACTCCTCAGGACGTATGGAGTCCCCTTTTTAATAAAAAAGTTCATACTTCTGTTTTTATAACCTCTGCCCCCCAGGTCCTGATATACCAACCCCTGGACTGGGCCCAGCCCGGGGAGCTGCACCAGGCGCGGGGTCGCAGCCCCCTGGTCACCCCCCTGCAGAGTCGGTGTCACGCCTACACCCGCCCTCTGCCCCCAGGTCCTGATATACCAACCCCTGGACTGGGCCCAGCCCGGGGAGCTGCAACAGGCGCGGGGTCGCAGCCCCCTGGTCACCCCCCTGCAGAGTCGGTGTCACGCCTACACCCGCCCTCTGCCCCCAGGTCCTGATATACCAACCCCTGGACTGGGCCCAGCCCGGGGAGCTCCACCAGGCGCGGGGTCGCAGCCCCCTGGTCACCCCCCTGCAGAGTCTGTGTCACGACTGGGACTTCAACGCCGACCTCACGCCCTACACCTGCCCCCTGGACAAGTTCCGGGCCAAGCTGCCCTCCCTGGGACGCCCGGAGTGGGAGAGGAGGTGCGCCCAAGTTGGATGAGGTGCTAAATAAATGTTAACTTCTAGTATGAGTTTACTCTTTTCTGTTTCCTACCCAATTTTATTATCATCCGTTATTGTCATATTTTAGGTCAAGGTAAGATGGTTCTCCGTCCCCAGATGAACAAAAAATGAACCGACTTAGCTGAAAATTTTATATGAATAGATTTTGTACCCGGCCAACCCATATGCCTATTAACATCCATCAAGCTTCTGAAGCTATGGCCCGAGGGTCATTCATGCGCATAATCTGTACTAATATTTAAGGTATTGATAGTTTTTTATTTGATTGAGTTTTTTCTTTTTTGAAAACAGTTGATAAGTTTTCCAGGTAAACCGACCGACCAAAGAACGGATTTAACACTTAATAATTCTGAATAGTTATTAGCGAAGGCTTGTGGATACGGTATTCCCTAGCGGGGATTAACGTCTGCAATGGTGAATACATCCAAGAAAAATTCATCCTCATAATTAGACCATTTCGTAAATAATTAGCAAAATTGTGGTCCAAATCCCACGTTAAACCACAATTAACATGGTTCCGAACGCCATTGGTTGTAACTATTAATTAACAGTCCTGGTCTCAGTATTATGTTGGCGTAAGTCAGTAACAAGACTACAAGATCGCTCCACAATCATTCAACACTCATCTATCACTCGTATTCACCTTAAAATCCTCCCACTGAAGGTCAACGCCTTATGTAGTGTATTGTCATCCTATATTTAATTGCAGTTTATATGTTTGGCATGTTAATGGCACGGAGATATTGCTGTTATCACAAAGGTCGGAGCGCCGCCGCGGCGAGTGGCATTATCAATGCGTTTTTATCACTAGGGGCCGTTGTTCTTCCGGCCATTATCTTTGCATCCGATGCGCTTGTGTTTTTTACTTTGTCGTCAAAGGATAAGGTCAAAAAACTTTGGTTATCTATTTATATATCAGACTTGTAATAAATGTGTATCAAAGGCCAAATGGTAGGTTAAAATGTACACTCATCACGATAGCTAATTTTAGAGTACAGCGGTGGGCATTTACTCGTAAGGAGAATAGAAGCTGTAAAAAATGGTAGGACAACAATAATTTTTGTATTTTTTCCGAAAACACAAATGGTTAACAGCACCGATTTCAAACGTATGCCACTAGATAATGTTTTTAACTATTTTATTTTTAATATTAAAAATATAAAGATAAACTGAGTAGCCTTTTTAAAATATTTTTTATTCAGCAACATTTTTCGCCTTTATGGGCATTTTATAGCTCTAAGTTAAACCTAATTTATTCACATATACAATAATATTTACATATCATATGACTGACAGCTTCATTTTTTGTTCTTTTTTGGTCTAGTTGGTTTTTAGTCTTTTTTAGTTTTTATTTCTAAGAAAACTTATAAATAATTGAAATATTAAATAAAGGAAGCAAAATGGACTCAAAAGAACAATTATATATATTCCTAGAGCACAAAGAAAAACCAAGAAACATTTTGAATAGCCATATCCCTACAAGCAATCCTATATTTGAAAAAATAAGACAAATAAAAATTCATATAAAAAAGACTAAAAACCAACTAGACCAAAAAAGAACAAAAAATGAAGCAGTCAGCCATATGATATGTAAATATTATTGTATATGTGAATAAATTAGGTTAAAATTAGAGCTAGAAAAATGCCCATAAAGGCGAAACATGTTGCTCAATAAAAAATATTTTAAAAAGGGTACTCAGTTTATCTTTATATTTTTAATAATAAAAGTAGCCCTTCATTGTGATAATTATAATATATTTTATTTTTATATATCCTGAAAGCCAAAAAATTGGAAATATAACACGAAGTGTAAGTTAAACTCTTACTCATTAAAACATGTTTTGGTCTCATGTCAACCTTACCCCTTGGAAAGGCTGGATCCGGACTGGTGACGTAATGGACCAGCAATAGGAACACAACAGCTTCGAAACCCCTGAAACAAAACACGAAAAATAAAAAACTGTCTCTAAACCTGCATTGCTTTAGTCTGACACAAAAATAATGTTCTACTTTTAATGCACGAACAAACTTACTAATTCATACTAAAAACTTCTTAAATGAAGATATTTCGATTTCAAGATTTTAAGTTGTCAGCCAACTTAATCGACTATCATGATTTGTACAAGTACCAGTATATTTTATTTTAAATCTGCACTTGGATCCAAATTATTGTCTTTACAAAAAGGCCTCTGTCTGTACTTGGATCAAAAATTACCAAACAAATTATCTCAGTGGTCTGGTTTAATTTGAAAGATTGATTTTTTTACCTTTATAGTCATCGAAATGTCTGCGAGTTTCCGAGCCATCCTTTTCTCCATTTTCAGCCTCCAAATACATGCCTGTTGAAGGGCTATTCTTCGATCAATTTTTACGAATTTAATCTTAAATAAATTATGTTGGACGGTAATAGACTGGCCACTATACTAGGCCAACTGAAAAGTCTAATGTTGATAATAAATCTTCTATATACTTAATACAATAAGGTTTTTTCTGTTAGATCCCTTTTTCAGGCGTCCTACTGAACCGATTTTTACGATTGGAGTGTCATTTTAAAGCTTATAATGTAGCGCACCTGCGTCAGATAGTTAAAATAGGCATTTCCTTTTCGGTTTCGACCCCCAAGGCTTTAATTTATTTATAGAGGGCGCTTTCAACGCTCCAGTGCTGACCAACTTGCGCTATAACGGTTTTAAAATGTGATTGTAATTTAACAGCTGATTACCTTGAGACGAATTTCTAACCAAATGCCGCTGGAAAAGACGGCATCTCATCAAAAATACTCAAGTCCGTAGGACAACTTTTGGTTCGTCCCTTATGCCATCTGGTCAATTCCTCTTTTGAAGAGGGTAAATTTCCCACATCATTAAAGTCAGCCATTGTGAAGCCTCTTCACAAGAAAGGAAGTACCCTTTGTCAGAATAATTACCGTCCCATTTCTATTACCTCAACCTTTTCCAAAGTGTTTGAAAAGGCTTTTCTAAACCGCCTCAATCCCTTCTTGGTAGAAAACCAGACCTTGTTCACAAACCAGTTTGGTTTTAGGCAAAAGGTTTCCACCGTTGATGCCATGTACAGCTTTATCTCTAATGTTACTAGAAATCTTGATGAGCACAATAATGTCTTCGGTGTTTTTTTTTTGATCTCAGTAAAGCCTTTGATATGGTTAATCATTCTTTACTTTTACATAAACTCGAGCATATTGGTATTCGAGGAAATGCTTTTGGATGGATATCTTCCTTTCTCAAAGATAGAACGCAATCTGTTGAAATTCCACATCTAGATGGTAATGGGCAGCTTTCATATCACCTCTCTGACGAAACTGTTGTAGGTTGTGGCGTTCCACAAGGTTCAGTCCTGGGACCGATTCTCTTTGTCATGTTTATTAATGACATTCAAAAGAGTGTCTCCTGTGTTGATCTCTGTCTATTTGCTGACGACACTTCTCTTAGTATAAGTAATATTTCCCGTAATCGTCTTGAGATTGACACATTTTTACAATGTAATCTTCTTCTGCAGTGGCTTGCTGATAACAATCTTTCTATTAACTCAGAAAAAACAAAAATAATTGACTTTAAATTGAGGGATAATTCTGTTGAATCGTTCACTTCCAGTGTTCTTATAGGGGAAGCAGAGGTTGAATTTTGTCAACAAGCCAATTTTTTGGGTTTAATAGTTGACTCTCGCTTAGATTTTTCTCAGCATATTGCCAAGGTTTCTAGCAGGGTGAGTACTGGAATATTTGTTCTTCGGAGATTATCCTTGTTTTCAGATTTCAATATCCTTCGTACTGCTTACTTTGGATGCATTTACCCACATCTAAACTATGCTATTGCCATTTGGGGTGCTGAATCAATAAGAACCCTCCAACTCTTCCGTCTACAAAAAAAGGCTGTGAGGTTGATGTTTGGTTTAGGGAGGACAGATTCTTGTAGGGGAACATTTTCCACTCATAACCTTTTGACACTTCCCTGTTTGTATATTTACGATTGCCTTTCTTTCTTGGTGAAGAACAAACATTTTTTTGAAATCTGTAACACCACCCGTTACAACTTTAGACACAACTCTAAATTAGTTGTACCTAAACATAATACAACGTTTTTTGAAAAACACACCTTTTTTTCTGCCATAAAACTTTTCAACAGATTACCCATTTACACTAAATCAGAGCTAGAAGTAACTATATTCAGGAAAAAGTTAAAAGATTTTTTAATTGCTAAAGAATTTTACAGCGTTGCAGATTACATGTCTGATATTGCACCTTAGTTCAGGGATTTTATATTTTTTATATTTTTTGTATTTATTGTATTAATTTTCATTTGTTTTAATATTTTTGTAGATTAATGACGATTTGTCAATGCTATTGTACATAGTCTATGACAATAAAGGATTCTTATTCTTATTCTTATTCTTATTCTTATTCTTATTCTTAACCAGTCACATTGTAAACCATAACAGATTGAATGATAATGTAAACTAAATCCAATGTAGGTTATAAAAATGAATTTGGGCCACTTTCATTGATAATTTTAGCCAAATTGAGGCAAGTAAATAATTTTTATGGTGGAGATCCATGATCGTTAGATTATAAATATATTGCAAACTGAACCCTGAAACATAAAGTAGAAGAGTGCATAGAGAAAGATGACTCGATGTGATTAAGGAAAATATGCGTAACCTTCGGCAAGAACATAGAACTCCTGAGTGAAAGAGACTAATTGAACACCAGAGAAAATATTAAAATGAGCTAATATATTATTTGCTCATGGACTTCCTAGAAAACTTCTGTTATCCTACTGTTGTGCGAGAAGACAACCAAAATAAAAACAGTGCAAGGACAATAAATAAAATTGTGTGTGTTTTGTTCAGTCAGGCCTTTGTTTAGTTGGATGAGGTCTTTAAACTTCAATTGAAAAGGTTTGGTCAATAAATGTGAGTTTGAAGCCATACAATTTATTTTAACTGTATAGGCGAGTTTCCCAACAAAACAGAAATAATATAAAAATGCGCAATTTGTGCACGGGGCCCCTAGTGTAGATATAATCTTACAAGGTATTTTACCCACCACACCATTCTCGACTCGATAAATTACCTGAAGTAGTAAAGATTACTCTCAGTAATCTAACTGTAAAAGCAAGTATTTAATTTGTTTGAAATCCACTTTTCATAATGAGTTACAGTTTGTATTTTTTCGGACATCTTCCATCACAGACTAGCAAATCAAGAAATGTTCAATGACTGGTTGAATCCTATACTCTTATAATAGTAATGTTATCGTGCTTGCTTGCTTGTATGATTGCACATTTATCTCAAAAACTGCTCCGAGGATTTCCTTCAAAGTCTGGAAATAAGTAATTTATGACTCAAAAACGTCTTTTACGCAGATTACTTGGCCAGAGAAAATCTAATAACGTAATAAACCGAATTTTAAAGTTGTAAAATTTTAACATTGGCCTTATGGGTTGCCGTGATAGCAACGAAAATAAACAAGGAAAGTGTAAACAAATGAAGTAATCATAACAGCTGTTGGGAATCTACAGCTATCAAGGGAAAATACAGCAGGTGGGATGAAGAGTCCATGGAGCAATAAAAAAGGTTTATATTGATAAATTTTATGTCGGTCCACCAGGTACTAATTAATTAGTCATGTAAGTTGATACGCTGAGCATAATGTCGGAGCAGACGACAGATCGGCACCTACGAGTCTGCGAGCAGGCAGCCGGTTGGTTAATGGAGACTTGGAGCTGTTTACAAACACTCGAGGTCTGCTCCCGAGACCGCCCGTACAAACAGACCGACTGGCGGAGTCTGTTCAAATACAGGGCGGTCAATAAATGGAACAATCAAGCCCGGGGTCTGATCAAATACCTAATTAACCACTAATTTTGTCAATTAGTAGTTGCTTTATCTGAACACTTTATCGGTCAAAGGTATTGAATTATCAAAAGCCTTATGTAGAAGGAAATGGTGGATGATAAATAAATAAGGCAGTGGACCATTCTATATGACGTTGTAGAGGGTAATTTCATATACGTAAATACTTTTTTAACTTTTTATTGTGGGATTTAATTCGTAAATAGTCAGCTAAAATTACGATTCCCTACAAATCAGGTATATCCGATTTTATATGGCATAAAACTTTTTCGGTGACTTACTCGAAATTTTATGATACTTTTTTAAGAAAATTATGTTTAACGGGGAATAAACGCGGAGTATTAAAACAATATACTTTAATAAACTATTATAAGAGCTACATGAAAAGGCTTTCAAAATAGTGTTATTTTTATCCTATACTCTTATACGAGCAATGTTATGTTGCTTGCTTGCTTGCTTGTATGTTTTCACAACGATCTCAAAAACGGCTCCGAGGATTTCCTTCAAAGTCTGTAAATAAGTAATTTATGACTCAAAAACGTATTTTATGCAGATTACTTGGCTAAAGAAAGTCTAATAACGTAATTAATCTAATTTTAAAATTGTAAAATTTTAACATTGGCCTTATGGGTTGCCGTGATAGCAACGAAAATAAACAAGGAAAGTATACTCAAATGAAGTAATCATAACACCTGTTTGGAATCTACAGCCATCAAGGGAAAATACAGCAAGTGGGAGGAAGAGTCCATGGAGCAATAAAAAATGTTTCTATTTATCAATTTTATGACAATGAAATATTTTATAGTAACTGGATGAACTGGTAAACATGAAATGACACCAAGCAAGGCTCGGTCCACCAGGTACTAAAACAAAGAAACTTCCAATTTGATTCAACCAAAAATAATTAGAACCTCGTAATTAATTACTTTAAAGTTGAAAATTGGGCATCAGTTGTTTGTAAATCGCACATGAAACCCAAAAACGAACTAATTGCAGTAATTAAACTAAGTAATTTACTCCAAAGTCAACAGAAACAACGATCAGCTGTGTACACTAAGCGCATTTGAAACAAACAAATTTAGTCTTATGAAAACACTTAAAGCGAGTTTGCGCAACCAAGCGCGTACAGTGTTACCACCTCATGCGAGAAATAGTAGTTTTCATTACTAGTTTCGAAAGTGATCTATTGCGGGGCGAGATTACATTTTCTCGCGAGGCGCAGCCGAGCGTGGAAAAAGCTATCGAGCCCCGCAATAGCATTTTTGAGACGAGTAATGAACATTATTTTTTATTACGATATCGAAAAACTTGTAAACAACATGAATATTTTTCGGCAAACAATCCGTCACATCGACCTAACTGACCTAACTACAATATAACCTAACTGACAATGTCACTATTTACTAAGCGATGAAACGGTTTGGTTTGAACAACAATGCAAAAGCTGATCGGCCTAATGCAACAGCTTATTGGTCTACACCGCAAAATCCCATAACGGTTACTTTCCGTCCACCACATACGCATGGAAAGTTAACGTTATATAATTTTGCCGTGCAACAGCGGGAATAACCTATTTTCTTAGTTCATTTTATGTTTAGAAAATGTACTTTCGTGTGTAGAGTAGAGAAAACTCTTGATTCTCATTATTGGGCGAATTTATTTCCTCGTGCGAGATTGCGCAGCCAATCGTTCATACTTGCGAGCAAAAGAACGCACCCCATCTGTCTCGCTTATGTTTATTAAAGAATAACTATAAGTGAGACGCCGGTGTGCCGGTTCATCGAGTGTAAAAATAAAATAACCCCGTTGCAGCAGACCTGCATCCTCAGCGAATTTCAAATTAAAAACAACATATTTCAATCCAACATAGCGAGATTTGACATGTTTTGGTAAGCTCCATAAGAATAACATAGGGAATGAGTATGCAGGTTTGCTGCTACGGGTATATTAGAACTGGGTGGTTTTAATTCAATATTCAATAGATCTGAACTAGAAGAAGCAATTTACCAAGTTTTATCAAGATATGTTGAGAAATAAGCGAGATATAGAAATTTTCTTATTCCCCATAACGTTAACATTGGGACAACGTACTATGTTTACCACTTTCAATATCTCGGTAACCAATGGACACAGAGCAATGATTCAAAATACTAAATTGTTTGTTTTTTTTTGAGCTGAATTCAATGGTGCCAACAAAAATTCGATAAATTTTATTTTCCTATATAAAAAACTCAAAAAACCCATTTTTGAGGGTTTTATCCCCCTTTACCCCCCCTTCCGGTGGTCCGATCGGGTTTGTTTACGAACTCGTCCGAGGGATTACCACTTTACATGTCTGTACCAAATTTCATTAAGTTCGGACCATTTTTACGGCCGCTATCGTGCTGACAGACACATGTATATAAATTCGAACGAATGGTGTTTTCTGCTTCTGGTGGCGCCAAAACAAAAAGTTATCATGGTCTCGGGCTTAGATATTACCATGAGACCTACGGTAATAGCTTCTTCCCTATAGGGGAAATTCGCTAACAGAACATTCAGATTTAATTTCAAAATTTTGTCTACAAGGCTCACTATTTTTATGATATTTAGTCAAGAAACATTTGTGACATAGTTTATAACATAAACCTCTTAAAGATAAGTCTTATAAAGATACGATGGGTAGAACGATATTCACCTACCTTGCATCAATCAAATCTATGATGCCTGATATCCCCAAAATACCCAGACTTGAGATAGTTGTGGGTAAGTTATGATCATTGCCCTACTATAAGTTCTGGCCCAACGGTTTTTAGTGTCGTGGCCGTTCGAAATAGTTGAACAGGAACCTTCTCCTGCTCCTGGAATTTTATTACTACGGATTCCTCCTAGACGTTCATTCATTATAGTAATTTATTTCACCCTTATATTTGTAAGGTTAAGAATTTAAAAATCCTTTCAATAATGTGAGGCAATAGAGGGGTAATAGAGATTGTACCAAAATGCGGCTAGTTATAAGGTTTTATTAAAATATAGTATTAATGCATGTAAAACATAAATCTTACAGACGTCTGTAAGGCAGATTATTATATCAATTGATAAAATTGACCCCAAAATATTGCAAAAGCTTTCAATAATTCCAAAAATGGAGGAAAATGCATCAACCAACTTTAATATAATTTTAACTACGCATAAAAAATCATAAAACACACACAAAAAAAGAAAAGTCACAAGTTAAAGAAAACTGCATAAAATGCCAGAGAAATTGATGATATTGATGAAATATTATTTTGAAAATGGCATAGTAAATTAAAAGCTATATGACAAATTATGTTTAAAACTAACAAACGACAAAACAAATAAGTAAGCTAACAAAAATTTACTTTTGCTATTCGTTTTTATGCGCAAAAGAAATGAGACTATCTCTGAAAAAGGTTATTAAGACTTAAAATGTTGGCTTTCAATTTTTAATGGGTATGTAATTATACTAAATAAACAAAAACATTTTACAGCCATCCACGATAAATACTTAAATTTCACAAACCAACCATCAACTCAATAAAATTAACAAAGCCAATAAGTTACCCCTAAAAATACCATCCAGATTTAGTCATACCGTTTAAAATTAAAATTCCTCCGGAGTTAATAGAAGACAAATGAGAGTAAAAAACAAATAAAAAAACATCTCCCCGGCTGGTGCTTCAGTTGTCAGCTGGTGTATTAGTCACTCTATTTAAGGCCCCGTTAGAACCCAGCACCGCCCTTTCTTTGTTGGTTTTTCTGGCAACCAATTAAAGATGAAATATCGCGTTAAAAGCTGTGCAATTTTTCTCCCCATTTAAAAAATACTTCACATTTTGTAACTGAAGAAGTTTTTTTTTAATATAAGTTTCTTATTTCATGCGAAATAGTGGCATTTTACTAAAAAGTGTTATCCAAATAAAAAACTACGATTATTGATTAACTGTGCTATTAGTTATTTATTCTAGTCAGTCCATCAGTCATAAACGTTGCTTTGATTTTAATAAAAGTGTTAAAATGAGTAATATTGTTCCAACCAAAAAGATAGATTAGGAAAGATTTTCACTTCCCCATACTTTTGTACACTTAAGGTTTTATAGTTACGATTAAAAAATTTATGCTGTAAGAAAATAATGTTAAATTTTGGATTTACTAACAACCAAAAAAAGGATCTTGAATAATTTGATTTTGTTTGTTAATGAAACCTCCACCAAAATTATAACCATACCAATGATTATGATCCTCGCATTAGAAATTAGGTTACCTATTACTTATTTAACACATTAGGCGTTTTTTGTGATAAAAAATCTCCCACATTTCAGAACCGATTTTGAATGTAGGTGAAGCTGGAAAGAGCTTGGCGTGAAGTTTTGCAGGTAATAAAATTTACGAAAGTTTGACCTAAGGAAAAAGCCCTTGATGCCATAAACGTTTTGTATGTTGCCATAATATTTATCATCGGAGGATAAATTTTAAGGGTCAGCTCATCAGAAGATCATAAACAAAATTTTGAAAGCTACTGATGAACAGCGCGCGTCCACTAGTTTAACAAATAAATTATGCAATTAGAATGATGAATACAAATTTTAAAATAATTATTAAATAAATTGTTATATACAAAAATATATGATACAATACCTCTATAGATTCTAAATAGCCTCGAAATATTATCTTAAAAACACCGTAAAAAAGTTTCATTCATTTTTTTTAACCGCATCTATATTGAACGTATAACACGAACAATAACCTATATGAAAAAAATACCACTGTTTCTTCAGTTAGTAGAAAATGCACAAATTATTATTGCAATGTTTTTAATTTTACTAAAAATATTTTACGATATAGCCGTATAAATAACTAAGCGCAAACAGACAAGTTCGAGCCCAGCGAGATTCACTTCTCGCCGCGAACAAAAACAATATAAGCAGCCTACGGGGGGTTGCCGGCGGAATCATAACCGCGGGTCTTCTTATACGATGGAGATATTACTGTGTTTCTCTTTCTCCTGATATTTTTTCACGTCATGTATTATAGAGTGGGTATATGAGATTAAAATAAATGTATTCCATTACATTTGTAACCATGGCACTTAGACTTTTTATCTTATACATAAGCTTTTCTGCATTAGAAAACACATGAATCATTAGGTCTCAGTTTTTAGGAATACATTTATTTTTTGTTCATGTGATACAATTTCATCGACCATAAGTAATACAGGGTGTTTTTTTGATGAACCCATTTTTAAGATTGAAAAATACACATATAAATATAAACTTAGTAGTGTTTTGTTCATCTTTAGATTTTATACAACCTGTTATTTAAGTTTGATTACATTTAGTTTACATTATGTGTTCAAACAATTTGCAATGGCATCTGTACAAAGTTGTGCTTTCTTCATCAAATTCCTGAACACGTGTTGCAAGGTACGTCATTAAATTTCTTGCATTACATTTGTTATGATGTTTTGAGGTGCTGATTATCTTGTGAATTGTTTTTGTAGGATAATTACTACTACTTTACTTGTTTGTGGCAAATTTCATTCAGATCGGACCACTTTTACGCGAGTTATCGTGCTTAAAGACACACACATTAAAAACGCAACCCAAAACTTCATTTTATCGGTGAAGGATTATTTCCCCCAAGTTCCCGGATTTTACCCCACTATATTATTTTCTTTGGGGATACATAAAAAGTAAGACCTACGAAAACATATCACAGGATATTCAGCACCTCAAAACAAACATAACAAATTTAAAGCAAGAAATTCAATGAGGCACCTTGCAACACGTGTTCGGGAATTTGATGGAGGGAGCATAACTTTATACAAATCCCAATGGCGGACTGTTTGATCACATAATGTAAACTAAATGTGATCGAACTTAAATAATAAGTTGTATAAAATGTAAAGATCAATAAAACAATACTCATTTCATATTTATATGTGCGTTATTCAATCTTAAAAATGGGTTGCGTTTAAAAAAAAACACCCTGTATTTCAATACATTTGTAACAATGGAACTTAGACTTTTTTTTGTCTTATACACTAGCTTTTTTGCATTAGGTCAGTAGGAATCAGTAGGTCTCTGTTTATGGCAGTTATAGCAAATTTTCGGATAAAAATTTCAATAACTCCGTTAATTATTGTCCGATCTTTATAAACCTTATATGGTTTTGTCGGAAATATAGTTACGCAACTTTTTTGTCTCTTGTAAAATTTCTGTAAGATTTACGGGTTTTAAGATATTAAGTTTTAAAATATAAAAATGGCTGCCATTTTGCAATGGTACAAATTAGAAACTTGATACTCCGCACCAAAATAGTTCCTATTAGTCAGCATATACATACTAAGTTTAAAATTGATATCTTTAGTAGTTCCAGAAATATGCAAAACCATGTAAAAAAACCACAGACCGACAGACGATAACCGAGCAGTTTAGGACCCATATTTGTAGGAACTTTTTTCTTATTTTTGATGTAAGTAACCATATCGTGAAGTCTGTTAGGGTTTTTCGTAAACACACTGTATGTCGCATGCTATCGCCCATGTCGTGCTTCTTCCAACGGAAAAGAAAGTACGGTACTTCTTTGAGGAGGCAATGTGCAATCTCTATGAGTGCTCGGTCTGGAGAAACTGTTACAACTGAAATCATTGAATGGAATATACTACAGGATTTTTTACGACATCACGGTTCACACTATCATATTTAGATTTGGTGCTCACTTCAAAAATAGTACCTGGTGGACCGAGCCTTGCTCGGTGTTATTTCATGTTTACCAGTTCATCCATTTACTATAAAATATTTCAATGTCATAAAATTGATAAATAGAAACCTTTTTTATTGCTCCATGGACTCTTCATCCCATTTGCTGTATTTTCCCTTGATGGCTGTAAATTCCAAACAGCTGTTATGATTACTTCCTTTGTTTATTTTCGTTGCTATCACGGCAACCCATAAGGCTAATGTTAAAATTTTACAACTGTAAAATTTGATTTATTACGTTATTAGATTTTCTCTGGCCAAGTAATCTGCATAAAAGACGTTTTTGAGTCATAAATTACTTATTTCTAGACTTTGAAGGAAATCCTCGGAGCCGTTTTTGAGATAAATGTGCAAGCAAGCAAGCAAACATACATACAAGATAACACTGCTCATATAAGAGTATAGGATAAGTCATAAAATAAAAAAAACTCTCAGCGTTACTTTAATCACGTTCTGGTTAGTTAAATAGGTTCTTCCTCGGAAAAAAGCTAATGCTCACCTGCATACGCGAAGGCAAATAGTACTGTTTTCAATTTTATCAAGGTGTAAGTTATAACGTCAACCGTTTGCTGACTTCTCACTTCTCACCTTATACGCTCAGTCATAAACTTTCGCCTTTTATGGAGGTATGAAGGATAGTCACACACGGCTTGGGTCTGTTTATTGCTGCCCTCTTGAACTTTGCCTTTCTCTACCTAGCAAGGATACTATAAATTAAATTTTTATTGCATTCATTTATAACTACAGTAGCTTTTACCATAACTGATTGGAGGAGAATAGTTATAGTAAGTTACAGCTTTGCTTGCATCGCAGTCACGTAAAATTCCTACTTATTCTAATCACAAAAGAATACTGAACACCTGTAAGCCGTTTCTGTATGTTTTCTAATAACATCACAATATGATATATTTTTTATATTTAATTCATACGAAAGTTTATATTTATTTTACGAAATAATGGGTGATTTTGATTAAACTCATGTTGAAACTCCAAACTGTAGAAAATTTAACTGCACTTTTTAGCTTTAACTGTAAACGACTTAGTTACAGCAAATTCGAACAAAGACCGAATCCATTAAACTATAATTGAGGCCCCGAAAGGCAAAGCGGACTAAAGCACAAATTGACAATTTTGATATTTTTATATCAGCTGATGAATAAAAAAATCTATTTAATGGTAGAATAGACTAATCTCTATCAGCTGTAGTTTTTTTTTATTTGTTTATTAAGGTGAAAAGGTTGGTCGAAAACGCACTTGTACACAGACTGTTATAGCCAGACTGGACCAACCCACAAAATTAAGCGCAATTTTGGACTAACCTCAATTTGATTAATGTTAAACAAATTCTTCTTTTTCTGTAAAGGCAAAATGGACTAACCTTTGACTTTACATAAGAATAAAAGCAGAATGGACTAACCTGAGAGTGGACTAACCCATATGGCAATCCTATGTAAGTTAAATTCATAATTTTTGGGAACCATTTTAGGTACCAAAAAATAAAATAAATAAAAAACTTGTCCAACGATAAAATGTTATGTCTGTTATGTATCATACAGTGGAACTGTAATTCAAAAGAGCAATTCCTGTAGTGAGATATATGACTTAAAACTTTACCTCTTAATATCTCAAAAATGACTTTTTGTGGTTGGTCCACTTTGCCTTTCGGGGCCTCAATTATAGTATAAATCATTTATCATTACAACAAAGGGTGATTCATCTACGCTGAATAGATGACCTGTGGGTTCGAACTTTATAACTCTTATTTAACTGGATAGAAACACTATCCAGACTCAAGAAGGTCCTGACACACTTGTGGGGAGACAGACACCCGTGTGATTGCTTACAAGAAATTACTGTTTTAAAGGACGAACGGCTTATTAGACATGCACTTACAACAGAAATATTTACGATCACTGCCCATATTAAGTGTTGGCTTGAACCCAGGGAAATTATTAAATCAGTCAACCTATAAAGTAGCATATGCATTCATAGATTACTTCACGCGATGCAAATGAGATGAGACACCGCATATACAGGATATGACAATAGTTTTCCAGCTACCTGACTGACCAACGCCCATAGTGTTGGTGATGTCACTGTGACATGTGTAGTTTTATGGGGCATGATTCGTGTTTGCCCACTGTGACATGTATTACTTCATTATTACTCATTTCCGGCCTTGTTCGAATAATGTATTCAGTCCTGCCTTAGTCTGGTTATGGTAAAAAAGAGATTATATTCCTGATATAGTTCGGTCAAAGAAATTGTCTCCAGATGTTTTTGTTGCAAAATTATGGTGTTACTTTATTGCGTAAGTAAAAATTTAATAAACTATTTTCTACCTCTTTTGGTAGAATAATTTTAAAACAAATTCAGTTGAGTTTAAGTAAATTTGGAATTTTACATTAACAGGTACTATTAGGCAACAGCTTTATTGAATTGAACAAACAACTAACATAAAAGACCGATAGTCAAGAACCGACAAAATTACAAAGCAGCACAAACGTACTTTGAGATATCCTCTCCACTATATGAAGGTCAATCAAATTTGTCACTTTTTCGAATCAAATATTTGTATTGTTATTAAGCTAAATGAACTGAAACTTTTGAACATTACACTCTATCTTCCACGCTGTTTCGCTGCTTATTAATAATCAAATTATTTCAAAGATTTGTTAGAAAATGTGTAAGAAATTCCATCATCGTAACCGGTTCAATTGAGATTTTGTTCCTTCCTAAAATATATGTATTGAATGTGAAATTGTATAATATTTACGTCGAACGGAATTTGATTTCTAAAAGTGTTTACTTCTTTCTTCCTTCTGCGGGATTTTAAGCCAAGTTTCCGCTAGGTCAAAATAAAAATAGTCCCTTCCTGGGAGGCCATAAACAAACCCTAAGTAATGTTCAAAACAAATAAATCCTTCCTTTGATGTTCAAAATTCTCATATCCGCCGTGGCGGCAATATTAATAACTTGTTTACAAGTTTCAAAGACTTGAAAGTAAAATAATGAATAGAAAATAATAAAATAGTTTTTTACGTGAATTACACTATTGCACTTGCTTATTGTAGTAACAATTATTTTAACAAACCAATATCTGCCTTATATTATACAGTTGCTGACTAGGAACTTTATTACACACATACAATCTGTGCCAACAAAGTAAAAAAAGATGTTTTCTCCAACATAATACGTTTTTAGAACTATTCATAGTCCGTTAGTTTTGAACAAATAAAGAATACAAAGTAATCATGTGTTAAATGATTGCGATTGTTTACACCCTTAATATGTGTATATAATCAATTCGATTAAAAATAAATACGCCTAACATTTAGGATGTTTGTTTTTAAATCAATGGATTACCGAATCGAAAATCGAAAGAGTTTAATAGTTACATAAATTAAAACTACGACTAAAGAAACTCCAAAACTCTGAGATAAAAATCTAGACGATTCCGTGAAAGTCCGTGTAGATAATCAGACGAATCCAAACTATTCCTTTTTAAAGCACATAAATTTAAGAAGGGCGAGGATATAAAACGTTTAATGGCGTTTAAGGAACTTGAACCGTAACGTGAAACAGTGAACTAGCCTAACCTCCTGTTCCCTTTGTTAGGGCAAACTTTCATATTGCTTACTTTCCACGTATTTTCAAACTGAAAAGAAATTTATGTTAAAATATTCAGTCAAAATATGCTGGACCTAGGTATTTCATTTGAAATGAGAAATATTGTTGGACGATTATATTAATTTTTATATGTATTAATTCAGTGGCTTTACATAAACCTTTTCCCCACGAACAAAGAAAACCAATACATACAATTTACTTGAATTTTTACCGGTTTGTTCATTTCCATGCAATTTTAACATTCAAAATTGCATGTCAATTTTGCTTCATTGCTCAATTTTTACCAAGAAAGTTTTAGTAGAATTGAGTCATTGAGTAGAGCATTGAGTTTGGAAAAGTTATTCCGTAATAAAATATCCTACACTCCTTAATAAAATATCCCAATTTTTCCGTTACCTTTCGTTTATATCATGTCTCTCCACGAATTTGCCTAGTTATATGTTAATACAATAGTTAAATCATTATAACCGACTTATATTATTTTTCAAATGTTGTCATTTTATTATAATATCTTAACAAAAATTCTTTCTTGGGAACGAGACATTCTAATACCCCAATATGTTTGAAATTCATTGTTGTTGGTGATGGTGAGTTTATGTATTGATTTTGATTTTTGCAGACATTTTTCATCACTAATTACTACAACAAGTTTCATAACGTTTCGAGGTATAGAATCTGATCCCGTTTTCAAATGGAAAAGAACCTAGAATATAGCAATATTAGCTAAACATACAGCCAGGACCTGGAACAGAAAACTATAAAAACAATCAGCAGGTTCTTTTTCACCTGAAGACGGAATGAAATTCTAGATTCAGAAACGTCGTGAAACTAGTTTTTAATAATCAGTGATTGCAAATGTCCGCAAAAACCTAAATTAAGGCACCCAAAATGTGTCACGCTCGTATGCCTATTTTGGGGTTCTCTTGTAAATAAATACCTACAATTAAATCTTACACTTAAAAAACCTTTAGCTTTAGTCTACTATCGCCCATAAAAAGGAGTGCTAGAAGGGCGTTAAAGGGAAGTCGACTGGCCAACTAGTCAGTTAGATAGTTGTATCGTCTAGTTGGTCATCGAATAAATTGTTTAGTCGATAGTTATAAATATGTATATTCATAATTAACGATCTAATAACGATTATGTCTATCTGTTTTATTCTAAATTACCAGTAGATAGTTTTGACTAGTCGATATTTTATTTTCTTATACCAACTAGTCGGCAACATGACTGATCAGAGATTGAGATTTTTCATTGTTTTTGCTCTCTCGACTTTTTTTATCGACCTGACTAACCGAAGTTCGATGCGAACGAATCGATAGGTCTCTAATAGATTTTCCCATCACTACAGATGGTACACGGGATGTTGGGGCGGTGCGCCGGTTAAGTAAGTCATTATACCAGCCATCGGCGGCTTCGATCGTGTCAGACACACGATACACACGATTTAGCCTCCAGGCATCGTTATTAATCTTCCTCACTCAACACACGACTGGTGGGAGTGAAGAGACTGAAATCCAATTTATTAATCTTGGATAGTCTGGGGTTCACTACTGATTACCAAACAGAAAACACTTTCAGTAAAATATCTTTCTCTATTTTACAAGTTGGCGTTTTGTGCCGAACATGATAGCCACACTCGGATAATATTTATGATTTATGTGTCGTTTGAAAGCTCTGGACGAGTGGATGTGGGGAGTCACAAGTCAGTTTGTGGACCCAGAAACACTTGAGAACCCCTCAGAGTTCTTCTGGCTAGTAAAATTCGGAGTTATAATATTAAGGTCTATGTTCTTTACAGCTAATTAAAACTTAATCAATTTCTAGTGTAAAGTTACGGCCAAATCATTAGGCGGGTGGCGAAAAATGGAAACTCCAGCTGTATAAATGACTTGATGTTAAAGAAACCTCCGCTCCTCTACACAGTTAAGTAGTTGAACATATTTCCAACAGAGAGAGGCACATTTATGTGGGTATGTTTGAAGAACTTACTCAGCTGATTTGGAGAACATAAACAAAGGGCATAACTGTCTTTAACTTCAGGTGGGTAAATAATCGGCCAAAAACATATTTTGAACGCCAGCAGCGCACTCACTCACCCTCCTGATGATTTGGCCGGAACTCTAAATGTTTATTATTTACACCATAAGCATTTAATGTTTATGTTTTTAATAGTTTACAAACCATACCAGAAAACATCTATAAACTTTGCACTGTGTTACATGGCAATGTAAACTATTTTTCCTTGCTATTGCCATGACTTGCCAACCATAGGGGACGGCCCACAGAGGAAGTCATAGAAGGTAAGCACGGGTCGAATGATACCTCATTTCAAAGAGCTCAGTTAGTAGATTTGAATGCCGCAAACCGCATCTCAAAAGATGTGTCCAATCAGAAATGGCGGGTTGTTTTAGGTACACATTGTGAAGTACATTATACGCTGCCATTTCTGGCTGGATACATCTTTTGAGATGCGGTTTGCGGCATTCAAGTCTACTAACTGAGCTCTTTGAAATGAAGTATCACTCGACCCGTGCTTACCTTTAAGATTTCTATGACTTCCTCTGTGGGCCGTCCCCCCATGGTTGGCATGTCATGGCAATAGCAAGGAAAAATAGTTTACATTGCCATATGACACTGTGCAAAGTTTATAGATGTTTTCTGCTATGGTTTGTAAAATATTAAGCCGTGCCCAGACTTTTCAAACACCCTCTAAGTATGAGGTTTCGTTGAGTTTTTGGAAAAATAAAAGGCAAAAAATGGATTTCTTGAGTGGTACTAGGTTTATTATAATCGATGTTGGGGAGCGGCCTGGCATAGTGGTTAGAGCGCGGGCTTTCGATCTCGGAGGCCCGGGTTCAAATCCCGCCAATCACCAATGGCATTTTCGCTATGTGATAATGCCGTGACCCACTAGGCCTAGCCTGAAGTAATGTGTAAAACGGTTCCGGGCTAGGTCTAGCGTCCTAGGATGTGAAGGGAGGACAGTAAAAAAAAAAAAAAAAAAAAAAAAAAATTATAATCGATGTAGCTGCACTAATTTATGTGATTTGATTAAATGAAAACAAGTGTGAGTTTTAGGTCTCCAGGTTTTTTATGGCAATTGGATGGCAGGGCAGGTCTTAATAACAATTGGAAGAAGTTTACATAAAATTTCTAAAAGTTTAATTTAACTACAACAGATGGAAATAAAAAAGACTACAGATGAAGCGCACAAAAGGAACCCCCCCGCTTTTAAGAGACGTGTAGAGACAATTTTTTCGTGCATTTAGAAACATAATCAACGCATAACCATAACATATTTTTCCTCCATAAGGTAAAACACAAGCAAACAACTAACTTTCTAAATAAAATTTCTATGTAGCAGTTAAACATTTATTTTTCGGATACCTAAATGGAAATAGCCGATAATTTAAATTTAATAGATCACATTAAGAATCTGGCTTGTACAATGCTATCCATCCATCTAGGTTGTAAAAAGATCTAACTATGTTCAGAGCACTCATTTGCAGTAAGGATGGGGATCCGCGTAGACACAAACTCCACTACAACATTCGGCGTCTCTATAGCACTGAAACAAAAAAATGTAACCACTTTTAAATGGATCCATAGTTCATAAAATATCACAAATTACATATTCAAATATTATAAAGAACATTAATGGAAATTTCAAAGAATAAAAATAATAATAACAATAGTATAAATTTGTTAACGTTGAAATTACATTTTATTTTCTACAGTTTACTTACAATTCTGTCACTTTCTCTGCAGTCGTCACATTTTACATTTATCAATGAAAGGAGAACCAAGCCGATTATGGCCGTTAAAATGAATAAACGCTTAACCATGATTTATAAAGGTTAAAGTTGAAGCAAAGATCAAAATTATATTTATTTTGAATATATTTACTCAGTCTGTTTAAAAAAAACGGAACGCTGGTATAAAATGAGCTTAACAACAATAAAACGTAGATTTAGGACAAGTATGTTGAAACTCATTCAGTGTATTATTGGAGACATATGTTTACAAAAAGGATAGTAAGCATTGTTGTAACACAAAGAGGTATAAAAGTTCTAAGCCTATAACAACCGATTCACTGTATATGGTGACAACTTATGACACTGTGGTATGTCTCAATAATATCAATCGACGCTTTTTCGTAAGGACAACTTCTCTTTATCCCTCAGTATAAATAGGATTTAAATAGTTAAGTATTTGTATAATTAAGTTGGTGATCCGTACTTTTATAAATTTCAGGTAGTTTGAGTTTTAAATAAAGGTTCCGCCATTTTAAATGGTTAAACTTATGGTGCTTGACATATTAAAGATAATGTAACAATAACTATTTTTCATTTTCGTTTCCTCAAAAACTCACAACTGGATTTTCAGAGCGCTATTCCGATTTGGCAGCTAGAAAGCACGGAAATTCAATTTTTTGTACTTTTGCGTACAGCGATAATTATATTTGCTGAAGTAAAATAATCTGGGTTTCTACATATATTCCAACAGGAAACATTCATAACACAAAAGATGTGAATATTTTTATTTTCTTTTAATTGATACACAGTTTCTGTAATAAATTTACAAATTTTTAAACAAAATCAATACTACTTTCCACAATACCTATCCTTCAGCATTCAAAACGTGTTGATCCCTTTTATTGGATTTAAATAATCTGTTTCCCCAACTGAGTTCTTTCTGTAACAAAAACACTGTCAAGGAGCACAAAAACTTGTCATGGGCAACGTACAGGGCCGAGGCTGCCGCCAATGTAGAAAGTCATTAGCTGCTCTTCAGAGGTACATTAAGATGCTTGGGGCCCTTTTTTCTATCCAATTAAATAAGAATTATGTCGCTCCAAACCCAGTGACTCGACTAGTCGGCACTCTGTCGCTGTTTATTCAACACCAGTCTTTATTTATTTGATTTTTCAGAAGTTTTGACAAGGTTTGAATTTGATTATTAAATAAATAAATGTTTGTACTTTGTTGTTAGATGAATAAATCACTCTTATGAGCCCAACCGTACAGACACCGTTAAAGCAAATGATCATAATTGAATTTTAAATGGCATACAGGATATTAAACGTTGTTTGGCCTTTTATAACTACCGTAAAGGAATATGAGGGTTATGACGTAGGCCTACAATAGTGAGTTCCAAGTATAGAAGCATCTAGAGATAAAGACTTTTATAGACTTGTCATTTTAAATTAAGATCGTCGTTTACATTTCAACCATTCTTTTTATAGCAGATCAAATGAGGAGTAATGTTGGAATAAAATTCTTTATAGCCTGTAAAGATTCTTTAACGATAGGGAAAAGGAATTCCCGCTGTATTACAAGGCAGCGAGTGAATTATTATTCATTCCGTATTTTCTACTGATAAGTTTAAGGTTAGTGACGTCATTGAGAATTGTTTTCAACGGCAATAAAATGGTCAAAGGCAGCTGAAACCTCAGGGTGATAAAATGTTTGTCAAATACGTTAATGACATGTTTATAGAGAAAAATATGGTTCTACAATCGCGAGCAGCAAATACGGCGGGTGAGTGAGTGCGCTTTTGGCGAAATTATTGTTTATTATTTGTTTGGTATTTAATGAAATATAACATCTGGTAAAGTAAACCAAAATTTACACGTAAAAAACCTTCAGAAACGTAAACAAAACTTTGATAGTTCAACAAAAACATTTCAGCTGATGTTTAGCAGAAAATTTTATGAGTTTACAGTTTTTACCGCCCGCCTTATTTCGTGCTCTCTACACTAATACGATATTCTTTTATAAGAGAAATTCATAAAATAATGGGTATTTTATGTTATAATTATGTTAATCTCACATTGCTGTGATTCATCTGTCATTTCACTGAATTTATGAATGTTTCATTTCTTGAACACACGTTTAAAGACCAATTCAAGTAATATGGTCCAGTCCATCTATTACGCTATTGTTATGGGCTTATAAACGACCTAAGCCACGTTACTCGGCGCTGACTGTACTGGGTTCAGCTTAGTATTGAGATGTAAAAGTGTGACTGGGAGTTCAAAGTAGAATGAGACAATTTTCATAATCGTTGCTCTAAGAAATCGTCCCAGCCATGCTTCCATCTCCATAATGCAGTGCGGTTACGTCACTTATATAGATGGGCGTGAGTCCACTAGTTGCCGGTATACACACAATGCTAAACGGATTATGTATTCTTTATTTTAAAATAATTTATTCGATAGTAATTTGGTTTCGACTGGAACTATAAATGTATGTCAGTGTTGATAGTATTAGAAAAATTAATGATAGTTCATACATCATGTAAACCGTGGTTAAAAGTAAAAAATCGAAAATGTACTTGCGACACGTAATGTGTATGAAAAACTAATTAAATTATACACAGTTATGTTAATCAAACGATTTTGAAACACTTTGCATCGTGCTGGTCACACTGAGGAGCTCGTATAGGCAATTCTTGTAAACATTTGTCCACCAGTCATGGCAATAACTTTCATTCCTTTGTTTGAAATTCATTGTTGGTGATGGTGATTTTATATTTTGATTTGGATTTTTGCGGGCATTTGCCATCAATGATTAGTAAAAAACAAGTTTCACGACGTTTCGGGATCTGGAATCTGATCCCGTCTTCAGGTGGAAGAAAACCTAGAACATAACAAGATTAGTAACACATAGCCAGGAAAACCTGGACAAAAATACAGCTAAAACAGAGAACTGTAAAAGCAGTCACAAACACACTATGCTGAAAAGAAAAACAATAGCACATAAATCACAAGATCAGAAATCACACTTGTGATTTCTGTGTTATTGTTTTTCTTTTCAGCATAGTGTTTTTGTGACTGCTTTTACAGTTCTCTGTTTTAGCTGTGTTTTTGTCCAGATTTTCCTGGATATATGTTACAAATCTTGTTATGTTCTAGGTTTTCTTCCACCTGAAGACGGGATCAGATTCCAGATCCCGAAACGTCGTGAAACTTGTATTTTACTAATCAGTGATGGCAAATGTCCGCAAAAATCCAAATCGAAATATAATAACTTTCTTGTTACTTTTGTGTATGTCTTCAACTTTATGTTTATTTATGTATATACCTTAGTTAAAATATATTTTAGAATATCCAGGCGAGTAATGCATTGCAATTTATTGTACCATACCTATTTCTGCACATCGAGAAACGACGAGCCACTGTTGTTTTAAACAGTGGTAGTAAATATCCAAGGGAGAGGTTTACTCAACCCGATAAACGTATTAATTGCAAATTATTTAATTCTCCATGAAACATGAAAGATGTCAGAGGTAATAGTAAAATATTATACCAACCAGTGGAAGAGAATGTATGAGTTGTTGCCTTGGAACACATTGACATTTTTCTATTTGTATTCACAAGAAAAGTATTTTAATCGTGGTTTTTATCCTGATGTAGTTTATCCATCAAACGTAAAAGTTCATTAACCTATAAAATAACAAAAGGTTAAACAATCATCATTTCATAGTTTGGTTTCATTAAATAAGTTCTAAAAAAACAAGAAAACTAATTAACTCTCTGAATTGTGTCTTGCGGACAAATATAAATGGAACGAACTTTTTTTCTAAGAACCGAGACCACTGCGCTGGACAGGAAGAGAAAACAAATATGCACTTTTGACTCATCAATTACCGTCAGTTATAATGCCACCATTACAGTATTTTTTACCTCCTGAATTCAATCTGTACCAATTTATTTACTACTAGGAGAAATAAATTTTGTTACTTGAACTCTAAGATATATTTAATTAACCATCATAAGCGTTTATATGACTGAAAATGATCATTCCATCTTTAGTCCAGGCAACGAGTACTCAAAAAAGGTATAGAGGGAAATGCATGAAACACACATTTAGACTTTGCAGCTTTATTTGGATTAGTTAGGAGATTGTCTTATCAAAATTCCCCGTCCATAGCCATTTAGCAGGTGAGGAAGGGGAGCTGAAGGTACCATTTTTAGGTTTTTGCTAAATATCTTTAAATTATAAACTTTTAGTACTCCCCATTAAATTGGAAAATTAAATTTTCCCAAATGAAAAGTATATAACATGTTTATTTTGGTCCAACCATTCACAAGATAAGCTCTAATTTTATTAATTAAATCATTGAATCAATGATTAAATCAATATTCCTTCCTTAAGAAATATTTGTAAATTTGTGTAATTTACAAGCCCGATGGGACAACGCTTTTTCACCTAAAGGAAGATGAACAACACTCATGAAATAGTGAAAAAGTTCCCAGTGATTTGAGACCTACATAAAAAAAATTTCCAAAGGAAAGGTCTTGGTGAGTTGATTTTCAAGGTATTATATGAGGTCACTTCAAATTTTTGGGGGCTCACCCACATCATTATTTAGACAAATTGTTATTATTGAATGTCAAATTACTGAATTTCGTCAATATTTCATGAACATTGTTTATTTTCTTTATGTGAAAAAGCGTTGCCACATTGGGCATTAATATTTCACTCAAATCTACATGTATTTCTAATTAAAGGGATTTTTGTTATAGAATTAGAGCTAACCTTGTCTATTTTGGTCCATTTTGGTGAACCAAAATAGACACACTAAGCCTATATACTTTTTTCACAAGAAATTTAATTTTCTTTAATGTTCCAATTTAATGAATGAATGAATGAATGAAAGTTTTTACAAAAACAAATAGAAATGATCCCCAAATGGGCTATTGCCTGTGGTTGGGGACATGTGTCCAGCATGGACATGTATTTAGTAATAGGGAATACTAAAAGGTGATACGAGTAGTTTCAAGATATTTAGGAAAACCTAAAAATGGAACCTTAAGACCCTCCTCCTTCCTCCCGCTCAATGGCTTCGGACGGGGCATTTCGATATGTTCACCCCAAGTCCAAAAAAGGTGCAAAGTCAAAAATTGTGTTCCAAAAATTTCCCTCTTCACCTTTTTGTTGCTGGACTACTCGTGTTATTTTTACTAATGTTCAATTACTTTTAAGACACGTGAAATCGTCCAATATTCGTGGTTACAATCAAAATTTTAATTTGTAACTTCTTCATCAACACAAAAAGGAAGGGCTCTCAATGTGTCAATATGATTGAAGGGCTCTCACAATTCAATCATACAAAGGGCATTATTTTAACGACCGAGTGCAACAAACGAAATGTTTTGAACTTCCAAGTCCTTTATGGTCCTCCAGTAATAAATCTCCCAGCACAATATGTAGTTAATGCAACCATCAACCCGTCACAACCAATAAGGACCGGGCAGCTGGAATGTAGGACCGACCTCTGAGAGGGCCCGAGCTGGCGTCTGTGTAAGTTATTGTTGTATAGTCCGTTTCAAATAACAAGGCCCAGCCCACCCATATAAGATTAATGTTGATATTTGCATTGCACTTACGAATGGCTGAGCCACTTTCTTTGAATCGGTCTATACATTGTTGTTATAGTATCGCCGATATTTACACGAGATGCTCACTTTATGAATTATAATATTATATCAGTTGTGCTTGCATTGATTATTAATGATTTCAGAATAGATTTACTTGTTCCTGTTGTTCTTCAGCAATTCTTCGAAGTAAGGAAGTTAAAAACGTATTCCATTTCACTTTTATTTTGAGGTTCCTGTAGTAACAATGAACACCAATGAAATTAAAAAAAAAAAATTATTCATCTAAAATGTTATGTATTTAAAATATGCACTGAACTTCTAAAATTAATCTAACGTAATGATGCATTAAGGGGTGCACTGATGTTCTTTTTAATTGATTTATGTTCAGTTTATATTTATTTCTATCTGCTGTATGCCTGCACGCCAGCAGTCAAAACTCCAAGAAGAATTTAGCATTACATCTTCAGAGTTTAATGATCCTCATGAGGAACATGTTGAAGTCTTCAAACAAAAGTGATTATCAACTGGAATTTTGGGTTTGGGGGAAAACAAAAGACATTGATTGATTAATTAAGTTAAAATTCTCTGATTTATGCCATTTGTTGTCCTACCAAACAAGAAAATCCAGTTTAAAATACCTTTTGTTTGTGAACTCACAAGCTTCAACATGTTCCTCACGAAGCATTTCAATTTTTAATTCGCTAAAATGCTAAATTATCTCACAATTAGAAGTCAAAGTTTATTTTGCTACAGAAAATTATCTAAATTTCACTAAAACCATAATCAATCATGGCAGTGTTCAAAGTAATTTTCTAATATAATTAATTTGAAATTTTTATTTGTTTTCCTCGTAAATACCTATTAAATAACTTACCTTTTAAATAACTTCAACATTTAATATTTCATTGTTTTCCCGCACCAAAGAATACCTTACTAACCTACCGTAGAGTAAAATAAAAAACAACATAATCCCTATATCTTCACTTTAAGACGTTAAAAACCTCAAGCATTGTACACGATTTGACCCGCGTTTGATAATAGATAACAATCATTAATCAAATTATCATCACTTAATTGATCAAATAAAAAAATCTATAAATCAACAGCCCACATGTCTCCAGCCAAGCTATAAAGAAACTGAGGGTCAATTAAAGAGCTAATCGATAATATTATATCGGCGTTGTTGAATGCTAATTTGACGTCCATTAATAACGTTGATTTACGATCACAGACTGTTGCTGAGAGGTCCAAAGATATTGCTTGTTTGTTTTTCAACACTAAAATGCCTTCAGAAATTAATTAAAAGTGAGCTTTCTTCCACAGTTCTTCTGTAATTATTAAATATCCGTTTTACTTATCTGTGATTGAAGCAATATAACATCCAGTGATATTTTAAATAACTTTCTTGAATTATTTTATCCAAAAAGGAATTTAATCCTACTAATTTTATAAGTAGGAAAGTTTGTGGGTTTGATTGTTTATCATACTATGAAAGTCAGCTGTAACAACGTATCCATTTGGTAAGCTAACTACCATAAAAAAGCAGCTTCTTGATTTTAACAAATCTCAATTAATTATTTCTTCGTTAAAAGAAATTAAAGAATATTTTTATGTACATATAACTGTTGTAAATAATATTTTATTATGAAAATACTGTATCTTATTATCATTTTTAATGTGGGCAACAGGTAACGTTTAATCTATTTTAAGTTTAATAAAACCACAATTTTAAGGTCATGCACTAAAACAAACTGTACAGCTCTTAGAAGCTTCGTATGTTCTCCGATTTTTTATGAGTGTTATTCTAACGTATATAGAACATATTTTAGGGTCACAAAATTTATCATTATTTAACAATGAAAAAGTTTTTTCTCAGTCATGAACAAATGAAAATATATTTTCCTAAATAAAAGCTACAGAAATACAGTTTAACCATACACACTTAATCATCATTTTATTGATTGTTAAAACCTTATCTTGAAAACCATTTGGATTTCGCTACTAGGAAACACGAAAAAGTCCCATAATTAAAACTCTTACAGTGTTTAACTTCCATTGTTCCACGCGAATAGATAGAATCTGCAATTGTATAATGATAAATCATCGTTTGTTGATTGTTCTGTTTAAAATAGTCACTAATGAAGGGAAATAAAGGATAACTGATTGGTTTGATTTGTTTTTAATTGGTTCCAACCTACAGCTAAAATATACGGTTGCTATTCAATAGTATGACAAACATGTGTTAATTTTGTTTTTCCTTTGCATTTTATCGCTTGCAGACTCAGTCATAAATTTTCCTGTTCGTTCGGATCCGAAAAGATCGTAAGTGAAATGTAAGTGTCTGATGAAGGAGAACTTTAGATACTTTAGATACTTTTCTTGAAATGGCGACCCACCCAGGTAGGTATTTTAAGCCAATTACGAATGACAGATGAGTGAAGGATGATTGTGGCGCGATCTTGTAGTCTTGTTACTGACTAAGGTCGACATGTTCCTTAGACAGAACTGTTAATTAATAGCCCAACAGCCAATGGCAACTAAGGGACCTACATTTTAACGTGGAATCCGAACCACAATTTCGGACTGTAGTACGCCAGGTCCTATGAACGTAGTATTCAATAGTGCGGACGTTAATCCCCACTAAGGAACACTGCGTCTACAAGCTATCGCTCATAACTATCCACAATTCGTGACCTCCAAGTAGCTGGATTACAATAAACGATTTAACTATTAGCTTGATATTTTAACCATGCACCAAAACAAACCATGTGACACTGTGGCCTCTTTCAGCCACTTGAAGATGATTAATTAACAGCCAGATGATTAATTTACACGAAGGATCAAGTTTCTACCGGTTCATCTCCTGTCTAGCAGGTGCTTTCATTGCTATGGGAGAGATGTTTGGCTTGGTGGCAGTATCAGTGTTGCCAAAAACCGGGTATTTACCCGGTTTTCGGGTGTTTTGGAGGCCGTTCGGGGATTTGGTGGGGATTAACAAAAACCGGGTGAAACCGGGGTTTTGTTTAGACTTGTTCTGCAGGGATTTACCCGACAACCTGAATATTAAAAAAAAATGGTAAAACCGGGTATTTTGGACGAGATATAAATTTTGTTTACTCTATATATATTTTTTAGTTGGCTATATATGCCTATTATTCGACATGGTTTTATTGGTTTCATCATTGCCAGAAACCGAGTATTTTCCTGGTTTTCGAGTATGTTGAAGGCGATCCGAGGATTTTGAGAGGATTAAGAAAAATCTGGTAAAACCGGGCATTTTAGACTTGAGCTGTGGGGCATCCTAAATACATAAAAAATGGGTAAAGCCGGGGATTTTTAATTATGATTTGCTTTGCTAATATCCAATGTTCATGTAAGATGAGAAAAATATGTTTTTCATGGTTTTGTGAAAACTACTCGAAGTAAATAGATACATTTTGGTATATTGTGTGGAGTTTTATTGATGTAAGTTATCCCAGTAGTTTTTAGGAAACTACTCGGTTTTGGGTGTTTTGAAAGTCATCATTTGTTTTTTTCGGGTAATTACTCGGTTTTTATTCTTGCGAGGATTTTGCGGGGATTGTTGCCAAAAAACCGGGAAAAGCTGAGATTTTTAATGGAGCTGACAAGTAAAATGCCAAATCCTCTCTAGCATCACGGGGCAGTAAGGCAAGAAGGCAACATCCTCGCTTTGTGGTCCAAAGTCTGACGGTTCGATCCTGATTAACTACAGAGAAAATAGCCCGAAACTCTTGACTATCCAATAATATAGTCAATAATAATAATAAAGTCAATTCCGAAACTATCTTGGGCTACAACTTTGTTAAAGTAGTCACCAAAGTCATCACTTTTTAAAAGGTGCAATAGGAAAACCCAAACTAGAAGGGCCATATTGATAACCTTGGGGGCTCCGAGACAAAACTTGAAAGAGGTTTCCCCATATGTTAAAATACGAGTTTCTTATAAAGAGTAAGTGATTAATTTCTTTGTGTTCACACTTAACCTGTTCCCCTGTGGTCGTCACGGCCCTATCGAATCAAGGTTTGGTCTTTACCTTATAAAAAAATAGATTTAAAAACACTGTATTTTAAACACAGAAATAATCTCTGCTTATCTGGAATTTGCATTGGCTCAAACCTATACCTTTGATTGAATTCCGGGAATATATTTTGTAATCCAGTACCTTGTAAGGGGTTTTCATTCTACTTGGGGACATATTTATGTTTCCATATCATTTGCATATAAAATCGTCATGCTGTCATTTGGTGAGTCATTTGTAATTTGTAATTCTTGGCTTGGCAATTCCGAATTCCATGCTGCTTAGTGAACAAGGATTCGAGTATGGTGTCCATTATAGGTGTAGCCAAGTAATTTCACCTCTAAAAGAAACCAGCTGGTTAACCACTAGCCACATTAAATAACTGTTTAACGGGTTTTAAAATTTATAATACAGTTTATACAGTATAAATGTTATTGGAAATGTACAATTTCACTGCTTCAGTGCTCACTTTTGTGGTTTAATGGAAAATCGAGAGACAAAGTTATTTGGTTTTGCTTATAGTTTTACCTACATAGGTTTATTATCTACTAGCAGTTGCCCGTGGCTTCGCTCAAGATAAAGATTACAGCTGATCTTACTTGTGTTCTTTAATCTTTCAAATTTTAGTATTCACAGCTGTTTACAATTCAGTATTTGAATGTTTACATCCTTATAAAATATAAACATCTTAAGGACGTTCACGGGACGTAGCCCGAGAGAATTTTAAGGAAGTGAATAAATAGGCCTATTTCTTTTTCCGATATAGAGACTCTATTCCTGCAAAATTTCAGGTCAGTTGGTCCAGTATTTTTCACGTGGTTGAAAGACAGATATTCACACAAACATCCATACTTTCACATTTATAACATTATTGTAGGATTCACTACAGTAACACCTCTAAGTGCGTGCACTCCCCCTGTGTCAAGTAGGTCAGTCACGACATACTTTAGAAATGGGGTGTTCGACCTGTCGACTAGTGGTTGTATCGACTGATCACCTAGTCGACAATTCGATTGTTTTGATTAGTCGATATTACTAGTCAATTATTCTAACTATTCGATATTTTATCGTTTTAAACCGACTAGTCGGCAACTGAATCGAATAGAGATTAGGTTTTCTTTAAGAATAATAATAATAATAGTAATAATAATCATTTTATTGGGCCAGAATTTACAACTTAGTTGCATTAAAGTGCATTAACTCACTTAACATACACATAACAATTTTCTTCATAAATTTTCACAGCAATTTGTTCAGGTATTCTTGAAGTTTATAGCAGAAAGAGTCAATCAAAGAGATTTTTAGTGTTTTCTTAAATTTTTTTAAGTTAAATTACTTTAGAAAATTATAGGTGGAAAATTATAGATTTTGATACCATTAATAAAAAGAGGTCGTATAATTTGGAATAGGTTATTTTTGTGAGTTTCTCAATGAAAATTGACAAACATGAGCTTTGATTGATAAGTTGAACAGTGAAAGATTTCGGTGAACAAAACATGAGTTGTTTCCAGAATAGATGAAAGAGTGAAAATATTATAATTTCTAAAATAGTCCATTAAGATAGGTCTCTGCGCAGGGAAAAGATAGTTTTACTACCCATTTCTTCAGTTTGAACAGGAATTTTTTCTTTTTGATTTTCATGACCCCAAACTTGTATAGCATACGGTAAGTGGGGATAGAAAAGTCCGTAGTATGCTAAAGGAGGAAATCAAGGTTAGTTTACTGTTGGGTTCTTTTTTTGCTCCTTCGACTAGTGTGAGCAAGTATACTAATCGAAACTAATCGAATAGTCGATAGTGAGAAGTCGATGTTCCCACCACCGGGACGTCCCGGTCACGACCCGGGACGTGTCTGATCCCGCTGACCCGATAGACAACGAGGCGCTTGCACCAACCCGTCAATTAGTATCAGGGCGTTCGTCGTTAGCCCTGGACATAGTTTATATCTGTTCATGAATTATAGTGTGGTTTACTCGACTTGGTGGTTTGGTGGTAGGAGGGGAGGATTAGAGGCAGAAGGAAGTGTCTAGATTGAAACGAGACAATTTTCCAGTGACATCAAATGTGTATTGAGTACATTTATTTGTATAAGTGTATAGTATTTATATTTTCCAGCATTTTCCTTGCTTGAGTAAAATCAGTCTATACAATTTCATTTATATTTGAATCGTATTACTTTAAAAACTCACTGCTGAGGCTTACTTACTTGGATGCTGGTTTTTATAAATATAATCTAAAATATATTTCTAGCTTAATAAACCAGTTTTACCCGTGGAACAACGTAAAAACTTCCTCAGATTTAGGATTTTATTTGTCATACTTTTAAGGTTGCCATTATCACTTAATATCCTTCCCTATGGTTTGAAATTATAACTTTGAATTATCACAGGGCGTAACTCTAAAAGATTTTTTTTATTATTTCTTAGTACGCATCTAAGACCCAAGAGGAGAATACATGCCAAATTTCACCTCTGAAGGTCTTGTATTTTCGGAGATTTGCTGTCCGTTAGAGAACCACTCTCCTTTAAATATGGCATAGATATAGATTAACTATTCTGTCAAACAAAATTATATTTTCCTACAGATATTGCAGGTATCTGCATTTTTTTGTCATTTGGCCACAATTATAGAACTTTTTAACGAATGATCAGGGTATCATCCTGAAATTCAAACAGATATCATATCTATTATATATGTTTGTAAGATGTTTTAGCGAAAAATGGTTAACGCAAAAATACTTCACCCACGTTATCGATATATTGCAGCCGATCTCTAGCAAAGATTTTATCGTCCTTTTACTAAGGTACGATGTTAATGTTTCTTTTCAACCGGACGTTTCTATTCACAAATATCAAAGCAATTAATTGTCATCTTGTCATGAAAATTTTCTTGGTGTTTCAAATAATAAGCCATAAAAATATATACAGTACTCGCAGAACCCCGTCGTGTCGGAATCCATGAATGAATCTATTGTAAGCAAATGTCGCAGCGGGAGGGGAAATAAAAGAGGTGCCAAACTGGATCCCTGGGGCACGCCGGTGATGTCAGCCCCGCCTCCGTCATAACCTGACAGACCGTGAGTGGTGACTCAGGATGAGGCACTTGCTCTGAGGAAAGTTCATCATTTATGTGTAGTAAATACAACGCTTAAAACTTGGAATAGTAAACCTTTAGGTAGTTGAAGGAATTTTCAATTTAATTTAAATAGTCTGACGTCAAAAGACTTACGGTAGGAGTCTAAAATAACCAAAAATCAGACGAAAGGAATTATATACTCTACGAGAAGATATAGGTCATTAATATTTTCATTTCAGTCTACAAATTAACGGAGGCATGTTCTCAAAGGCTAAATGATAATGTAGATAAAACACTACAATTGTTAGGTAAGTACCGTGAATGAATTAGACTTTTAATTTTGAATTCAATTCGTACACTACCATTGCATTTCAACTTTTGTAAATTAAATTATCAAATACATTTGATGAGTAGAAGTACTGGAGTAAACTTAGGATGTATCCGATGTACGATTCCTCCCCTGCTTAATCAATGATTAAACATTTTTGTTAACCGTTGTTTTAGTTTTTACTTATTTCAACCAGAGGAATAAAAGATAGTAAGAAAGTTCGAAATTAATTTTTAAAAATCACAAAAATAAACATAAGACACGTTATCATAATTAATCTGCATTCTGCAATAAGCACTTCGGACCATTTCGATACATGCAGGTGAAAAATCGATGTAATAAAAACCGAACTCAAGTAATTCCAGGAATATTAACATATCAACTCAGATTCACCGCTCGTGCGTGATACGGTAACAATGGCGTTAACTTGTCCTCCTGAAACACGTGGAATACACATTTTTTTACTTTTAATTACTCGAAAGTAGTAATATTAATTGTTCATTTTTAAACATGTACCTGGCGTAATCGAAAGATAGAGAACTACCGACCTTTCCTAAGAAAAGATTTAAACAATATTATTGCGAATTTTATGTAGACGGTTTAAGAGAAAATATATGAAATGAAGTTATAGTTTTCTTATAGAGTTGCTTAGAAAAAGGTTTTTCTCCTCAATTCCATAGCATATACTCTTGGACCAAGAATTTCAATACAAAGACAGGCATTCAATGAACAAATTTTTATTGTTTCATGAAAACCCTCAAATTCTATGCTTAGTTTTTTTCACCATTATAAAACGTGAATTACAACAGAACAGTTTCCTTAAAAATAGATCAACTGTTTTGAAGAAACAAAATTACATTTTAAATATAATTTCCTACGTAATAGTAAATAAAATGAAGTAGGTTTAATTCAAAAGCCTCCAATTATCACGTTAGCTGATTAAACTCTCTGTGGTGGAAGATTAGTAAAATATTAAATGACTTGAAAGGAAGTTTTATAACAAAGTTTAAACCCACATTTCCACCAACCCTTCGGGAAATAATTAATGACAATTTGAAAAGAGAAAATTAACTTCCAGAAAAATTAACTGGAGCGTAGTTCCTGTAATGCGTACGATACATTTTTTATTTACAAAACTTTTGCTATTATAATTTAACCGTTACACTCAAGTTTGACATGCTTCATGTTTTGTAGAAAACATAATAAACTTTGTAACAATATCTGGGGCTTCTATAGATCAAAATACCGTGACACCCAAAAATAATTACATACTTTCATAATTGTTCATTGCCACTTCATAATCATAGACCAATATAAAGTTGTGTCATTTATGGAAGAATAGATTATAAAGTTTTGTTTTTTATCATTTAATAACCCATTGTAGGATTGCTTTGATGGTAGCTAAAGTTTTTATTAAAAATGAGAATTCGGCATGTTTGCATAGACGCGTGTTTTAGAAAAATGTGATTGCAGAGGAACGTTAGTTTCAGCTTGTCTTCAATGCAATTCCTCTACAGAGACGTAAAACATATCAATTTGTGAGACGTTCAAGGAAAATAGTAGCTTATTAAGTTATTAGGCTAAAAGCGAAAAGATAGACATAAAACTGGAGGTGAAGCGTAAAAACCACTATGCAAGAAGTTAAAAACGGTCCGTGTGAAAGATAAGCTACGAATTAAGGGTTCTCAAGTTAACAGAACGCAATAGTTTAGTTTTAAATAAATAATGAACTGTTGGATTGGTTTTTTATGGTCTTCCTGACACACTTGAGTAGCACGATAGTTATTTATGTATTAAGAGCGTAAAGACGCTTTACACGCTAAATATTTACTAAGTTTTTTCCTACAACTGCAGTTTCAATTTCCCAAACGATAAATACAATCACAGTTACTAACGTCCATTGTCCAATGCATAAAATCTTCATATTTCTTTTAGTAAAGGTTTCTAGATTTACGAGGTAATGAGTTTAATGAAACTTTTTTTTACTAATTCACTAATATCAGGTGGAGTAAGTCTGAATTCGTCATCACTTATTACTTCCATTGTAGATGAATGCGCCAGTTTGAGGTTATAAACAAGTCGAGCTCGTCGGAGCGGAAGGGAGCGCTGTAGCGCGCCGAGTAACAATGCAATCAGCTGACGAGCGTTAAAGTAACCACGTGGTGAGCGTTAAAGACTTTAACGCTCGCTCCAAAGACTTTCAAAGACTTTAGCGCTCGCTCCTCAGTAAACAGCTGTTATATGATTGGATTTCGGTGCGTAAACTGACACTTTCCGCACGGTTGTAGGAAAAAGGTTTTATCTTCGTAAACATGCATACACCACAGATTAGATCTGGTCTATTATAAACGTTCGCTACACATCTAAAGTCGGGTTCAATAGAAATGGCGGGTCAAAATAAAGTTTTAAAGCAGGCCAGCTGATCCTGGGCTCATTTGACACAATGCTTGAAAATCAGCTGGCCTGTTTAAAAGCTTGACCTGGCCCTACTTTTGAAACGGTTGAGAGTTGAGTAGTGAGTCACTCGTCAAGTCACCTGCCAGCTGATGGTAGCATTGTTTAAATCACCACGTGGGATGTCAACGTTTCAGACGATACATCTGTCAAACTAGAAAGCCAAATGTAAACATTGACCAATTTAAGGAACTACCTCATTTTTCGTGGTTTTAACTGAACTATCTTGGTATATTTATAGGTAAATTTAGTTGTAAGGTATTTTATAAATAGTTCAAAGGCTATCCGAACGCATTTTAATATTTAGTATCAAAAAGTAAACATAACCTAATTGGAAAGGCTTTCCATGATTACTATTATTACATCCTCCAAAAGAGAAGAAGAAGAAGCTTATTTCCTGTCAACTCACACGTTTTTACTCAACAGCCTACTGCTTGGTGAGTAAAAATGGTTGGATTGGTGAGATAGTCAATGTATATGACGTCTATATTTAAATTATGAATTTTTAAGAATAAATGCCTATTCAAATTATATACATAGAAGTTGTAGGGCTGAATTCATTAAGTTAGTTAGGAATATTTTTATTTTTATCTGTGAATTTATTTTATAACTAGAAACAAATAACTCGAGGGTTGAGTGACTCAATCACTCACCAACTCAACCATTTCAAAAATAGGGCCCTTAGCCCGTCAGTTCTTTTGGAATTTTAATAATGCTTAATTACTGAAAACAAAACTTTATAATTTGCTCTTTTAAATTCACAAATTTCATTTTTCATGAATTTCATTGTTCAAATGGCACAAATTTCATTGCTCATGAATCTTTTATCATAATATAAAATCATCTTGGTCATGCTTTTTTTAAAGTCATGAATAAAATAGCTATGAACAATTAAATGTACAACATTATTTTTGGGGCACACGCTCACACGCAACTGTATGGGTAATTAAATTACAACTATCCTGCGGGCATTGGGATGTACAATGTCAATGTTTGAATGTACATTGTTTAAAAATAATATTCAAATTTAAACTTATTATATCTTGCCGTTGGTTGTAGGAGAAAATACCAAACTGTATTCAATCTAAAAACTCATTAAAATGCAGGTTGTTTCATAAAAAAAATTTAATTGTCCAGCATAGTAAAAAAGGCGGACTTATTCTTCAAATTAGAAGCTTATCGCGAATGAAATAGAGATTATCATGGATTCTCTTGTTTAAAGTTAAAGATTATGGTTATTAGCTCACTTTAGGTGAGATGCCCCGTATATTAGGCCCTACCAGCGGCCACATAGTAGAAATAGACGGAGCATAGCTATCTTACTTTCATTACAGCAAGTGAGGCCTGGGCCGCCATATTGTCTGGGTATAGAAACATAAAACGGCGCTTAAAACCGCGTAATCTGACAGTGCTCATGTTTCAAATAACTCGTAGTTTATACCATTTAGCGTTGAGGCTTAAGGTTGAAATTTTCATGTGAAGAGTCCTTTAGTTTGGAACCATAACAGTATCAATCATATTTCCAAAATATTTTTTTACATTTTAAAAAATTATATAAAATCATTAGTTTTTATTCAACTTTAAAACATGACATGAAAAAAGTAGCCGGCTACTACTTTTTTATTTTTTGGTCAGGCAAAATAAAAAACGGTGGAAATTGTTGCTAAGGAGTTGAATTTTTCAAATCATATTTTTTGAAAAAAATAGCTGACGTAGTTTGGTCGATAACTTAGTTACTGCGGGAGAGTTTATCCGTGCGGCGCCTGCATAAAAACAAAGTCAGTCCTAAACTGTTATTAACAAAAATATAGCCGCCTAAAGAAATACAAATTTGGTATCAATTTAAAGCTCTGAATCTTACAATTACTATGGTACCAATTATAAATGGTTTAGGAGCAGTTTACACATCACAGGAACGTTACAGGTGTATTTCGTGGCGGCAGCTTCTTTCAAAAAATGTCAGGACAAGCTTCTAGGTTATCAGTGTTTACGATGTGTAAACTACCTGCAAGCCATTTATATTTGGTAGTATAGTGATTCAGAGATTCAGACGTATAATTTGATACCATATTTGTAATTTGTTACGTACTTTGTTTTTTCCATGCATAGGGACTAGAAGCAAATTTAGGCTTCACTTCGCGGTTTCTAGTGCTCCGTCTATTGTACTATGTGGTCGATGGGCCCTACCCACATTACTCGTGTAGTATATTTCCACCATCACCCAAACTTCATCAAAACGCATTGTTCTAAAATTTCACACACCATCCCTCAGACCATTGCAGGAAGCGCCCGTGGGTCGGCCGGTAGTCGACCAGAGTCACCCAGACACCCGCTCCTCCGTTCTGTCGGCGCGGCGCAACACGAGCCCCGGCATGCATAAGCGATGAGCATGGCAATAAACTGGGGCCGGCGCCGGCGCAGCACGCGCGGTGGAGCATGAGCATGGATGCTCCAGGCCCGTGACTCATGCTTATTCTTCGGAAGGAAAAGAGAGTTTGGGGGGTTTTATTAGAGGGAAATGGATTGAGACGGTCATGGTTTGGGTTATAATTTGTTCATGGTACATACGTTCATTAATTTACGTCATGATAGTTGTGACCAGGCACATGGAGTACTGGAGTTTTTGTGGTTATATTCTATTCAAGTATAACTCTTGTTATTTTGCTTTGTTCACGTGTAATTATCGTGTAATTATGTAGTTACCACCGTTCCCATGGTAAGAAGTAAAATTCGCACTTTAAGGTTAAAATTTGAGTAATCCTGCGTAAGATGCACCTGGGCTCCTTTATTAAAAATCCCAAGGAAACTCCGAAGCTTTAAGGTACAAGAGCAAAGTATAACGTTTATAGAATAGGATTCACGTAAGTTGGCCAAAACGAAAGTTAACAAACTATTATCTTCTTACGAACTAAAGCATAAAATCCCGCTGTGCTAAAAACATTGCTAACAAACATATGTTTTAGCATAAAACTTGCAGTAAAGCGAAAGTTCTGATGCAATATTGCACGTAGAAGTTCTCTTGCGCAACTTAAAATATTACTCATGGGCTTTTTCAAAATAAATATATATTAACACGGAGAGGTTGTGTCATGGATACGGCATGATTAATAGTCTTAGATTTTACTATCAAATAAACTGTACAAAGAAAAATAGGTTTGTTTATGATTAGCCCTCACTACTTGCTGCAAGTCAGTATCTGACTTGTCTCATATTTTGTTCAAAACTTATCTAAATTGGTCCAGTAAAATATAAACAAGCAGTTAAACAAACTAAATGTCAATCAATAATCAAATTGAACTTAACCGCTATGTAAAAAAGTTCAATAAAAATAAAAATTCTAAAAATAGGCGATATTTTAAACATTCAATAACCTATATGATTTTCACGAATAACAACAAAACAATATTGTAAACAAACGCAACGTCGCGATTTGACAATTCGGATAAAATTTAAACAAAACCATGTGGAACCAACAATGTTTTCAATGTGACTTGTATATAAATTTTTGATGAGATGATTAGCACATGCTTTGGCCAACTTAGGTGAATCCTACTCTACAAGACATTTTGTTTAGTACAGTAAGATTAAATTAAGCTGCAATCCCTCAATTTAACATCACAGTTTACAGTTTGCATCACAATTAGATGTGATAGCACTATATTAAATTAAAAAGAATAAATCTGACATATCATGTGGGGTTGCGAATAGTAGGTGCTCAAAAACAAAATAGCTTGACAAAATAACTAAATAAATAATCTAATTTATAGACCGATTCAAATAACTAGGCCTAGTCGCCCGTAAGACTAATGTTAATTTTAGCATTGGGCTTATGGTCGGCGTGGGCCATTTTATTTGATTCGAACTATACAACGGGTTTAGTTATGCCAAGTAACGAAAATATAGATTTTGACCTAAATGAATGTAATTGTATGTTTAAAACTGTTCGCTGATTCAGATTACATTATATCTTGTAATTTATTTCTGAAATCGCATTTCAACATATAATGTTATTCATGATAACATTTAAGGCAAGCTTAGTGCATAACTACATTCGGAACCTACAATGGGCCTTTTAGAAACGCTGTATGAACACGGCAAATCCGGCAAATCCGGAAACTGGAATGATATTTGTATTTGTAACATGAAACCCATGTAATATGACATTAACAACTAACTGTTCCTAACCTTTTGATCTAAGCTATAAGTAACTTAATTTACATTGTGTCTGCTATAGTATCACTGTGATTAATTTATAGCAACAATGTAAATTAACCGGTGCGGTGTCTCTTTTAAGAAACACAGGTAAATATTGAACATTAAAAATAAATACAAGGACATTGGCATTGATACATACCAATAAGAAAAATTATTTCTAAACTATTCAATGTATTGGTAATTGAAAGAAAATTATCTACGATTGCAAGATGATTCAAGTTTATGTAAAAAATAAAACTAAATAAATACATGGACATTAGCATTGATACATACCAATAAAAGAAATTCTTTCTAAACTATACATTTTATTGGCAATTGTTAGAAAATTATCTACAATTTCAAAATGATTCAATTTTATGTAAAAAATAAAACTACTTTACAATAAAAATAATTAACTTACCCTCTCATTTTATCCATTGATAAACCCAAGCACAAAAATAACACTCACATGGGAATCAACGAACACTCACACTTGAAAAACACGGAACGACAAACGACAACGCCGACGACAAACGACAAATAACGACAAACGACAAAGCCGTCGCGACGCGAGCCGCGCGTTCGAGCCCAGACTGGATTGTTGGGTATTGTTGCGTCTGGGTCATCCCCCCCTCCCCCCTCCCGCTCTCTCTCTCAGCGTACTACGGCCTCCCGTCCATTCATAAGTAGGACCATTCATCAAACGGCCAGACCGATTGTTGATTAGTTATTTATACATTGGGGCTGCCGCGCCGCCTAATGGAATGTAATTATCGTGAGCAAGTAATGATAATTCCATTGTAATTAGTGGCTCTCTTTTTGTCAGTGCATGTTGGAGTTTTTGAGTAATTCAGTATTTAAGCACACGTGACACAGTTATATAAACCTGATCGGCAAAAGAATCATTAGCCATGAAGAAGCGGGACGTTTTATTCCGTCTTGCAAAATTTGCAAGCATGATTCTCTCCATACCATATATTCAATCCTATACAGTACTCTTAAATGAGCAGTGTTATCATTCCTGCATGCATGCTTGCTTGCTTGCTTGCACGCAGTTACCTCAAAAACGGCTTCAAGGCTTTCCTTCAAATTCTTACAATAAGTAATTTGTGACTAAAAACGTGTTCTAAGCAGACTACTTGGCCAGAAAAAAATTAATAAAGTAATAAAATTAATTTTGAAAGTTGTAAAAAGTTAGCATAGGCCTTATGGGTTGCCATGATAGCAACAAAATAAACAAGGAAAGAGTTCAAACAAATAAAGTAATCAAAATAGCTCTTGGCTAACTGAAACTATATGAGAAAAATATAGCGTGCGGGATAAAGATTGCATTGAATAATAAAAAGGTTTCCATTTATCAATTTTATGATTTGAAATATTTCTTAGTCTTTGGATGAAATGGTAAACATGAAAAAATACCGAGCAAGGCTCGGTCCACCAGCACTATAATTATTAAAGGGAACTGGCCTAAAATTAATTTGACAGTACTTTTGTTCAAACAGAAGAGTTAAATTAGCGTTTTTAAAATTACCTGATAAATAATAAAAAATCAATAGAGCTCAGTCCCTCCAGTTATTAATAATTGCAACGAAAATTTAAAATAACTTGACAACGAAACAAGAAACAATAGACATGGGGCGAGGCAGACATAACTGGAATTAAATATATGAATGTGTAGACTGGAAGGTGTAGGTAGGCCCCAACCTACCTTCTGTCTACGTGGGCCTGCTCGTATATTGCAATTCCGTCCGCCAAAATAACTCAGTCCAAGGCTTGTGTCTGCGAAACAAGACAATAAAATATAATGCAAGTCACAAAAAATTGTTAGAAAAAATACTTCCTCTCTGTGCAAAGTCATTATACGCATTATAAATTATTTGGTATATATATATATATATATATATATATATATATATATATATATATATATATATATATTTACACACATTAATTTTAAAAAACAAGTCTAAATTAATAACCGCCGCTGACTCAGAAGTCACCCTCACTTACTTGTTACTTGGTATCGATTATGGCCCTAACTCGACAAGAGTGTACTGTAGCCAACACACAGTTACACAGTAATCATCTGCACTTCTATTTAAAACCCAAATCCGTCAAATGGTTAAGGAATGAGGAAACAGAATCATTACTTGTGTAAACCTATCCTAAAAGTAATATATAATATTTTATTTATGAAATAGTTATTAGTGCATCTAGCGACTAAAGTGCAACTTTTTCACTGAAGGAAACTGTTGTCGCCCGATGGCTAGCCGAGGGCGACAATTTTCTCGAGGTAGAAAACGTACTTTAGTCACATGATGCACACACAATTTTTTCTCCACCTACACCATTAACAATAACTGTGAAAGTATAACTTCACCTTAATATGATCCTTTGCTCCATTAAACAGGATTAAAATCACATATAAATAACAAACCCATATGGAAAAATTATATATTTAAATATATTTAAAATATATTTAAAAAGACCAAAATATATATAAAATATATTATCAAATATATATTACTTTAGTTTATATTGAAAATATATTTGAAATATATGCCAGGATATATTTAAAATATATTTAATGAAATATATTTTAGGAATATATTTTGAAATATATAATATATATATTTCAATTCAAATAAGAGTATATATTATAAAGTACTGTCAGTGAAATATATTTGAAATATATTCTTGTATATATTTCAAATATATTTAATGAGATATATTGTTGAAATATATTTTGCAATACATTACAAATATATTAAAACTGAAGTAAGACAAATATATTACGAAACACTGTTAGTGAAATATATTTCAAATATATATAATGTAATATATTTTTGAAATATATTTTGCAATACATTACAAATATATTAAAACTGAAGTAAGACAAATATATTACGAAATACTGTTAGTGAAATATATTTGAAATATATTCTTGTATGTATTTCAAATATATTTAATATAATATATTTTTGAAATATATTTTGCAATACATGACAAATATATTTAAACTGAAGTAAGACGTATATATTATGAAATACTGTTAGTGATATATATTTTAAATATGTTCTTGTATATATTTAAAATACATTTAATGTAATATATTTTTGAAATATATTCTGCAATACATTACAAATATATTAAAACTAAAGTAAGACAGATATATTACGAAATAATGTTCGTGATATATATTTTAAATATTTTATAACATATAATTATGAATATATTTCAAATATAACTTTAATTTTATATTTGGAAATATATTACTAACAATATATTGCAAATATAAAAACAAATATCTTTATAATATATTAAACAAATTGACAAGCATAAAATCAAAATATGCGGAACATCTTATACAGGGTATCTATAAAAGAACTCCGGGATTTTAAAAATTAACATCTTAATAACTGTAGAAGGTAGCGAAATGCAGTTAATTTCTTTGAAACGAGTAGCTCATAAGGTTTAACTCATAACAATTGGGAATGTTTTTGTCAAGAGGTGGCAGCGCTGCGGAACATTGGCCTTGAAACAACTTAGCGTGGCTGTCAAGTGCTGTCTGAATTCCTGCGCTAAAGGCAGCGCCGCAACATAAGGCTCAATGCGTTATTTGGCTAGTATAAACTAAATCTGTCGTTACGGTACACAGAATCCTTTAAAAATTCGTGATGTTGACCACCTCAGGCAACGAATAATTAATTCTGTGGCAACCGCCCCCCCCAGAAATGTCAGCCAGGACATATAAGGAGGTTGAATATCGTTACAATGTGTTCTGTGCCGCCAAGGGAGCCCATTTTGAACTTTATGAAATTGCTAAAGAAAAATTCAAAATGCAACCTTTTAATCATGTATAAAACAGTTACATAAGCTTATTGCTTCATAACAATATTTTGCCTCAAAACCCTGAAGTTCTTTTATAGATACCCTAACATAATTATACCAAACACATAATACATGAAGTAAACATAATTACATAATATGAAGTAAACATAATTACACCAATATAGATGAAAACTTAAAAGTACTGACCAGGATGTACTCATATAAAAATGACAAAGAAAAATTACATGTAAAATTAATTGATATTTCCTAGTCAATTTTTATGCAATCCTATACTACATAGGATGTTTTGTATTTAAGGAAACACTATTGAAATACATCTCAATATACTGTCACTCAACACATAATGTAATGCCCAATGCTAAATCAGATTATGTACGATTAACAAAGCATCTACTGTATGAGACTTTTAAAAATGCGGAAGTAAAAATAGCCTATGGAACTAAAAAATAATAATAATTCATTTGATTTATAAGCGATCACAAGCAACGGCAGAAAAGAAAAAAGATGACTTGACGAAAGCAGGGGAGTGTATAAACTTAAATGTTGGAACTGCGATACGGTAACATCTATTTTGGACAAACTTTAGAATAAATTTTCAAATAAGATACAAAGAACATTTACAGTCTTCACCAACTCCTATGATAAACTTTAAGTACGCAACGTGTGTTAGATACAACAGCAACTATTTAATTACTGAATGCTGTCCATTAAAAATAGACTAGTGCTACAACGCAAAAGCATTGAAACTCCAACCCCAAAAGGAAACAGCGTTCCCAATCAGCTTTACATCCTAAGTTATGCCGAATCTCCCATAAGTCGAATTGGCCGAGTGGGTTAAGGCGTAGGTTAGGTTAGGATAGGATATATGTAGGCTAAGTTAGGGTAGGTAGAGCGAAGGTCTGGGGTTCGAATCCCAGCGGGGTCACCCTTTTTTTGTTCATGAAAATCAAATGTAAGGCTAATATTATATATTGATATATCAATTTATTAATTTTTTGTAGAGTTTTGACATTTAAATTGAAAAAAATCATATTTTGAAAAATATTTTGAAATGTAAATTAAATATATTTATAATATATTTTTATTCCAAACAACAATATATTTACCTAAATATATTACAAATATAAAATAATATATTATTAACAACAAACAATAATATAATTTAAATATATTTTAGAAATAAATTATATTTATAATTATATATTTAGTAAATATATAATTATATCTTTCTGGGTCCCATAATTTGTATATTTAAATATATTTCAATATATATTTCAAATATATGACGTTTTATTCTAAAATATATTATTATATATTTTTAAAAATATATTTTAAATATAAATTTTTCTATATGGGAAAGATAATTTATTTAGAGGAAAATTGGTTTCTCTTAATGTTTAATAGAGCAATATAGTTCTTTTATGTTATTTCATTTTAAACTGTCTTCAATGTGAAAATCCGAAATGCTATATAGTTAATACATTTTCTAAATTTCTTAATTTTTCAAAAATTAACATTGACTTTAGGGGTTGCCGTGTTGGTTACTGAGTAATAACGAAATGTAAACAGACTCTGTTATATTTCTTATTACAGCAAAGAGCTATAAAAAACTTAATTTTTCTGGTTGAATTTTGACCGTTCGGCGATCTCTACAATCAATACAAGTGGACCCAAGATCAATTCTTGGGAACCACCATTGTTTACTTTTAAAGAAGATTTAAAATTTAATTTCTGTTACCACGAGTAGTTCAATGATTAGCAAGCATTCTTCCGAACTTGCACGCAGCTTGGAAGTAGAATAGCCCACCAGGCCATACTTGTCGATGACTCCATGACCAATGACCAGTGAATACAGTCACTACAGAACGAACTTCTTTCGTATTACGTCACATGATTTACATCCGAGATGCATGACTCTCTCCGAAATCATCACTACGACTGCGGTAAAAGGAAAGGAATCCTGCCGGTTGTCCGGCGACGTGGGCGGTCTTGAATACTTGGTTGCGACTGCGCCCGGTCAGATAAGAGGGTTCCTGAAATGTCCAGTGGCTTTTAGACTGATTGTCAATGCCGCGTGATTGCGATTATACTGGAAGTATCTTGAGATTTTAATATTTTTTGCATACCATTGGCTAACATATTGCTAGAGTCGCGGACATTAAATAGGGCGGGTGAGTGAGTGCACTGCTGGATAAATTATTGTTTGTCATTTGTTTGGGGAGTCAATCAACTATACGATCATATGTTAAAGTAAATACAAATTTACACGTAAAAGGCCTTGAAAAACGTAAACAAAGTTTTGAGAGGTCAACAAAAACATTGCATTTGGTCATATCGGCAGACAATTTGGTGTTTTCAATTTTTGCCGCCCGCCCTATATGGTGCAGGCAACTATAGAGTGCAGCTAGCTGCACACTGACGATCAGAGCTTAGGAGGGGGAAAAGGTACGAGCTGCATTGCGATAAATATTTTTATCGCACGATTTAAAAGGGTCTTTTGATGCTTAATCATTCTTATGATAATCGGAAAACGCGATTGCGGGCTAATAAGTACTACTTTTGCTCCTTGTGATGAAATAGTATACGTTAATTATACGGTACCAGGGCCTAAAGCGACGCTTTTCGTACGAGGTCGAGTTTTACGACTGAGGCTTTAAGCCGAGGTCAAAAAATGACCAAGTAACGAAAAGCAGCTTTAGGCCCGTGTTTTTTTGATTAACAATCTTTTTCGTTTTACCGCTCATTACAACACAGTAACTACCTACGAAAACCAAAAAATTACATTTAAAGATATCTCCCAAAGACGCGTTCATCTTGTTCTTGCTATTTAAAACAATCAGCTGATTGTCTGTTTCATTCGTGTTAGGTTAGACTGACAACAATGAACAACTATCGATGTATCGAACACATTTAATCGTTTCACAAATGGATTAAACCATCAACGATGTAACAATGAATTAAAATTATTGATAATAAAAACCACTCCCGATGCAATCGATTGCCCTCTATTGACGCTGACGTACACACGTTTACAGTTTGAGTACATTATAAACGAACAGCTGATGTCCTCGCCATCAGTTAATTATTTTTCTTCCTAGGCGAAAAAGAGCATTGCGCAAGGCATATAAAACATTTCCGGTTATTGTAGTATTTGAGAAATTAAGCTGGACTCGTTATTTGACCTGAGAACTTGACGACCTGAGAAGAAATTGACGAAGGCTAAAGACACCGTAATGAAAAATGTGTTATATTTACGTACGTTAACTATAACGAAATTAATAAAAATTGACTGATAATGGGCTGACTACCAATAGTTAACCCAAATTTGGATAAGTTGGAAATTTTTTTCTATTTAACTTTATAATAAAAATTCAATAAAATTATGATTTAATCTTCAATGTATACTTACTAAAAATTTAAAAGTAACCCAATTTGGTATCATTTTGTAATGAGAATTCATGATACTACGAATGCAGTAGATTAAGATACATGACTTAAAAACCCAGCCTTGGTATTTAAACTCATTGGACGTTTCATTGGAATTTTGAACAACTCTGTGTCAAAATTACGTCCTTAAGGTATACTCAAATCATGCATTGAAGACTATTTTCTTTCGACAGTGCGGTTCCTATATCCAATGCAAACTAGAATATTGTAAAACTACCGCATCAAAAATTTCTTTTGGAAAAATATCGTTTTCTTATGACGATATAGCTTTCTCGACCTATATAGACCCCAGTCAACGTGATACAGTTGTAAAAAAATATTCTTATATAATACCGACTTACTAGGAAATTATAAACATTAAACCATGTTATATTATTTACACAGAATAACACACACTGTAAACCGAAAATGGAAACAACCTCCTGAAATAAAAACATAAACTGATAACAGAGGTCATCGAACCCATAGCGCCAGGCGGCGGCGCGGCGTCTCAAGTTGATAAGAGATAAGAACAGATGACTTGGACGGTGCCAAATTTGATCACAATGATGATTGAACTGTAATGATATAACAAGGAGTATAACAAGGAGATGATATACAGGAAATAATGATCACTCACAGTTATTGAAATAGGATACATACCTTCCCAAGTTCAAGACTCAAGGTCTCATTATCAAATTTTCTAAAACGTCAAGATCATACCAAGATAATTTTTACAAACCTCGGTCATGTTAAGGCCTTCATGTAACCCAGACCTCAATAGAATCGAATATCTCGGAGGTCCGGGTTTTAGACAAGGCTGTAAATAAGAAGAGAATAATATGATACTATTATAAGTGGCGCCAAATCTTAAGGCCCAGTCGGTCATAAGACTAATGTTAATTTTAGCATTGAACTTATGGACGGCGTGGCGTGGGCCTTAAGATTTGGCGCCAACTATACTATTAAATTATTGTCAGGTTGCCTAAATTCCATATAAGGCCTGGCCTTAGGAACCAAGCGATTGAAATTTCCGGTCTATAAAAGACGTCATGATCCTAGCTGTAAGGTTCTAGGTTTCCGGTCAGCAAAAGAAGTCACGATCCCAGCTGTAAATTCTAGGTTTTCGGTCTGTAAAAGATTTCACGATTTGTTTGGATTCACCTAGTTGGCCAAAGCATGTACTAATCATTTCGTCAAAAATTGTTATACAAGTCACATTGAAAACATTGTTGATTCCACATGGTTCTTGTTTACATTTCTTCCGAACTGTCAAATCGCCACGTTGTGTTTGTTTAGAATATTGTTTTGTTGTCATTCGTGGCAATCTTTTAGGTTATTGAATGTTGAAAATATCGCCTATTTTTAGAATTTTCTATTTTTATTGAACTTTTTTACATAGCGGTAAAGTTCAATTTGATTCTATTTCCAGATTGACATTCATTTTAGTTTGTTTAGCTGCTTGTTTATTTTTTGCTGGACCAATTTAAAAAAGTTTTGAACAAAATATGAGACAAGTCAGATGCTGACTTTGTAACGTGCCCGTTACTTGAAAAAAATCTCGGGGAATATCGGCCTGATCAACCGATCTGAATTAATCTAGTTGAGGGGACGCCTTCAACTGCCCCAAACCCTTGTAACGCCCACGACATACATTTGCCGCTCGACCTCTGCCGGCGCAAGGATAATTCGCTAGCGCTGTGGCCTACGTGACCCCGTGCCTGCCGCTATTGGACTCTGACCTAGCCAGGTTCTGACTTGAACCCTTTGAAAGGCCGTGAATGCTGTGGGTGACCTGATCGCCATTGCAGTTGGAGCCGTCAACGAGCTGGTCGCCGTGAAAGACAACCCTCTTCTCGTCGTGGATATTCATAAAATCCTGAGGATATTATTTTAAGAGGGTTTATGTCAGCGGATCCATGGAGCTGGGACCACGACCAACCGACTCCGGACCAGCCCAGGCCTGACCACCCACTTCCTATCTGCCGACCTATCTGCTGAGAGACTTTGGACTTTGGACCCGGGGTATTCTTGTGTCTTCGCTGCGGACGATAAGTGAAACAAAATATTGTATTATTGTAGATGTTAAGGAGTGAAAATATTTAGATAATAATTTTGTGAATTTGTAATCTGATTATGTCTAATAATTTTGTTTTACAGCGGGTGGCCACCGTCAGCTTTGGATATAATATGTGTTTATAATTTTAATGTTACAATTTTGTCACAATGGTGTGAAATGTCACAATTTTGCCTTGATAATTAAGAAAGAGAATTTATTGAAAGATGCTAGGTGGAAGGTTTCTAAGTTTAATTGTGAGTTGAAAATATTTACAAAATGAGCTTTCCTAATGTGAGACTGAATTGAATTATTGATAATCTTCCTTCAGTAAAGGTGAATTATTTTCTAGCTCAATTGTTAGTGTTTCATTGAAAGTTTCCTGTTATCTGTGTCAGTTAGTTATGCCCCTCTGGCCATACCAAGTGATAACAAATTAAGTTTTATTTATTAATTTTGAATCTCAAGGTAACTTATAGATCTTATCTGTTTAACTTATAATTTTTAATCTTGAATTTTTGCCTTTGATTATTAATTTTAATATTCAAATATAACATTATTGTTGGAACTTAGTAGTTCTCTGAGGCAATGCCATCAAATTTACTATTCTTTTACTTAAGTTGCCATAACTCTAGTCAAGTGTTTATAATGTAACCTGGCACGAATAATCGATATTTTGGGTAAACCTTTGACATTCTGCCTTCCTGTGTAACCCCTGGGGAGGGCTGGTTCTCCGTTGATGCCCTCATACTCTGCACCTGGAACGGAGTGGCGCCCTAAACTGCAACTGCAGACATCGGTGGTCTCCAGTTTGGTAAGGTCACTAATCTACACTTTGCTATTGAAAACGAAATACCCCGCCCATCACCCTGAGTATAGCCGGACATTGCAAAGGGACGTTGCAACTTGTAGCAAGTAGTAAGGGCTAATCATAAACAAACCTATTTCTTTGTACAGATTATTTAATAATAAAATCTAAGACTATTAATCATGCCGCATCCATGACACAACCTCTACGTGTTAATATATATTCAACTAGCAGAACCCGTGGCTTCGCTCACGATAAACATGATCGTCTAACCTTGATATGAAGAATCTAGAGGATTGAATAGAAAATATTTATATCGAGGAATATGTCGTGTAGAGATATGTTTGTTTTATGGCGGAATGTAGGATAAAATGTAGATACCACAGTAGGATGTAGGATACCACAGTAGATAGTGAAGGTTTTCTTTTCACCGTTATAACTCGAAAACGGCCGGACCGATTTTAACACCAAATGTGTCGATTTTAAGGTTCTTCCTTGTAGATTTACCATTACGTCCCTGGATTGCCTAGCAGGGCATCAATTAAGTACAGTAAAGGGCTGAATGTTCGAAACAGTTATGGTGCTATCCGTGGGCAGTATTTCAAACTCGATTCACTTAGTTTTTAACTTAAAATATGGACGGGTAGGAATAATTTAAGATCAACCACTGATTGCAGCATTTATTTTTCCGTGAAAAGCCGGGACACCGTCGAATTAGATGAAAAAGGAATTTGCCAAATTATTGTAACTGGCATGATTGTAATTAAAAATATGAAGGACGGCCTAAGGAAATAACTATAGCTCCCGCTGCTTAAAAAGATGGTACCACATAATGAGCTTATGATTGAACGTATAAGGTACGAAACTAAACCAAATGTAACTTTTATATAGTACGAATAACCTAACAAAATCATCAAAACAACCACAAAACCATGATAAAAGGAATCAAATTATAAATCATCTGTAACAACGTATCCGTTTGTGAAGCTAATATGCTTGATTGAGTAAAATTGGAAATTTAAACAAAAGATCATCCATTACATTAACATGAGGCATTTTCAAGGCTTCAGCTCCACGAAAAACCTCTAAAAACCTCGAATTAAAAAAAATCCGTTCTTGGTGAATGTCAACACTCAGTAAGGAAAGTCCATGCAAATTTTCAAGGTTCTAGGTTAAGTAGTTTTGGCTGTACAATGATAGGTCAGTGGTATTTGACAAAAATATAGTAGAAAAGGTAGTATAAATATAACTTACAATCATCAGGGATTTGTATAATTTATAAATTTTTACATAAGTATATCAAAGAATCATATCATTTCAGCACATTCTATTTGTGACTGAAAAACCACTGTTCTTTTCTCTTTCCATCTTACCGGGATTTAGTCTCAAGACACAGCCACAAAAGGCAGTATGCTCTTCATGTTTAAAACTGCGTAACTCCCGCTACCGAAATATTGATGGTGCCACTTAACTAATTAATGGTGGATTTTATCTAAACTAAATGTAACTTTTATATAGTACATAATTATGTCCTTGAAACAAATCAACAAAAATAAATGAAGCCATGATCAAAGAAATCAATTTATTATCATCTGTATCAACGTATACATTTCCGAAGCTAACTACCAGCTGATTGTTTTATGAACATTAAAAATGTAAACAAAAATCATCCAACATACTTTTAAATGGGAAAATTTGAAAACTTCGGCCTCGCCAAAAACCCCTTTATACTACGAATTTTGTAAAATCCGTTCTTAGCGGATGCCTACGCCCTAAGAGGAACATCCATGTAAAGTTTCAAGGTTCTAGGTCAAGTAGTTTGGGCTGTACGATGTTTCCACTGAGTGGTATTTGACAAATATATCGTAGATTTGAAAAAGCCCATGAGTAACATTTTAGGTTGCGCAAGAGAACTTCCACGTGCAACATTGCATCAGAACTTTCGTTTTACCGCAAGTTTTATGCTAAAACAGATGTTTGTTATTAATGTTTTTAGCACAGCTGGATATTATGCTTAAGTTCGTAAGAAGATAATAGTTTGTTTACTTTCGTTTTGGCCAACTTACGTGAATCCTACTCTTTGACTGAGATAGCCTTTTGACATCAGCACCGTTATTCTTCTCTTCTCTTCTCTTCTCTTCTTCTTTACAGACCTTGGGATGCAGGTGGGTTTAAATGTCATAGAGGTCTGGGATACAGATAAAGTTAAGTATCATGGACATCTAGGGAGGTAAAGAGATGTTCATCCCCCGAGAAGGTCCTTTGCTGCTCCAAAATCTACTCGGAATAACAAAATATTTTTCTTGTTTGATTCATTAATTATTTCTGATGCATTGCTCTATGTCCACTGATCGCCGCCTTGATATTGTTAGTGGTAAACACAAACATAGTAAGTTGTCCCTATGCTTTTCCTTAGGCGAAATTAAAAAAATTCTATATCACACTTAATTATTTCTAAAAGACTTGTTAAGTGGCTCTATTTAATTATGATTTATCGAATACTAGCCAAAGTCCTCAAATTTTCATTTCCGTGGCAGTCGTTACCTGGCACCTGGCACCTGCATAATACCTGCACAATACGGTTACATCGTGGCACCTGGACGTTTTGAAACGTAACCGGTAAGCTTATTAAAAAAAGTTCAAATTCCGTAAAATTAGCTCTATGACTTAATTTTTTATTCAAATAGGCTGTGCTGTAATACTGATCTTTAAATGTTTTTATGTTATTACAAGGTATTTTACAAATAAAAACACCCCTCGCAATTTTTGCACTGTAACCATTTTCAAAAATTCCATATGCTGGGTACAGGCTGGGTTGGGTTAAGTTAGGTTATTTTTAGTTGATTCTCGTAAGATTCGGTTAAATAAGTGGTTTAAGCTCGCTCAATGCAGGATAGACATTTTTATTACGTGCCTGGAAGTTTTGAAACGTATACTTTGGTTTTTGCTCTGTTAAAAAAATTGAAAACCTGTCATATTTTGACTTTGAAGTATCTGATATTACTTCTTAAGCGACGAGCTGATTGGAATGCTTGTGTTTTTCATACCTTTATGAAGTTCTAACTATAGTTCACTTTTCATACCCACCTTTGCCTATATCTCAATTAATTTCACCACAGATAAACGAATACATAGATAAATGTGTATTCATTTGTCTGTGATTTCACTCTGCCGCCTTTGATTGTTCCAGTTGCCGCCTTTGTGTTTTTGTTTTGGACAGCCGAAAAAATATTATGGCGACTGGCGACATGGCGGGTTATGTGATGTGTTTGTTTGCCGGTGCTTCGTTTACCGGTGTTAAATGGTATTTTAATTAAACCTACTATTCAAGAATATGGAAATTCGTTTTCTTCCATAGAAATCATCTAATAGGACTGAGCCTTGCCTGTGTATGTTATCAAATCGAAACTTGTCCAGACCTTCCGAAAGATGGATTCAGATTCTGGTCTGACACCCTACGAATTGAGGGTCAAAAGGAATATTGAAGAAAACCAACGTGTGTTGCAAAGTTTAGGCCTCTTAAATCCAGTAAGTAAATTAACTATGGTCTTGAAGCCTACGAAGGTTTTCAGATTCACATGTCAGCTTAGGCTGAAGGCTTTTGAGCCGTGCCACAGGCTTAGGTCTAACTTACCATACCTAGATTTTCAGAGCCAACCTCGGACACCAAAAGAAAAGGGGGGTGGAGAGGAGGAGAAGGGAAATGAAATGGTGTGGTAAAGTTTGATATGGTGTAATTCTCGGCAGATGGGCTTCTTTGTTGCCGTTTTTGCGCAGTATTATTGTTTCTGGAATACAGATTGGCTAAAAAAAACAATGATGTAGGCCTTGCGACCAAGCAGAAGACGCAGTTGAGGAGATAGCCGTTGCACAATGAATTAGCCCGTTGCCGGCTGAGAATAGTGTTACTTGGTGAAACCATAAAGTAACTCTTTGATTCGTTTAACATTTCTTTTGATTTGTAAAAACTTTCTTTAAAACTGCTCAAAACTAGGCCCTACCAATTCATTTATTTTGATTGTTTCCCTCTCTTTTTCACGCAGGCTGATTTAAGTTAAATTTCGGACAAAACTCAAGGCCTGTGTGTATCAGATACCCATTGCCAATCAGATACCAAATAAAATTAAGGAATTTAAAAAAATGGAAACTTATTTTTAGTTGTGATGAAATTCAACTTACGATTAGCCTTTACAATGAGTGACCAGAATTGGTACCTACGGTATTCTCAGTTTTCCCCAGCATTTCCAGCAGAACCAGTTGTCATTTATAGAATTGGGATGAAATCACGAACATGTTGGATAAATAAGATAGGCTAAAGTTAAAATATCTACCTGTCAGGTAGAGTAGGCCTACTGGTAGGTTTACGATTGTGGTTGGAATTCACCAGGCCTATCTGTGCCACAATCATAACCCTTGCAAACTTAATGACCCGCCGGGAATCAGGGTTTTCCAGGCTATAGGCCAACAAAACCAACAAACTCAAAACTTAACTGTTCCTGTGATGCCCAATTCCTGCCTGAGGTCATAGCAATATGAATTTCTTGGACTGGTCAACAAATCATGAGGGGTTTGAGAGTATTTGAAAGAGTCTCTCCGTTCTCCACTTCAGGCCATAGATACATTTCTCAATGAAATTGATGAGAGTTAATTTATTTGATTTTTTCCTTTGGTTGTCAAACTGTTTGGAAAATATGACGTAATGGTTCTTTCCCTAATTTTTAAATAAATAAACAAGTACCAATACATACAACAGGTAAGTTTATTGACTAGGTACAGTCTTTATGAGTCCCCTTACCTTGTAACCATCCGTGAACCAATCAAGATCACAAGGCGGTAGAGGATACTCTTCAGTAGTCCAGGCTTCTCTCGGTGGAAAGACCACCTCAGAAGACTTACCGAAGGCTGAAGGACTTTGGACATGTAGTCTGTTGGAAAGTCGAGAATTTCACGCTCAATCACATGTGTGATGCTGGCGTGACCTCGGGGTACAGCCGGGGTGACCCAAAGGCCTTCACACTCTAGATGGTTCACACAACTCCTGGCAGTTGCCGTCGTGGATGTCAATCGGTGTGAGGTCCACAGGCAGCCCAGAGAAGCCCCAGGGACATGAGGCCCCTGGCCTTTTAACTGAGCAATGCAACTTTTTATGACTTTTTGGGAATTTTTGTCATATCCAGCCGGATTACTTCTGGTTATTTCTCTCATGATGCTATTTATTTACGAGTTTGTGCCTGTAACTCCAGTTTGTGCCTGTTTGTTTATATAAACTCCAGTCACAGTTAATTGTGGGTTGGAAGAATAAATACCAAATTACTACAGGCCTAGCATTTACTAGCGTTGGAAGCGTCAGCAATATTTTAAAAAATATCGACTTACAGGATTATTTTCACACTGTTCTTTAATCTTGATGACTAAGTTGGGCTTTATTTTATAAATTCATTTGAATTTTCATATGTATCAAACGAAATGATAAACAGCAATCGATAGTTTCTTACATGAAAAGCCCAGTTCCTACTAAGTCCTCCATTTGTGGGGTGAGGAAAAAGTTTTTTTACGAACAAGCAATCCCTTTGCAAAAGCTGTGTTCTGGAGTCATTAGATGATTTAGGTCTACTTTTAAAATTTATTGAGTTGTTATTTCCAACAACCCCACTAGGAATTTTCCCATTGTTGTGACACGGCACAAGTGAGTGGGGGGTTGGGGTATCCTCCAACCTTTAGTTTAATTCAGCTTTCTACCATTCCTGGGCTACAAGCAGGAGATGCCATTTATCTTATACAATAAATATTAATGCAAATTATATGCTGAATTTTGGCCTGTAACTTTCAGAGTGTCAATCGTAAACCAGTGCAGAAGACAGTTAGACGAGCCAGTGCTGCTGTCAAGAGAAGAAGTAGTATTCAGTCGAGTGTTGAGTCGCCCGCTTCCCCTTTCCTTCCCGCCAGGAGGACCCGTCGCTCCTTGTCCGCACTCAAGGCTCAGGTAAGTGACGAATATAGTTAAACCTCAACTGCTGTCATTGTAGGCCTTGGAAGTGGCAGTACAGTGGAATCTCTGTTAACTGTCTCCCTCAGCACCAGTATTATTATGGTTAAGTAATTTTTTTTTTTCAATAAAAACCTCAACTACCTGTCGCCATGGCCCAATAAGCCTGTGCGGCAATCTAAAGACAGCGAGGTACCGTAGCGGTATCAGTAACATATGCCAGCCAGAGGTGACCGCTCATGATGGACCTCTCCCCTGTTTTATAGTGGAGTGGCCTGCCACTGCTTTACCTCTGAGCTACCACCTCGGTAAAAATCACTGTGTTGATTTGATATGGAATGACTCTTCCATTTACACAACTACAGCTTTCGCTTTTTAGCTGTCAGTTATGTTCAATCACAGTGGTGCATACACTTTTTTCATGCCATGCCTGGTGCACAGTCAGTATCGCATATTTTATTTACCACTTCTTGAATTTTTGGACTTCATGATGTATTTAATTCAATACCTATTAGGTAGACCTAGTTAATTTGTCCATTTCCTGCATCATTTGAATTAATGCCTTACCGATATATGTTTTAGTTGATGGTTTGTATTAGCCACTTTAAAACCCTTTGTGATCCAATTGGACATTTGCCAATATTCCTTAGCGAATGTGCAACATTTTTCATGTTGGCTAGCAGTGCTGGCTAACATGAAATCCAACCAACGCTCGGGTGTCCAGCAGGACTGGCCAATAACATAAGTTTTTGTTTATTTTTCTAAATTTTTGATGATCCCTATAGAGTGCTGCAGCTTAGTGATGTGTTATTTAACTAAATGATTAGCACGCTTGCAACATTGAATCGTAAAAATCCCCTTTGACAACATTGCAGGTTTTAAATTAAAGCAATTCTGAGCTGCCGGGTGTGAAAACAATTCCGAGCTGACGAAAGTGAGCCCCCATGATGAATGCCGAGCTGGGAAGGAGTGGGGCTTCACCAGTAGAGCTGGCCGTCTGACCATCAGGACCAAACCATATGGAAATTAATTCCGACTGGCTGCTTACTGCACTGTGGCCTCTCCTGCTGGCCTTACGATCGCAAAGGGTTAACTTTCATCCATTGGTGAAAACATCAGCTTCTTTGTACCTACTCATTATAAATGATGTGTGGTGTTTCAAAACTAATAAATCATAAATACAACAAACTATTCTTTGCTGATGTAACCTGTTGAGAGACTTGAGAGCAAACCAATTTTTAAAATCTGCATTTAGTTTTTCATTTCAGAATGTTGCTGCTGTTTACAAACAAGGTCTTAAAAGCTAGTCGTCCAGATTTCACCCTGTTTTACAGTTGCTGAAGTTCACTGTTTCACCTAGAAATAACACCCTAGTAGGCCTTTTTGGGAATATACCTCTACAGTAGACGCCCTCTAGTTCGGCTTTGGTTGGATCGGCCGCCGGATGGTCCGGCCGGCCCTAGGAGGGTGACTCATATTCGTCATAGCACTACGCCGCACCGCGGGGGAATGACCTTCAACAGGATTTATCCTGAATGTTTAGTTTCGGGCCGCAGAAGTAAACTATTTATGACAATTTAATTTGCTGGCAAGCTTGTAATTAATTTATGGACACACTTGACCTCAACTAACAAACGATGTTGTTATCCTTTCAATATAAGAACTGTACAGTAAGATTTGATCTGGGATTTCGTTTGCATAGCAAAAGAAAATAACAGATTTCTTTTAATTTGTGAAGGTTAAGATTCAAGTAATATGTGTAAATTAAATCAATCGAATAAATTTCTTATATGTTTTTACAGTACATAAAGAGTTTTTCTGTTCACTTTATATCCTCAGTACGGGCGGAGACATGGGGCGATTTTTATCGCCACGGTGAAACTGCCGCTCGCCCGTAGTGCATAGATTTAAATGGACGCTTACACACAGGGCGGTAGGAATACCGCGTGACAATAATGCCGCGGTCCATTTAAAACCTATGCACTACGGGCGAGCGGCAGTTTCGCCGGCTTTTACGGTATCAGTAAAAACGCACCTATCTACGAGTGACGCAATATGACAGTTCAACATAAAAGACATAAAAATATTTTCTTTGGCAATTAAGCACTGTAAACATGTTTGAATAACGTTTTTAGTTGAGTTTTATACATATGTAATGAATTTAATAGGGTTATTTTACATTTTGGCAGAAGAAAGCTTTGAGAATTTTATTTGATATTCCGATCCAAAATAGTTGTAGACCGTTGTTTATGGAACACAAAATTATGACATTGCCCTCTATTTTTATATTTCAAAATGTTAATTTTGTTAAGCAAAACCTAAATAGTTATTTTACTCGTGATTTAATTCATAGCTACCAAACGCGGGGATCTAGTAACTTAAACATTCCCCCTGCAAGGCTAAGCAAATTTCTTAATAGCCACAAATTTTTACAAATTAAATTTTATAATAAGCTGCCAGAAAGCTTTAGGAATTCAGATCCTAATACTTTTAAGAGGCGCGTATCAAAATGGCTTATCGCTAAGGCCTTTCATTCCGTTCAGGACTTTTTAATACATGATGATTTCTCTGGTCTTTGAGGTGAGGTATGGCCTGCTGTAGTTTCGTGATTGACTGTTAATATTGTATGCTTATTTAATCGGCACTGCATCAGTTGTTATTATTATGAGTCAAGAAAAGTCACACATGTTATTTTACTATTATTATTGCTAAGCTTGTATTGAAAGATTCTTTGAATGGAATTTTCTAGCATGTAAAGCCTTTGTAGTTAAATTGTATTTTTTTGTTGCTAATGGCATGATTATTTATCAGGATTGAGAACTTTCTGCATGTTTGATGATTTATATGTGCATGACGTTGTCTTAAAGATTCTTTGAATGAAATTTTCTAGCATGTAAAGCCTTTGTAGTTAAATTGTATTTATTTTGTTATTGCTAATGGCATGATTATTTATTAGGATTGAGAAATTTCTGCATGTTTAATTATTTATATGTGCATGACGTTGTCTATTTCCTTGTGATAAATGACAATAAAGAATTATTATTATTATTATTATTATTTTGATAGTACATGCGGATAGTCCGGCCATTTTGTAGTCCGGCCGGTTGTCTGGTCCCGAGGTGGCCGAACTAGAGGGTGTCTACTGTAATAATAATCACACAATTATCAATACAGTACGCTCCCGATTATCCGAGCCCCGGTTATCCGAAACTCTGGATTACCCAAGGTTGCCCTAAGCTAAAGAAAATATTGTTTTTTACGTTTGGTCAAAACATTAGATTAGATACATTAGATACATTACTTGAAATAGCAACCTACCCAGGAAGGTATTTTAAGCCAAGTATGAATGACAGATGAGTAAAGGATGATTGTGGCGCTATCTTGTAGTCTTGTTACTGACCAAGGCCAACATGTTCCCTAAACAGGACTGTCAATTAATAGCCCAACAGCCAATGGCAAATAAGGGACCTAATAATAATGTAATTAACATTGGTTTTGCTAAAGTAATTTAATTGCAATTTTTTTTATTCAAGTTAATAATTTACATAAACATTAGAAGTTTTATTTTATGATACGAATACGACCAAAAACCTAAATTTGTGTTTTAAATGAAAATCACTTGTGGACAAACTGACCGAGTCGTCTGCTGGATGCAAGGCGGGAGTTCACTATCGTCTAGCAGTAGTGATTTGACTTTCCCAAATATTGGGTGAACTATTTGCTGCATGAGGCCTTATGAGAATGACATCGTACCAGTTCAATTGCCACATTCATATTGGCCTAGATTCACCCTCCAATGGTAGTGAATTCCCACCATAAACAAACCATAAATACAGACGTTATATGACGACAGACGATATATGACGAATGAAGATTTTCCTTGACGAAGTTTAGTCTGTTACTCATTGTTGTTTTTATATTTTGGTTCTGTATTAAATTAATTTTTTGGCCAGAAATTCTATTTTACCGGCCTAGGTACTCTAAAACAAGTATTTTACCAGCAATAAACTTCCTATTGTGGTCTTGTAACTCTCAAACCTCAAAATTTAAGCAGCCTCCGTACTATCCGAGATTCTCGATATCCGAGGCAGCCTCGGTCCCGACAACCTCGGATAATCGGGAGTGTACTGTAATAGGCCAACACATTACTAGTCCTAATTTTTTTTCTGTTTTTGCCGTTATGTTAATTTGCCAGACTTATTGTTCATTGCAAAAAGATAAATAGGCCCAATTTATATTACCTTTCTAATTAATTGACAGTATTCCCTCTGAACTTGAGACAACGTACTGCGTTTAGGAAATTCACATTTTTGTTGGGAAATCCGTAGTTTATTTTTGTTTGTCCTTAACCCATTTATACCCAAATTAATTTTTTTTCTTGGATTTTGTTTTCTGCTTAGCATTTTGTTGTTAATGATACAAAAACACAGATTTTGACTGTTTTCAATTTTTTATACTCATTTTATATTAATTATGGCATGTCGACATATGTCGACAGTGGGCACGATCGGGTACAGTGTGTAAGTGACGATACAGCCGACAGCGAGCGTTACCAGGTTTGTAACTGTTAACATAAATTTGACCTATTATTCTTCTAAATATATAAAATGACAAACTAAACAAAAAGAAATGAAAAAACACACAAAAACAAAAAGTATGTATTGGTAGGTAACAAGTTTCACAAGTTTAGGTGTAAAGATATAGTAAATACCACATAAGAAGTCAGGTAAAAGGACATTATGTAAAAAAGTTTGTAAATTAGGTAACTTAAAATCAACTAAATAATGGAAAAATTTTCATGTAATAGTTAAAAATGTGTACTACACAGTGTTTTTAGTTATACAAGTCGATAGTAAAACTTAATAGTAAATTAGACCATAAAAATGCAGAAAAAACGGTCAATAAATAAAAAATTTGATAAATGTGATAAGATATCAGCAACTTTCACTAATAATTGCTGGAATATAAAATATTTTAACAAATCTAAAATAAAACCATAATAAAAGTCTGTTCCATGAATTTCCGAAAAGGTCCCGTAATATTTTTACCCAAAAATCTGTGCAGAGTTTTCACAATGGGTCACAGCGAGTAAAATGTTTTGTCACACAGAACATGGCAACCAACTAGACATGTACCGCAGAATTTTCTTGTAGCCTTTCCACAATGGGTATATCAGACTTGCTTCTCCACAGTGTACAAGAAGTGTTTTCCGCTGTAGCGGACGTCAGCTGGTACACAACTGGAGCTCTTTTGAGCTCAGACGTCCTGCTGTAGGTCGATCTATGGTGTTATTGCCGTGTAACTCCATACTACATAGCGAATGATAATAAATAACATAGCCTCTGACAATAATGGACCTGTAACCGCTCGTGACCACTGTCGACATCAGTTTTTGCAAAGTAATAAAACTATGTTCTTGTAAAAAAATAAACTAAGCTACGATTGTATTTGTTGTAGTAGTTTCTAAATATATCCAAACAATTGTATATTCAATAAAAAATTAAAATATTCTAGGTTACGTACCTTTCAGTCAAACAGTTCACAAAGTTTATTAAAAAAGTATGTACATTTCAGGATTAAAATCCCATCTTCAGGTTGTTGCAAAAACGTCAATACATAGCTTGTCAAATAATTAAATAATTAAAATTTTTACATTTAAAATTTTTACAAACAGACACATTTAACACACACTTTAAAACTGTACATGTGCCGGCCGGCAATAGACTCACACTAGTTTTTTTAATGAAGAAAAAAAATGAAAAGATTAATAGTAAAAACACTTAGGATTCAAAATATGACATGGCTTGTCTTGCAGAGGTTCTTAATCTCAAATTTCCTACTCACACGTACACTACAAAAAGGTGGCAAACACGGTAGCTGCTTAGCAGGGATACCAATAGATAAAAATAAAATACTCTTTGTTTCAAATGCAAAATTGTATCCGTGATAGAAATTGTTAAAGTCAGTGTCTACAAATGTCGACAGTGGGCAGAAATGGGTTAAGTAAAGAATAAAAAAGTAAAAATGTTCCTTAGGGTTATGAAGAGGATGATATCTTTATTGGTGCCGATGAAGAAAATACTCCACCTCAGAAAAAGCCAAAAGTGGTTCGAGAGCATGTCTTTGGTGCTATTGAAGGTAGGCCTCCTAAAAAATATCCTATTTTTCTGTAATTATGATTTAAAATCCTAGAAATCTACTGAATCGGTCAGATTATTTAGAAAAAGTCGCCAATCATAGACCAATGTAAAGTGTATTTAGTAGCCAACTATGATTTTTAGCTAATTATATCTAAGGATATTTGTTAGGCCTACTCAGCCTAAGTGTAAGTGTAAGTGTTTCCCTCTTTTGTATTTTATGTTGTAAAACTGGTAGCATACCAGAAACTAGATCATTTTTAGCATTTGCTCAGAAAAGCAAGGAGGAAGCATGAGAAATGTTGTCAAAATCGAGTAAAAAAAATCAACGGGTCCCAATCACATTAGTATGTATGTTTTGAATTTCTGTGTGATAAAAATTTTTGATCCTGTGGTTCATGTTTTTAACACCTCTCTTTCAGAGGGTATTTTTCCTGACCAATAGCAAAAGTAAAGCTACTTAAAAAAATATCAAATCATGGAAAATTCTCATCTAGTCTAGCTGTTTTGCTGACTTGACCAAGGCCTTCGATTGTGTCAATAGATCAGTTTTACTTAAAGACCAAGACCTTTGATTGTGTCAATAGATCAGTTTTACTTAAAAATTTGCTTCAATCAGCGCACGATTGGCTTTCTTCATATCTCACTAATCGAAAACAAATCAGAAATTTCTCATCAGTCAAAATTGAAAACCAAAATGTTACTGTCTAATTCCCAGCTGATCATAGAGGGCGTGCCTCGAGGATCGGTAATGGGTCCTCTCCTTTTCTTAATTTACATAAATGATATAACTGATATGATCCTGGTTAGCAGTTGTGTACCTCTTTGCTGATGACACAACGGTTGTTACGAGGGGTACAGACATTGACAGGCTGGAGATTGTTTCCAACTAAAATGTCCACGATTTGGCTGATTATTTTATGAAAAACAGTCTCAAACTGAACGCACAAAAACAATTTTCATGAAAATTCAAACAACACAACAGAAATTTTAAAACCCCAGAACTTTTTGTGGGAGAGAATAAATGACTTGAATCGAAAGTCTCAAACTTCCTGGGAGTGAGATTGGACGATAAACTGAGGTGGGAGGATCAAATAAGAATTCCACAATCGTTTTACTCGAGGTGGCTATGACGGAACTGGTACGTTGTCGCAGGGGTCAGCGTGGGGGACTGGTGGATGACGAGGATGGAGTGTTCGGCCACGGGCGTCCACCAACCCACAGTGGCGGGGATCAGCGGCCAGTCGGGGGAAGGCTGCTACAGTATGACGGACCTGGTACATTGTCGCAGGGATCAGCGTGGGGGACTGGTGGATGACGAGGATGGAGTGTTCGGCCGCGGGCGTCCACCGACCCACGGTGACGGGGATCAGCGGCCAGTCGGGGGAAGGCTGCTACAGTATGACGGACCTGGTACGTTGTCGCAGGTGTCAGCGTGGGGGACTGGTGGATGACGAGGATGGAGTGTTCGGCCGCGGGCGTCCACCGACCCACGGTGACGGGGATCAGCGGCCAGTCGGGGGAAGGCTGCTACAGTATGACGGACCTGGTACATTGTCGCAGGGATCAGCGTGGGGGACTGGTGGATGATGAGGATGGAGTGTTCGGCCGCGGGCGTCCACCGACCCACGGTGACGGGGATCAGTGGCCAGTCGGGGGAAGGCTGCTACAGTATGACGGACCTGGTACGTTGTCGCAGGGGTCAGCGTGGGGGACTGGTGGATGACGAGGATGGAGTGTTCGGCCGCGGGCGTCCACCGACCCACGGTGACGGGGATCAGCGGCCAGTCGGGGGAAGGCTGCTACAGTATGACGGACCTGGTACATTGTCGCAGGGATCAGCGTGGGGGACTGGTGGATGACGAGGATGGAGTGTTCGGCCGCGGGCGTCCACCGACCCACGGTGACGGGGATCAGCGGCCAGTCGGGGGAAGGCTGCTACAGTATGACGGACCTGGTACATTGTCGCAGGGATCAGCGTGGGGGACTGGTGGATGATGAGGATGGAGTGTTCGGCCGCGGGCGTCCACCGACCCACGGTGACGGGGATCAGTGGCCAGTCGGGGGAAGGCTGCTACAGTATGACGGACCTGGTACGTTGTCGCAGGGGTCAGCGTGGGGGACTGGTGGATGACGAGGATGGAGTGTTCGGCCGCGGGCGTCCACCGACCCACGGTGACGGGGATCAGTGGCCAGTCGGGGGAAGGCTGCTACAGTATGACGGACCTGGTACATTGTCGCAGGGATCAGCGTGGGGGACTGGTGGATGACGAGGATGGAGTGTTCGGCCGCGGGCGTCCACCGACCCACGGTGACGGGGATCAGCGGCCAGTCGGGGGAAGGCTGCTACAGTATGACGGACCTGGTACGTTGTCGCAGGTGTCAGCGTGGGGGACTGGTGGATGACGAGGATGGAGTGTTCGGCCGCGGGCGTCCACCGACCCACGGTGACGGGGATCAGCGGCCAGTCGGGGGAAGGCTGCTACAGTATGACGGACCTGGTACGTTGTCGCAGGTGTCAGCGTGGGGGACTGGTGGATGACGAGGATGGAGTGTTCGGCCGCGGGCGTCCACCGACCCACGGTGACGGGGATCAGCGGCCAGTCGGGGGAAGGCTGCTACAGTATGACGGACCTGGTACGTTGTCGCAGGTGTCAGCGTGGGGGACTGGTGGATGACGAGGATGGAGTGTTCGGCCGCGGGCGTCCACCGACCCACGGTGACGGGGATCAGTGGCCAGTCGGGGAAGGCTGCTACAGTATGACGGACCTGGTACGTTGTCGCAGGTGTCAGCGTGGGGGACTGGTGGATGACGAGGATGGAGTGCTCGGCCGCGGGCGTCCACCGACCCACGGTGGCGGGGATCAGTGGCCAGTCGGGGGAAGGCTGCTACAGTATGACGGACCTGGTACGTTGTCGCAGGGATCAGCGTGGGGGACTGGTGGATGACGAGGATGGAGTGTTCGGCCGCGGGCGTCCACCGACCCACGGTGACGGGGATCAGCGGCCAGTCGGGGGAAGGCTGCTACAGTATGACGGACCTGGTACGTTGTCGCAGGTGTCAGCGTGGGGGACTGGTGGATGACGAGGATGGAGTGTTCGGCCGCGGGCGTCCACCGACCCACGGTGGCAGGGATCAGCGGCCAGTCGGGGGAAGGCTGCTACAGTATGACGGACCTGGTACGTTGTCGCAGGTGTCAGCGTGGGGGACTGGTGGATGACGAGGATGGAGTGTTCGGCCGCGGGCGTCCACCGACCTAAGGTGGCGGGGATCAGCGGCCAGTCGGGGGAAGGCTGCTACAGTATGACGGACCTGGTACGTTGTCGCAGGGATCAGCGTGGGGGACTGGTGGATGACGAGGATGGAGTGCTCGGCCGCGGGCGTCCACCGACCCACGGTGGCGGGGATCAGCGGCCAGTCGGGGGAAGGCTGCTACAGTATGACGGACCTGGTACATTGTCGCAGGGGTCAGCGTGGGGGACTGGTGGATGACGAGGATGGAGTGTTCGGCCGCGGGCGTCCACCGACCCACGGTGGCGGGGATCAGCGGCCAGTCGGGGGAAGGCTGCTACAGTATGATGGACCTGGTATGTTGTCGCAGGTGTCAGCGTGGGGGACTGGTGGATGACGAGGATGGAGTGCTCGGCCGCGGGCGCCCACCGACCCAAGGTGGCGGGGATCAGTGGCCAGTCGGGGGAAGGCTGCTACAGTATGACGGTCCTAGTACGTTGTCGCAGGTGTCAGCGTGGGGGACTGGTGGATGACGAGGATGGAGTGCTCGGCCGCGGGCGTCCACCGACCCAAGGTGGCGGGGATCAGTGGCCAGTCGGGGGAAGGCTGCTACAGTATGACGGACCTGGTATGTTGTCGCAGGTGTCAGCGTGAGGGACTGGTGGATGACGAGGATGGAGTGTTCGGCCGCGGGCGTCCACCGACCCACGGTGACGGGGATCAGCGGCCAGTCGGGGGAAGGCTGCTGCAGTATGACGGACCTGGTACGTTGTCGCAGGGGTCAGCGTGGGGGACTGGTGGATGACGAGGATGGAGTGCTCGGCCGCGGGCGTCCACCGACCCACGGTGGCAGGGATCAGCGGCCAGTCGGGGGAAGGCTGCTACAGTATGACGGACCTGGTATGTTGTCGCAGGTGTCAGCGTGGGGGACTGGTGGATGACGAGGATGGAGTGCTCGGCCGCGGGCGTCCACCGACCGACGGTGGCGGGGATCAGTGGCCAGTCGGGGGAAGGCTGCTACAGTATGACGGACCTGGTACGTTGTCGCAGGGATCAGCGTGGGGGACTGGTGGATGACGAGGATGGAGTGCTCGGCCGCGGGCGTCCACCGACCCACTGTGGTGGGGATCAGTGGCCAGTCGGGGGAAGGCTGCTACAGTATGACGGACCTGGTACGTTGTCGCAGGGGTCAGCGTGGGGGACTGGTGGATGACGAGGATGGAGTGCTCGGCCGCGGGCGTCCACCGACCCACTGTGGTGGGGATCAGCGGCCAGTCGGGGGAAGGCTGCTACAGTATGACGGACCTGGTACATTGTCGCAGGGGTCAGCGTGGGGGACTGGTGGATGACGAGGATGGAGTGCTCGGCCGCGGGCGTCCACCGACCCACGGTGGCGGGGATCAGCGGCCAGTCGGGGGAAGGCTGCTACAGTATGACGGACCTGGTACGTTGTCGCAGGGATCAGCGTGGGGGACTGGTGGATGACGAGGATGGAGTGCTCGGCCGCGGGCGTCCACCGACCCACGGTGGCGGGGATCAGCGGCCAGTCGGGGGAAGGCTGCTACAGTATGACGGACCTGGTACATTGTCGCAGGGGTCAGCGTGGGGGACTGGTGGATGACGAGGATGGAGTGTTCGGCCGCGGGCGTCCACCGACCCACGGTGGCGGGGATCAGCGGCCAGTCGGGGGAAGGCTGCTACAGTATGACGGACCTGGTATGTTGTCACAGGTGTCAGCATGGGGGACTGGTGGATGACGAGGATGGAGTGTTCGGCCGCGGGTGTCCACCGACCCACGGTGGCGGGGATCAGCGGCCAGTCGGGGGAAGGCTGCTGCAGTATGACGGTCCTGGTATGTTGTCGCAGGTGTCAGCGTGGGGGACTGGTGGATGACGAGGATGGAGTGTTCGGCCGCGGGCGTCCACCGACCCACGGTGGCGGGGATCAGCGGCCAGTGGGGGGAAGGCTGCTACAGTATGACGGACCTGGTATGTTGTCGCAGGTGTCAGCCTGGGGGACTGGTGGATGACGAGGATGGAGTGCTCGGCCGCGGGCGTCCACCGACCGACGGTGGCGGGGATCAGTGGCCAGTCGGGGGAAGGCTGCTACAGTATGACGGACCTGGTACGTTGTCGCAGGGGTCAGCGTGGGGGACTGGTGGATGACGAGGATGGAGTTTTCGGCCGCGGGCGTCCACCGACCGACGGTGGCGGGGATCAGCGGCCAGTCGGGGGAAGGCTGCTACAGTATGACGGACCTGGTACGTTGTCGCAGGGGTCAGCGTGGGGGACTGGTGGATGACGAGGATGGAGTGTTCGGCCGCGGGCGTCCACCGACCCACGGTGGCGGGGATCAGTGGCCAGTCGGGGGAAGGCTGCTACAGTATGACGGTCCTGGTACGTTGTCGCAGGGGTCAGCGTGGGGGACTGGTGGATGACGAGGATGGAGTGTTCGGCCGCGGGCGTCCACCGACCCACGGTGGCGGGGATCAGTGGCCAGTCGGGGGAAGGCTGCTACAGTATGACGGACCTGGTATGTTGTCGCAGGTGTCAGCGTGAGGGACTGGTGGATGGTGGAGGATGGAGTGCTCGGCCGCGGTCGTCCACCGACCCACGGTGGCGGGGATCAGCGGCCAGTCGGGGGAAGGCTGCTACAGTATGACGGACCTGGTACGTTGTCGCAGGTGTCAGCGTGGGGGACTGGTGGATGACGAGGATGGAGTGCTCGGCCGCGGGCGTCCACCGACCCACGGTGGCGGGGATCAGCGGCCAGTCGGGGGAAGGCTGCTACAGTATGAAGGACCTGGTATGTTGTCGCAGGTGTCAGCGTGGGGGACTGGTGGATGACGAGGATGGAGTGCTCGGCCGCGGGCGTCCACCGACCCACGATGGCAGGGATCAGCGGCCAGTCGGGGGAAGGCTGCTACAGTATGACGGACCTGGTATGCTGTCGCAGGTGTCAGCGTGGGGGACTGGTGGATGACGAGGATGGAGTGCTCGGCCGCGGGCGTCCACCGACCCACAGTGGCAGGGATCAGCGGCCAGTCGGGGGAAGGCTGTTACAGTATGACAGACCTGGTACGTTGTCGCAGGGGTCAGCGTGGGAGACTGGTGGATGACTTGGATGGAGTGTTCGGCCGCGGGCGTCCACCGACCCACGGTGGCGGGGATCAGCGGCCAGTCGGGGGAAGGCTGCTACAGTATGACGGACCTGGTATGTTGTCGCAGGTGTCAGCGTGGGGGACTGGTGGATGACGAGGATGGAGTGTTCGCCCGCGGGTGTCCACCGACCCACGGTGGCGGGGATCAGCGGCCAGTCGGGGGAAGGCTGCTACAGTATGACGGACCTGGTATGCTGTCGCAGGTGTCAGCGTGGGGGACTGGTGGATGACGAGGATGGAGTGCTCGGCCGCGGGCGTCCACCGACCCACAGTGGCAGGGATCAGCGGCCAGTCGGGGGAAGGCTGTTACAGTATGACAGACCTGGTACGTTGTCGCAGGGGTCAGCGTGGGGGACTGGTGGATGACTTGGATGGAGTGTTCGGCCGCGGGCGTCCACCGACCCACGGTGGCGGGGATCAGCGGCCAGTCGGGGGAAGGCTGCTACAGTATGACGGACCTGGTATGTTGTCGCAGGTGTCAGCGTGGGGGACTGGTGGATGACGAGGATGGAGTGTTCGCCCGCGGGTGTCCACCGACCCACGGTGGCGGGGATCAGCGGCCAGTCGGGGGAAGGCTGCTACAGTATGACGGACCTGGTATGTTGTCGCAGGTGTCAGCGTGGGGGACTGGTGGATGACGAGGATGGAGTGTTCGGCCGCGGGTGTCCACCGACCCACGGTGGCGGGGATCAGCGGCCAGTCGGGGGAAGGCTGCTACAGTATGACGGACCTGGTATGTTGTCGCAGGTGTCAGCGTGGGGGACTGGTGGATGACGAGGATGGAGTGTTCGGCCGCGGGCGTCCACCGACCCACGGTGGCGGGGATCAGCAGCCAGTCGGGGGAAGGCTGCTACAGTATGACGGACCTGGTATGTTGTCGCAGGTGTCAGCGTGGGGGACTGGTGGATGACGAGGATGGAGTGTTCGGCCGCGGGCGTCCACCGACCCACGGTGACGGGGATCAGTGGCCAGTCGGGGGAAGGCTGCTACAGTATGACGGACCTGGTATGTTGTCGCAGGTGTCAGCGTGGGGGACTGGTGGATGACGAGGATGGAGTGCTCGGCCGCGGGCGTCCACCGACCCAAGGTGGCGGGGATCAGTGGCCAGTCGGGGGAAGGCTGCTACAGTATGACGGACCTGGTATGTTGTCGCAGGTGTCAGCGTGGGGGACTGGTGGATGACGAGGATGGAGTGCTCGGCCGCGGGCGTCCACCGACCCACGGTGACGGGGATCAGCAGCCAGTCGGGGGAAGGCTGCTACAGTATGACGGACCTGGTATGTTGTCGCAGGTGTCAGCGTGGGGGACTGGTGGATGACGAGGATGGAGTGCTCGGCCGCGGGCGCCCACCGACCCAAGGTGGCGGGGATCAGTGGCCAGTTGGGGGAAGGCTGCTACAGTATGACGGTCCTAGTACGTTGTCGCAGGTGTCAGCGTGGGGGACTGGTGGATGACGAGGATGGAGTGCTCGGCCGTGGGCGTCCACCGACCCAAAGATGCGGGGATCAGTGGCCAGGCGGGGGAAGGCTGCTACAGTATGACGGACCTGGTATGTTGTCGCAGGTGTCAGCGTGAGGGACTGGTGGATGACGAGGATGGAGTGTTCGGCCGCGGGCGTCCACCGACCCACGGTGACGGGGATCAGCGGCCAGTCGGGGGAAGGCTGCTGCAGTATGACGGACCTGGTACGTTGTCGCAGGGGTCAGCGTGGGGGACTGGTGGATGACGAGGATGGAGTGCTCGGCCGCGGGCGTCCACCGACCCACGGTGGCAGGGATCAGCGGCCAGTCGGGGGAAGGCTGCTGCAGTATGACGGACCTGGTACGTTGTCGCAGGGATCAGCGTGGGGGACTGGTGGATGACGAGGATGGAGTGCTCGGCCGCGGTCGTCCACCGACCCACGGTGGCGGGGATCAGCGGCCAGTCGGGGGAAGGCTGCTACAGTATGACGGACCTGGTACGTTGTCGCAGGTGTCAGCGTGGGGGACTGGTGGATGACGAGGATGGAGTGCTCGGCCGCGGGCGTCCACCGACCCACGGTGGCGGGGATCAGCGGCCAGTCGGGGGAAGGCTGCTACAGTATTACGGACCTGGTACGTTGTTGCAGGTGTCAGCGTGGGGGACTGGTGGATGACGAGGATGGAGTGCTCAGCCGCGGGCGTCCACCGACCCACGATGGCAGGGATCAGCGGCCAGTCGGGGGAAGGCTGCTACAGTATGACGGACCTGGTATGGTGTCAGCGTGGGGGACTGGTGGATGACGAGGATGGAGTGCTCGGCCGCGGGCGTCCACCGACCCACGGTGGCAGGGATCAGCGGCCAGTCGGGGGAAGGCTGCTACAGTATGACGGACCTGGTATGTTGTCGCAGGTGTCAGCGTGGGGGACTGGTGGATGACGAGGATGGAGTGTTCGGCCGCGGGCGTCCACCGACCCAAGGTGGCGGGGATCAGTGGCCAGTCGGGGGAAGGCTGCTACAGTATGACGGTCCTAGTACGTTGTCGCAGGTGTCAGCGTGGGGGACTGGTGGATGACGAGGATGGAGTGCTCGGCCGCGGGCGCCCACCGACCCAAGGTGGCGGGGATCAGTGGCCAGTCGGGGGAAGGCTGCTACAGTATGACGGTCCTAGTACGTTGTCGCAGGTGTCAGCGTGGGGGACTGGTGGATGACGAGGATGGAGTGCTCGGCCGTGGGCGTCCACCGACCCAAAGATGCGGGGATCAGTGGCCAGTCGGGGGAAGGCTGCTACAGTATGACGGACCTGGTATGTTGTCGCAGGTGTCAGCGTGAGGGACTGGTGGATGACGAGGATGGAGTGTTCGGCCGCGGGCGTCCACCGACCCACGGTGACGGGGATCAGCGGCCAGTCGGGGGAAGGCTGCTGCAGTATGACGGACCTGGTACGTTGTCGCAGGGGTCAGCGTGGGGGGCTGGTGGATGACGAGGATGGAGTGCTCGGCCGCGGGCGTCCACCGACCCACGGTGGCAGGGATCAGCGGCCAGTCGGGGGAAGGCTGCTGCAGTATGACGGACCTGGTACGTTGTCGCAGGGATCAGCGTGGGGGACTGGTGGATGACGAGGATGGAGTGTTCGGCCGCGGGCGTCCACCGACCCACGGTGGCGGGGATCAGCGGCCAGTCGGGGGAAGGCTGCTACAGTATGACGGACCTGGTACGTTGTCGCAGGGGTCAGCGTGGGGGACTGGTGGATGACAAGGATGGAGTGCTCGGCCGCGTGCGTCCACCGACCCACGGTGGCAGGGATCAGCGGCCAGTCGGGGGAAGGCTGCTACAATATGACGGACCTGGTACGTTGTCGCAGGGGTCAGCGTGGGGGACTGGTGGATGACGAGGATGGAGTGCTCGGCCGCGGGCGTCCACCGACCCACAGTGGCGGGGATCAGCGGCCAGTCAGGGGAAGGCTGTTACAGTATGACAGACCTGGTACGTTGTCGCAGGGGTCAGCGTGGGGGACTGGTGGATGACTTGGATGGAGTGTTCGGCCGCGGGCGTCCACCGACCCACGGTGGCGGGGATCAGCGGCCAGTCGGGGGAAGGCTGCTACAGTATGACGGACCTGGTATGTTGTCGCAGGTGTCAGCGTGGGGGACTGGTGGATGACGAGGATGGAGTGTTCGCCCGCGGGTGTCCACCGACCCACGGTGGCGGGGATCAGCGGCCAGTCGGGGGAAGGCTGCTACAGTATGACGGACCTGGTATGTTGTCGCAGGTGTCAGCGTGGGGGACTGGTGGATGACGAGGATGGAGTGTTCGGCCGCGGGTGTCCACCGACCCACGGTGGCGGGGATCAGCGGCCAGTCGGGGGAAGGCTGCTACAGTATGACGGACCTGGTATGTTGTCGCAGGTGTCAGCGTGGGGGACTGGTGGATGACGAGGATGGAGTGTTCGGCCGCGGGCGTCCACCGACCCACGGTGGCGGGGATCAGCGGCCAGTCGGGGGAAGGCTGCTACAGTATGACGGACCTGGTATGTTGTCGCAGGTGTCAGCGTGGGGGACTGGTGGATGACGAGGATGGAGTGTTCGGCCGCGGGCGTCCACCGACCCACGGTGACGGGGATCAGTGGCCAGTCGGGGGAAGGCTGCTACAGTATGACGGACCTGGTATGTTGTCGCAGGTGTCAGCGTGGGGGACTGGTGGATGACGAGGATGGAGTGTTTGGCCGCGGCCGTCCACCGACCCACGGTGGCGGGGATCAGCGGCCAGTCGGGGGAAGGCTGCTACAGTATGACGGACCTGGTATGTTGTCACAGGTGTCAGCGTGGGGGACTGGTGGATGACGAGGATGGAGTGCTCGGCCGCGGGCGCCCACCGACCCAAGGTGGCGGGGATCAGTGGCCAGTCGGGGGAAGGCTGTTACAGTATGACGGTCCTAGTACGTTGTCGCAGGTGTCAGCGTGGGGGACTGGTGGATGACGAGGATGGAGTGTTCGGCCGCGGGCGTCCACCGACCCACGGTGGCGGGGATCAGCGGCCAGTCGGGGGAAGGCTGCTACAGTATGACGGACCTGGTATGTTGTCGCAGGTGTCAGCGTGGGGGACTGGTGGATGACGAGGATGGAGTGTTCGGCCGCGGGCGTCCACCGACCCACGGTGGCGGGGATCAGCGGCCAGTCGGGGGAAGGCTGCTACAGTATGACGGACCTGGTATGTTGTCGCAGGTGTCAGCGTGGGGGACTGGTGGATGACGAGGATGGAGTGTTCGGCCGCGGCCGTCCACCGACCCACGGTGGCGGGGATCAGCGGCCAGTCGGGGGAAGGCTGCTACAGTATGACGGACCTGGTACATTGTCGCAGGGGTCAGCGTGGGGGACTGGTGGATGACGAGGATGGAGTGTTCGGCCGCGGGCGTCCACCGACCCATGGTGGCGGGGATCAGTGGCCAGTCGGGGGAAGGCTGCTACAGTATGACGGACCTGGTATGTTGTCACAGGTGTCAGCGTGGGGGACTGGTGGATGACGAGGATGGAGTGCTCGGCCGCGGGCGCCCACCGACCCAAGGTGGCGGGGATCATTGGCCAGTCGGGGGAAGGCTGCTACAGTATGACGGTCCTAGTACGTTGTCGCAGGTGTCAGCGTGGGGGACTGGTGGATGACGAGGATGGAGTGCTCGGCCGTGGGCGTCCACCGACCCAAAGATGCGGGGATCAGTGGCCAGTCGGGGGAAGGCTGCTACAGTATGACGGACCTGGTATGTTGTCGCAGGTGTCAGCGTGAGGGACTGGTGGATGACGAGGATGGAGTGTTCGGCCGCGGGCGTCCACCGACCCACGGTGACGGGGATCAGCGGCCAGTCGGGGGAAGGCTGCTGCAGTATGACGGACCTGGTACGTTGTCGCAGGGGTCAGCGTGGGGGACTGGTGGATGACGAGGATGGAGTGCTCGGCCGCGGGCGTCCACCGACCCACGGTGGCAGGGATCAGCGGCCAGTCGGGGGAAGGCTGCTGCAGTATGACGGACCTGGTACGTTGTCGCAGGGATCAGCGTGGGGGACTGGTGGATGACGAGGATGGAGTGTTCGGCCGCGGGCGTCCACCGACCCACGGTGGCGGGGATCAGCGGCCAGTCAGGGGAAGGCTGCTACAGTATGACGGACCTGGTACGTTGTCGCAGGTGTCAGCGTGGGGGACTGGTGGATGACGAGGATGGAGTGCTCGGCCGCGGGCGTCCACCGACCCACGGTGGCGGGGATCAGCGGCCAGTCGGGGGAAGGCTGCTACAGTATTACGGACCTGGTACGTTGTCGCAGGTGTCAGCGTGGGGGACTGGTGGATGACGAGGATGGAGTGCTCAGCCGCGGGCGTCCACCGACCCACGATGGCAGGGATCAGCGGCCAGTCGGGGGAAGGCTGCTACAGTATGACGGACCTGGTATGCTGTCGCAGGTGTCAGCGTGGGGGACTGGTGGATGACGAGGATGGAGTGCTCGGCCGCGGGCGTCCACCGACCCACGGTGGCAGGGATCAGCGGCCAGTCGGGGGAAGGCTGCTACAGTATGACGGACCTGGTATGTTGTCGCAGGTGTCAGCGTGGGGGACTGGTGGATGACGAGGATGGAGTGCTCGGCCGCGGGCGTCCACCGACCTAAGGTGGCGGGGATCAGCGGCCAGTCGGGGGAAGGCTGCTACAGTATGACGGACCTGGTACGTTGTCGCAGGGATCAGCGTGGGGGACTGGTGGATGACGAGGATGGAGTGCTCGGCCGCGGGCATCCACCGACCCACGGTGGCGGGGATCAGCGGCCAGTCGGGGGAAGGCTGCTACAGTATGACGGACCTGGTACATTGTCGCAGGGGTCAGCGTGGGGGACTGGTGGATGACGAGGATGGAGTGTTCGGCCGCGGGCGTCCACCGACCCACGGTGGCGGGGATCAGCGGCCAGTCGGGGGAAGGCTGCTACAGTATGACGGACCTGGTACATTGTCGCAGGGGTCAGCATGGGGGACTGGTGGATGACGAGGATGGAGTGTTCGGCCGCGGGCGTCCACCGACCCACGGTGGCGGGGATCAGCGGCCAGTCGGGGGAAGGCTGCTACAGTATGACGGACCTGGTATGTTGTCGCAGGTGTCAGCGTGGGGGACTGGTGGATGACGAGGATAGAGTGCTCGGCCGCGGGCGTCCACCGACCGACGGTGGCGGGGATCAGTGGCCAGCCGGGGGAAGGCTGCTACAGTATGACGGACCTGGTACGTTGTCGCAGGGGTCAGCCTGGGGGACTGGTGGATGACGAGGATGGAGTGCTCGGCCGCGGGTGTCCACCGACCCACGGTGGCGGGGATCAGCGGCCAGTCGGGGGAAGGCTGCTACAGTATGACGGACCTGGTACGTTGTCGCAGGGGTCAGCGTGGGGGACTGGTGGATGACGAGGATGGAGTGCTCGGCCGCGGGCGTCCACCGACCCACAGTGGCGAGATCAGCGGCCAGTCGGGGGAAGGCTGTTACAGTATGACGGACCTGGTACGTTGTCGCAGGGGTCAGCGTGGGGGACTGGTGGATGACGAGGATGGAGTGTTCGGCCGCGGGCGTCCACCGACCCACGGTGGCGGGGATCAGCGGCCAGTCGGGGGAAGGCTGCTACAGTATGACGGACCTGGTATGTTGTCGCAGGTGTCAGCGTGGGGGACTGGTGGATGACGAGGATGGAGTGTTCGGCCGCGGGCGTCCACCGACCCACGGTGGCGGGGATCAGCGGCCAGTCGGGGGAAGGCTGCTACAGTATGACGGACCTGGTATGTTGTCGCAGGTGTCAGCGTGGGGGACTGGTGGATGACGAGGATGGAGTGTTCGGCCGCGGCCGTCCACCGACCCACGGTGGCGGGGATCAGCGGCCAGTCGGGGGAAGGCTGCTACAGTATGACGGACCTGGTACATTGTCGCAGGGGTCAGCGTGGGGGACTGGTGGATGACGAGGATGGAGTGCTCGGCCGCGGGCGCCCACCGACCCAAGGTGGCGGGGATCAGTGGCCAGTCGGGGGAAGGCTGCTACAGTATGACGGTCCTAGTACGTTGTCGCAGGTGTCAGCGTGGGGGACTGGTGGATGACGAGGATGGAGTGCTCGGCCGTGGGCGTCCACCGACCCAAAGATGCGGGGATCAGTGGCCAGTCGGGGGAAGGCTGCTACAGTATGACGGACCTGGTATGTTGTCGCAGGTGTCAGCGTGAGGGACTGGTGGATGACGAGGATGGAGTGTTCGGCCGCGGGCGTCCACCGACCCACGGTGACGGGGATCAGCGGCCAGTCGGGGGAAGGCTGCTGCAGTATGACGGACCTGGTACGTTGTCGCAGGGGTCAGCGTGGGGGACTGGTGGATGACGAGGATGGAGTGCTCGGCCGCGGGCGTCCACCGACCCACGGTGGCAGGGATCAGCGGCCAGTCGGGGGAAGGCTGCTGCAGTATGACGGACCTGGTACGTTGTCGCAGGGATCAGCGTGGGGGACTGGTGGATGACGAGGATGGAGTGTTCGGCCGCGGGCGTCCACCGACCCACGGTGGCGGGGATCAGCGGCCAGTCAGGGGAAGGCTGCTACAGTATGACGGACCTGGTACGTTGTCGCAGGTGTCAGCGTGGGGGACTGGTGGATGACGAGGATGGAGTGCTCGGCCGCGGGCGTCCACCGACCCACGGTGGCGGGGATCAGCGGCCAGTCGGGGGAAGGCTGCTACAGTATTACGGACCTGGTACGTTGTCGCAGGTGTCAGCGTGGGGGACTGGTGGATGACGAGGATGGAGTGCTCAGCCGCGGGCGTCCACCGACCCACGATGGCAGGGATCAGCGGCCAGTCGGGGGAAGGCTGCTACAGTATGACGGACCTGGTATGCTGTCGCAGGTGTCAGCGTGGGGGACTGGTGGATGACGAGGATGGAGTGCTCGGCCGCGGGCGTCCACCGACCCACGGTGGCAGGGATCAGCGGCCAGTCGGGGGAAGGCTGCTACAGTATGACGGACCTGGTATGTTGTCGCAGGTGTCAGCGTGGGGGACTGGTGGATGACGAGGATGGAGTGCTCGGCCGCGGGCGTCCACCGACCTAAGGTGGCGGGGATCAGCGGCCAGTCGGGGGAAGGCTGCTACAGTATGACGGACCTGGTACGTTGTCGCAGGGATCAGCGTGGGGGACTGGTGGATGACGAGGATGGAGTGCTCGGCCGCGGGCATCCACCGACCCACGGTGGCGGGGATCAGCGGCCAGTCGGGGGAAGGCTGCTACAGTATGACGGACCTGGTACATTGTCGCAGGGGTCAGCGTGGGGGACTGGTGGATGACGAGGATGGAGTGTTCGGCCGCGGGCGTCCACCGACCCACGGTGGCGGGGATCAGCGGCCAGTCGGGGGAAGGCTGCTACAGTATGACGGACCTGGTACATTGTCGCAGGGGTCAGCATGGGGGACTGGTGGATGACGAGGATGGAGTGTTCGGCCGCGGGCGTCCACCGACCCACGGTGGCGGGGATCAGCGGCCAGTCGGGGGAAGGCTGCTACAGTATGACGGACCTGGTATGTTGTCGCAGGTGTCAGCGTGGGGGACTGGTGGATGACGAGGATAGAGTGCTCGGCCGCGGGCGTCCACCGACCGACGGTGGCGGGGATCAGTGGCCAGCCGGGGGAAGGCTGCTACAGTATGACGGACCTGGTACGTTGTCGCAGGGGTCAGCCTGGGGGACTGGTGGATGACGAGGATGGAGTGCTCGGCCGCGGGTGTCCACCGACCCACGGTGGCGGGGATCAGCGGCCAGTCGGGGGAAGGCTGCTACAGTATGACGGACCTGGTACGTTGTCGCAGGGGTCAGCGTGGGGGACTGGTGGATGACGAGGATGGAGTGCTCGGCCGCGGGCGTCCACCGACCCACAGTGGCGAGATCAGCGGCCAGTCGGGGGAAGGCTGTTACAGTATGACGGACCTGGTACGTTGTCGCAGGGGTCAGCGTGGGGGACTGGTGGATGACGAGGATGGAGTGTTCGGCCGCGGGTGTCCACCGACCCACGGTGGCGGGGATCAGCGGCCAGTCGGGGGAAGGCTGCTACAGTATGACGGACCTGGTACGTTGTCGCAGGGGTCAGCGTGGGGGACTGGTGGATGACGAGGATGGAGTGCTCGGCCGCGGGCGTCCACCGACCCACAGTGGCGAGATCAGCGGCCAGTCGGGGGAAGGCTGTTACAGTATGACGGACCTGGTACGTTGTCGCAGGGGTCAGCGTGGGGGACTGGTGGATGACGAGGATGGAGTGTTCGGCCGCGGGCGTCCACCGACCCACGGTGGCGGGGATCAGCGGCCAGTCGGGGGAAGGCTGCTACAGTATGACGGACCTGGTATGTTGTCGCAGGTGTCAGCGTGGGGGACTGGTGGATGACGAGGATGGAGTGCTCGGCCGCGGGCGCCCACCGACCCACGGTGGCGGGGATCAGTGGCCAGTCGGGGGAAGGCTGCTACAGTATGACGGTCCTAGTACGTTGTCGCAGGTGTCAGCGTGGGGGACTGGTGGATGACGAGGATGGAGTGCTCGGCCGTGGGCGTCCACCGACCCAAAGATGCGGGGATCAGTGGCCAGTCGGGGAAAGGCTGCTACAGTATGACGGACCTGGTATGTTGTCGCAGGTGTCAGCGTGAGGGACTGGTGGATGACGAGGATGGAGTGTTCGGCCGCGGGCGTCCACCGACCCACGGTGACGGGGGTCAGCGGCCAGTCGGGGGAAGGCTGCTGCAGTATGACGGACCTGGTACGTTGTCGCAGGGGTCAGCGTGGGGGGCTGGTGGATGACGAGGATGGAGTGCTCGGCCGCGGGCGTCCACCGACCCACGGTGGCAGGGATCAGCGGCCAGTCGGGGGAAGGCTGCTGCAGTATGACGGACCTGGTACGTTGTCGCAGGGATCAGCGTGGGGGACTGGTGGATGACGAGGATGGAGTGCTCGGCCGCGATCGTCCACCGACCCACGGTGGCGGGGATCAGCGGCCAGTCGGGGGAAGGCTGCTGCAGTATGACGGACCTGGTACATTGACGCAGGGATCAGCGTGGGGGACTGGTGGATGACGAGGATGGAGTGCTCGGCCGCGGTCGTCCACCGACCCACGGTGGCGGGGATCAGCGGCCAGTCGGGGGAAGGCTGCTACAGTATGACGGACCTGGTACGTTGTCGCAGGTGTCAGCGTGGGGGACTGGTGGATGACGAGGATGGAGTGCTCGGCCGCGGGCGTCCACCGACCCACGGTGGCGGGGATCAGCGGCCAGTCGGGGGAAGGCTGCTACAGTATGACGGACCTGGTACGTTGTTGCAGGTGTCAGCGTGGGGGACTGGTGGATGACGAGGATGGAGTGCTCAGCCGCGGGCGTCCACCGACCCACGATGGCAGGGATCAGCGGCCAGTCGGGGGAAGGCTGCTACAGTATGACGGACCTGGTATGCTGTCGCAGGTGTCAGCGTGGGGGACTGGTGGATGACGAGGATGGAGTGCTCGGCCGCGGGCGTCCACCGACCCACGGTGGCAGGGATCAGCGGCCAGTCGGGGGAAGGCTGCTACAGTATGACGGACCTGGTATGTTGTCGCAGGTGTCAGCGTGGGGGACTTTGGATGACGAGGATTGAGTGCTCGGCCGCGGGCGTCCACCGACCGACGGTGGCGGGGATCAGTGGCCAGCCGGGGGAAGGCTGCTACAGTATGACGGACCTGGTACGTTGTCGCAGGGGTCAGCCTGGGGGACTGGTGGATGACGAGGATGGAGTGCTCGGCCGCGGGTGTCCACCGACCCACGGTGGCGGGGATCAGCGGCCAGTCGGGGGAAGGCTGCTACAGTATGACGGACCTGGTACGTTGTCGCAGGGGTCAGCGTGGGGGACTGGTGGATGACGAGGATGGAGTGCTCGGCCGCGGGCGTCCACCGACCCACAGTGGCGAGATCAGCGGCCAGTCGGGGGAAGGCTGTTACAGTATGACGGACCTGGTACGTTGTCGCAGGGGTCAGCGTGGGGGACTGGTGGATGACGAGGATGGAGTGTTCGGCCGCGGGTGTCCACCGACCCACGGTGGCGGGGATCAGCGGCCAGTCGGGGGAAGGCTGCTACAGTATGACGGACCTGGTACGTTGTCGCAGGGGTCAGCGTGGGGGACTGGTGGATGACGAGGATGGAGTGCTCGGCCGCGGGCGTCCACCGACCCACAGTGGCGAGATCAGCGGCCAGTCGGGGGAAGGCTGTTACAGTATGACGGACCTGGTACGTTGTCGCAGGGGTCAGCGTGGGGGACTGGTGGATGACGAGGATGGAGTGTTCGGCCGCGGGCGTCCACCGACCCACGGTGGCGGGGATCAGCGGCCAGTCGGGGGAAGGCTGCTACAGTATGACGGACCTGGTATGTTGTCGCAGGTGTCAGCGTGGGGGACTGGTGGATGACGAGGATGGAGTGCTCGGCCGCGGGCGCCCACCGACCCACGGTGGCGGGGATCAGTGGCCAGTCGGGGGAAGGCTGCTACAGTATGACGGTCCTAGTATGTTGTCGCAGGTGTCAGCGTGGGGGACTGGTGGATGACGAGGATGGAGTGCTCGGCCGTGGGCGTCCACCGACCCAAAGATGCGGGGATCAGTGGCCAGTCGGGGAAAGGCTGCTACAGTATGACGGACCTGGTATGTTGTCGCAGGTGTCAGCGTGAGGGACTGGTGGATGACGAGGATGGAGTGTTCGGCCGCGGGCGTCCACCGACCCACGGTGACGGGGATCAGCGGCCAGTCGGGGGAAGGCTGCTGCAGTATGACGGACCTGGTACGTTGTCGCAGGGGTCAGCGTGGGGGGCTGGTGGATGACGAGGATGGAGTGCTCGGCCGCGGGCGTCCACCGACCCACGGTGGCAGGGATCAGCGGCCAGTCGGGGGAAGGCTGCTGCAGTATGACGGACCTGGTACGTTGTCGCAGGGATCAGCGTGGGGGACTGGTGGATGACGAGGATGGAGTGCTCGGCCGCGATCGTCCACCGACCCACGGTGGCGGGGATCAGCGGCCAGTCGGGGGAAGGCTGCTGCAGTATGACGGACCTGGTACATTGACGCAGGGATCAGCGTGGGGGACTGGTGGATGACGAGGATGGAGTGCTCGGCCGCGGTCGTCCACCGACCCACGGTGGCGGGGATCAGCGGCCAGTCGGGGGAAGGCTGCTACAGTATGACGGACCTGGTACGTTGTCGCAGGTGTCAGCGTGGGGGACTGGTGGATGACGAGGATGGAGTGCTCGGCCGCGGGCGTCCACCGACCCACGGTGGCGGGGATCAGCGGCCAGTCGGGGGAAGGCTGCTACAGTATGACGGACCTGGTACGTTGTTGCAGGTGTCAGCGTGGGGGACTGGTGGATGACGAGGATGGAGTGCTCAGCCGCGGGCGTCCACCGACCCACGATGGCAGGGATCAGCGGCCAGTCGGGGGAAGGCTGCTACAGTATGACGGACCTGGTATGCTGTCGCAGGTGTCAGCGTGGGGGACTGGTGGATGACGAGGATGGAGTGCTCGGCCGCGGGCGTCCACCGACCCACGGTGGCAGGGATCAGCGGCCAGTCGGGGGAAGGCTGCTACAGTATGACGGACCTGGTATGTTGTCGCAGGTGTCAGCGTGGGGGACTTTGGATGACGAGGATTGAGTGCTCGGCCGCGGGCGTCCACCGACCTAAGGTGGCGGGGATCAGCGGCCAGTCGGGGGAAGGCTGCTACAGTATGACGGACCTGGTACGTTGTCGCAGGGATCAGCGTGGGGGACTGGTGGATGACGAGGATGGAGTGCTCGGCCGCGGGCATCCACCGACCCACGGTGGCGGGGATCAGCGGCCAGTCGGGGGAAGGCTGCTACAGTATGACGGACCTGGTACATTGTCGCAGGGGTCAGCGTGGGGGACTGGTGGATGACGAGGATGGAGTGTTCGGCCGCGGGCGTCCACCGACCCACGGTGGCGGGGATCAGCGGCCAGTCGGGGGAAGGCTGCTACAGTATGACGGACCTGGTACATTGTCGCAGGGGTCAGCATGGGGGACTGGTGGATGACGAGGATGGAGTGTTCGGCCGCGGGCGTCCACCGACCCACGGTGGCGGGGATCAGCGGCCAGTCGGGGGAAGGCTGCTACAGTATGACGGACCTGGTATGTTGTCGCAGGTGTCAGCGTGGGGGACTGGTGGATGACGAGGATGGAGTGCTCGGCCGCGGGCGTCCACCGACCGACGGTGGCGGGGATCAGTGGCCAGCCGGGGGAAGGCTGCTACAGTATGACGGACCTGGTACGTTGTCGCAGGTGTCAGCGTGGGGGACTGGTGGATGACGAGGATGGAGTGCTCGGCCGCGGGTGTCCACCGACCCACGGTGGCGGGGATCAGCGGCCAGTCGGGGGAAGGCTGCTACAGTATGACGGACCTGGTACGTTGTCGCAGGGGTCAGCCTGGGGGACTGGTGGATGACGAGGATGGAGTGCTCGGCCGCGGGTGTCCACCGACCCACGGTGGCGGGGATCAGCGGCCAGTCGGGGGAAGGCTGCTACAGTATGACGGACCTGGTACGTTGTCGCAGGGGTCAGCGTGGGGGACTGGTGGATGACGAGGATGGGGTGTTCGGCCGCGGGCGTCCACCGACCCACGGTGGCGGGGATCAGCGGCCAGTCGGGGGAAGGCTGCTACAGTATGACGGACCTGGTATGTTGTCGCAGGTGTCAGCGTGGGGGACTGGTGGATGACGAGGATGGAGTGTTCGGCCGCGGGTGTCCACCGACCCACGGTGGCGGGGATCAGCGGCCAGTCGGGGGAAGGCTGCTGCAGTATGACGGTCCTGGTATGTTGTCGCAGGTGTCAGCGTGGGGGACTGGTGGATGACGAGGATGGAGTGTTCGGCCGCGGCCGTCCACCGACCCACGGTGGCGGGGATCAGCGGCCAGTCGGGGGAAGGCTGCTACAGTATGACGGACCTGGTACATTGTCGCAGGGGTCAGCGTGGGGGACTGGTGGATGACGAGGATGGAGTGTTCGGCCGCAGGCGTCCACCGACCCACGGTGGCGGGGATCAGCGGCCAGTCGGGGGAAGGCTGCTACAGTATGACGGACCTGGTACGTTGTCGCAGGTGTCAGCGTGGGGGACTGGTGGATGACGAGGATGGAGTGTTCGGCCGCGGGCGTCCACCGACCCACGGTGGCGGGGATCAGCTCCAGTCGGGGGAAGGCTGCTACAGTATGACGGACCTGGTATGTTGTCGCAGGTGTCAGCGTGGGGGACTGGTGGATGACGAGGATGGAGTGTTCGGCCGCGGGCGTCCACCGACCCACGGTGGCGGGGATCAGCGGCCAGTCAGGGAAGGCTGCTACAGTATAACGGACCTGGTACATTGTCGCAGGGGTCAGCGTGGGGGACTGGTGGATGACGAGGATGGAGTGCTCGGCCGTGGGCGTCCACTGACCCAAGGTGGCGGGGATCAGTGGCCCGTCGGGGGAAGGCTGCTGCAGTATGACGGACCTGGTACGTTGTCGCAGGGGTCAGCGTGGGGGACTGGTGGATGACGAGGATGGAGTGCTCGGCCGTGGGCGTCCACCGACCCACGGTGGCGGGGATCAGCGGCCAGTCGGGGGAAGGCTGTTACAGTATGACGGACCTGGTACGTTGTCGCAGGGGTCAGCGTGGGGGACTGGTGGATGACGAGGATGGAGTGTTCGGCCGCGGGCGTCCACCGACCCACGGTGGCGGGGATCAGCGGCCAGTCGGGGGAAGGCTGCTACAGTATGACGGACCTGGTATGTTGTCGCAGGTGTCAGCGTGGGGGACTGGTGGATGACGAGGATGGAGTGTTCGGCCGCGGGCGTCCACCGACCCACGGTGACGGGGATCAGTGGCCAGTCGGGGGAAGGCTGCTACAGTATGACGGACCTGGTATGTTGTCGCAGGTGTCAGCGTGGGGGACTGGTGGATGACGAGGATGGAGTGTTCGGCCGCGGCCGTCCACCGACCCACGGTGGCGGGGATCAGCGGCCAGTCGGGGGAAGGCTGCTACAGTATGACGGACCTGGTACATTGTCGCAGGGGTCAGCGTGGTGGACTGGTGGATGACGAGAATGGAGTGTTCGGCCGCGGGCGTCCACCGACCCACGGTGGCGGGGATCAGTGGCCAGTCGGGGGAAGGCTGCTACAGTATGACGGACCTGGTATGTTGTCGCAGGTGTCAGCGTGGGGGACTGGTGGATGACGAGGATGGAGTGTTCGGCCGCGGGTGTCCACCGACCCACGGTGGCGGGGATCAGCGGCCAGTCGGGGGAAGGCTGCTGCAGTATGACGGTCCTGGTATGTTGTCGCAGGTGTCAGCGTGGGGGACTGGTGGATGACGAGGATGGAGTGTTCGGCCGCGGCCGTCCACCGACCCACGGTGGCGGGGATCAGCGGCCAGTCGGGGGAAGGCTGCTACAGTATGACGGACCTGGTACATTGTCGCAGGGGTCAGCGTTGGGGACTGGTGGATGACGAGGATGGAGTGTTTGGCCGCAGGCGTCCACCGACCCACGGTGGCGGGGATCAGCGGCCAGTCGGGGGAAGGCTGCTACAGTATGACGGACCTGGTACGTTGTCGCAGGTGTCAGCGTGGGGGACTGGTGGATGACGAGGATGGAGTGTTCGGCCGCGGGCGTCCACCGACCCACGGTGGCGGGGATCAGCGGCCAGTCGGGGGAAGGCTGCTACAGTATGACGGACCTGGTATGTTGTCGCAGGTGTCAGCGTGGGGGACTGGTGGATGACGAGGATGGAGTGTTCGGCCGCGGGCGTCCACCGACCCACGGTGGCGGGGATCAGCGGCCAGTCAGGGAAGGCTGCTACAGTATAACGGACCTGGTACATTGTCGCAGGGGTCAGCGTGGGGGACTGGTGGATGACGAGGATGGAGTGCTCGGCCGTGGGCGTCCACTGACCCAAGGTGGCGGGGATCAGTGGCCCGTCGGGGGAAGGCTGCTGCAGTATGACGGACCTGGTACGTTGTCGCAGGGGTCAGCGTGGGGGACTGGTGGATGACGAGGATGGAGTGCTCGGCCGTGGGCGTCCACCGACCCACGGTGGCGGGGATCAGCGGCCAGTCGGGGGAAGGCTGCTGCAGTATGACGGACCTGGTACGTTGTCGCAGGGGTCAGCGTGGGGGACTGGTGGATGACGAGGATGGAGTGTTCGGCCGTGGCCGTCCACCGACCCACGGTGGCGGGGATCAGCGGCCAGTCGGGGGAAGGCTGCTACAGTATGACGGACCTGGTATGTTGTCGCAGGGGTCAGCGTGGGGGACTGGTGGATGACGAGGATGGAGTGTTCGGCCGCGGGCGTCCACCGACCCAAGGTGGCGGGGATCAGTGGCCAGTCGGGGGAAGGCTGCTGCAGTATGACGGACCTGGTACGTTGTCGCAGGGGTCAGCGTGGGAGACTGGTGGATGACGAGGATGGAGTGTTCGGCCGCGGGCGTCCACCGACCCAAGGTGGCGGGGATCAGCGGCCAGTCGGGGGAAGGCTGCTACAGTATGACGGACCTGGTACGTTGTCGCAGGTGTCAGCGTTGGGGACTGGTGGATGACGAGGATGGAGTGTTCGGCCGCGGGCGTCCACCGACCCAAGGTGGCGGGGATCAGCGGCCAGTCGGGGGAAGGCTGCTACAGTATGACGGACCTGGTACTTTGTCGCAGGTGTCAGCGTGGGGGACTGGTGGATGACGAGGATGGAGTGTTCGGCCGCGGGCGTCCACCGACCCACGGTGGCGGGGATCAGCGGCCAGTCGGGGGAAGGCTGCTACAGTATGACGGACCTGGTATGTTGTCGCAGGTGTCAGCGTGGGGGACTGGTGGATGACGAGGATGGAGTGTTCGGCCGCGGGCGTCCACCGACCCACGGTGGCGGGGATCAGCGGCCAGTCGGGGGAAGGCTGCTACAGTATGACGGACCTGGTACGTTGTCGCAGGGGTCAGCGTGGGGGACTGGTGGATGACGAGGATGGAGTGTTCGGCCGCGGGCGTCCACCAACCCACGGTGGCGGGGATCAGTGGCCAGTCGGGGGAAGGCTGCTACAGTATGACGGACCTGGTATGTTGTCGCAGGTGTCAGCGTGGGGGACTGGTGGATGACGAGGATGGAGTGCTCGGCCGCGGGCGTCCACCGACCCACGGTGGCGGGGATCAGCGGCCAGTCGGGGGAAGGCTGCTACAGTATGACGGACCTGGTATGTTGTCGCAGGTGTCAGCGTGGGGGACTGGTGGATGACGAGGATGGAGTGCTCGGCCGCGGACGTCCACCGACCCACGGTGGCGGGGATCAGCGGCCAGTCGGGGGAAGGCTGCTACAGTATGACGGACCTGGTATGTTGTCGCAGGTGTCAGCGTGGGGGACTGGTGGATGACGAGGATGGAGTGTTCGGCCGCGGGCGTCCACCGACCCACGGTGGCGGGGATCAGCGGCCAGTCGGGGAAGGCTGCTACAGTATGACGGACCTGGTACGTTGTCGCAGGAGTCAGCGTGGGGGACTGGTGGATGACGAGGATGGAGTGTTCGGCCGCGGGCGTCCACCGACCCACGGTGGCGGGGATCAGCGGCCAGTCGGGGGAAGGCTGCTACAGTATGACGGACGTGGTATGTTGTCGCAGGTGTCAGCGTGGGGGACTGGTGGATGACGAGGATGGAGTGTTCGGCCGCGGGCGTCCACCGACCCACGGTGGCGGGGATCAGCGGCCAGTCGGGGGAAGGCTGCTACAGTATGACGGACATGGTACGTTGTCGCAGGGATCAGCGTGGGGGACTGGTGGATGACGAGGATGGAGTGTTCGGCCGCGGGCGTCCACCGACCCACGGTGGCGGGGATCAGCGGCCAGTCGGGGGAAGGCTGCTACAGTATGACGGACATGGTACGTTGTCGCAGGGATCAGCGTGGGGGACTGGTGGATGACGAGGATGGAGTGCTCGGCCGCGGGCGTCCACCGACCCACGGTGGCGGGGATCAGCGGCCAGTCGGGGGAGGGCTGCTACAGTATGACGGACCTGGTACGTTGTCGCAGGGATCAGCGTGGGGGACTGGTGGATGACGAGGATGGAGTGTTCGGCCGCGGGCGTCCACCGACCCACGGTGGCGGGGATCAGCGGCCAGTCGGGGGAAGGCTGCTACAGTATCGCTCTCTCTGGCGGCTACGAGGACGACGTGGACTACGGGGAGTACTTCACCTACACCGGTGAGCGTTGCCATTCAGTGATTCTTTCTTTGTTGTTGGCTATTTTCGCCATTGACTATCTTCCTAGTTCAAATTCCAATATCTTTATTTACATAGTACACAGTGTACATAAAATAGTGTCAATACTTATTTACAAACAATAGCCCTAGTTACTATAAGCAATTTTACTTTGACAAATGGAAATTCTTTCATTGTTTCATAGTATAAAACTCTTCCAATGTGTAATGCAGATTATTTATCAAAACTGACTTCAATTTTCCTTTAAATTTAAGCTGATTTTGTACATCCCTTATTTTTAATAGTAACAAATTCCAAAATGTATTACGCATGTAGCCGGTTTTGTTAGTAAAAAAAAGTCTGTGTTTAGAATATTAATTTTGTTTTTGTGTCTTATGTCATAGGTATTAAATTCAGAACGGAAATCTAAATTATGAATGTTGCTTTTATAGATAAAACACAATCAAGAATTTATTGATCATATACTGTCAAAATTTCTAAATTTTTAAAGTGGTCCCATACATGATCATCCGACTTTAGCTTCAAGATTATCCTTGTGGCCCCTTTTTGGAAGTAAACTTTTATTGAGGTTGTAATTACTGGTTCCCCCATAAACACAAAGCCCATAAGCAATATGACTATGTACATGAGCGAGGTAAATAGTTTTTAAAACAGAAACACTACATAGCTGAGACATTCTTTTCAATATATATATTCCAGAGTGAATTTTTTAAATAATTTTTTTAATATACAAGTCACAACTTCAGTTACTATCAACTTCTAATCCTAAAAATACTTCTAATCCTTATAGTTTTAAAGCCTAATGGTGATGTTACTTTGATATTATACTGAGGCCACCCTAATACAGTCGCTGCAGCAGTTATATTAGGTTAGGCTATCATAATTATGTTAATAGGACTTTCCTCGTTTCATTACAAATCTAACGATACCAGATGAGTCATACTTTTGCTCGCCAAATCCCCTCCAAGTACAGTACACCTCGGATTATCCGGATTAATGTGGCGGAACACTGATCCGGATAACAAAAAATCCGGATAATCCGAGGTCGTTACATAATCGCCTAAATAGCGATCACGTACCTTAGCCCCTACTAATTTAATACTGCAAACGGCGTATCAAGATTGTACAACATGCTAGTCATACAAGCTTATTCCGAATACAATTGATTTTTCGAACTCCGCTCGATCCTTCTTCCAGTCTCGTACTGTACTTGACCTAACAACTACCTGGTTCTCCCGTGTTAAGTATTTTGACAGCATTCAGTTTCTGTTTTAAAGTTAAAACCACCTTTTACAATCAATCACTTTGAAACTCAATATCTGTTCACACAAAGAGTTCACAGCTCTAAACATAATATAGCCTAAAATTACAGTAATAAACTAACTCGCAAAATTGCCGAAGTCTACGCATTTGTTTATTACTGCTAGCCCCAAGTATCAAACCAAAAAACTACGTTCTTGAAAGTGCTGTAATGTAATGTTTAGGAAATGTGGCTCCTTCAATAAACTAATTGTGTTTTCAAATGCGTAAAATGATGTATTGCATTTGCATTTTACTTTAAGAAGGCACATTTTACTCTTGAACTCGCTAAAATTACGTTTTTGTCGTGATTTTAATTTTTTAATTTCTCGGTCATTTGAAAATAATGAATATCCAAGTGTAAACTTAATGGACCTTAGCAAGGCATTTGATACCACTTCCCATGAAATTCTTTTACAAAAATTAGACTTTTATGGGATTAGGGATAAACAATTAAATTGTCTTCAAAACATATCTTTGTGGCAGATTTCAGCAGGTGGTAATTGGCAGTGAGTCATCAAATTTTCTCGAGGTTTTGGCTGGAGTCCCTCAAGGATCAGTTTTGGGTCCCATCTTGTTTCTTTTGATGATAAATGATTTACCCAGCAGCATATCATGTCAATCAATCTTATATGCCGATGACGCTTCTTTCTTTGTTTCAAATAACCATTTTACTGAGGCTGAATCAATGCTGGATGATGCAATTAAAAATTCTAACAATTGGTTTCATGCTAACTATCTGACAGCTAACAATGACAAGACAGAACGCATTTGTTTTTCATTAAAACATATTGAAAATCAAAACATTTCCTCTTCAGTGAAGCTTTTAGGGATTTATCTAGACAAAAAACTCAATTGGGAACCTCATACTGATCAAGTTATTTCTAAGATCTCATGAGTCTGTTTTCTCTTAAGAAGGTTAAAGTTTTGTATGTCCGGTGGAATGCTAATGACAGCCTATCACAGTTTTTTCCACTCTCACCTTCTCTATGGAAACATCTTATGGGGAAACAGTGTAGGAGCCAAAAAGGTCTTCATTTGGCAGAAGAAAGCCCTAAGAATAATGTTTGACATTCCTAGCAGAGGTACTTGTAAGCCTTTTTTTCATTAAACATAGAATTATGACTTTGCCCAGGATTTTTATTTTTTACAATATAATGTTTGTTAAAGAAAATGTAGTCACTTTTATTCAACGTAATTCAGTCCATAGTCATAATACCAGAACTTGATATCAATTAGACACTCCGTCAATCAGACTAACCAAATCAACTAAAAGCCATAAATTTCTCCAAATCAAATTTTATAATAAATTGCTTGTAGATTTTCGGGAGCAAAATTTGATTAAATTTAAAAACAGACTGTTAGAATGGTTTCTAGACCAAAGTTTTTATTCTATAGATGAATTTTTAGAGTTAGACACGTTTAAGCAGCTAAGTTTGCATTGTATATACAGGTTTTTTTTGTAATTATACATTTTTGATGTTGTCTATTATACTTTATGTGTTTAACGATAATAATAAAGATATTCTTATTCTTATTGTTATTCTTAGACTGGTCTGGATAATCGGGGGTCCGAATAATCCGAGGTGTACTGTAGACCAAGGTCAGTTATTGACCGGAGAGTGAGCATCACTTGCCTACAGGACTTAGAGGGCAAAAGTCGTTTGATTCTCAACGATACGAGGAAAGTCCTACCGACATATTTATGATAACCTAACCTAACATAGTCGCTGTAGCACGCTGTATATGGGTGGCGATCGGGTGTGGTCGCTAGCAGCGGTGATGCTTTCAACTTAATCCTCATTGACATCGTTGCCTTCTGGGAGGCAGAACTCAAAGACCGCTCATCATAATTATGTCAAATTTTGACTATAAGTCAATTTTAGTATGTTCTTTCCAATGAAGTAGTTATTTTTGGTTTTCAGGATAAAAAATCTCTCTAAAAATAGTGGCCTCCGTATAATACTAAAGTACCATGGTGATTCCTATGAGCAAACATGGTAGAGCTACCTGGCGAATGCTGGTAGGAAACAGAGGTCGGTAAGCAGTACTGCGCAGCTGGACACCAGTGAGCTGTGGTTGAATCAGACAGAATAAGATATACCGTTATCACCAAAAAATAATGTGCTCATCCCAATTATTTTTACTCATAAACAGAAGATAGATGCGGTGCGGTTTATTTTCCACAACTGCTGTAGAAACTTAGATATGGTTCAGTTAGGTTCTCATGGTATTTCAGGTTCTCAGTAATTATATAAAGTTATATTTTAACTACACCCTGGCTGATCACATGTTTACTTGTGGCGTTATCTATTGAGGTCTGTCAGAACTGTGTGTCAAAACTTTGCGGCTATTCTTAGCCATTGGGCTAGAAGTCTGGTACATGTGTATTGTCAATGCTTTCACCTTTGGTTATGCCAGGGATCTCGCCAATGCATTTGAATTCACATTTAGACACGCAAATACATAGCACGAACAATGTCCTGGGGTTACTCCATGTGTTCCAGCATTAAATATGAATCTGTGAGGTATTTGAAAAAATCAGAAAGTCTACTCCCTGATGAAGCGGGACGTTTTTCTTAGTCCTGCGAAACAGAGTGGCTCCGGAGCATTGTTCGTGTTATGTGTAAGTTTGTGTGTCTCTACGAGTGAATTTGACTGAATCAATAAGTTTCCCAGGATAATCGAGGGTGAGAGTCCCCAACAACAAAGAAAGAATTATAAAGATTACTAGCAGTTGCCCGTGGCTTCGCTCACAATAAAAATTACAGCTGATCTTACTTCTGCTCTTTGAACTGTCAAATTTTAGTATTCACAGCTGTTTTCAATTCAGTAGTAGTGTATTGTAAAGCACTAGTGTATTGTAAACAGGCTGGTTGGTGTAGTGGTTATAGTGCCCGCCTACAAACTTATAGGTAGCCGGATCGATCCCGAGAAAAGTTAGTAGCTTTTTGAAGGGTTGTTTCTGGAGCCAGCTGCCATTGACTGTTGAGCTATTAATTACAACCCTGTCTAAGGAACGTGCCAACCTTAGTCAGTAACAAGGCTACAAGATCGCGCCACTATCATCACGATCATCACACTCATCCTTCACTCATATTCAGGGTAACGTGGTACATGAGGACATGAGGTACATGTCTCACCAAAGAATTATTAAGTATTTGAATGTTTACATCCTTATAAAATGTAAACATTGAAGCTAAGGACGTTCAGGGGGCGTAGCCCAAGGGATTTTAAGGAAGTGAATAGGCCTATATCCTTTTCCGATATAGTGGCTCTATTCCTGCAAAATTTCAACTCAGTTGGTCCAGTATTTTTCACGTGATTGAAAGTCAGATATCACATGAACATCCATACTTTCACATTTATAATATTAATGAAATACCTCACCGAAAACACTTCTTTCAAAAGTAGCATTGTTCCTATTGGCATTGTGTTGATCTAACTGTGATATTTTAAATGTACTTGATTGTCGTCCTTTCTTTCTCAGCGTTATTAGTTATTTTCAAATTCCCAAAAGTTGAAAAAAGCAGAAATAACGTTAGCACATTCAACTTTCTAAATTTGATTTCTTTTTGCCAAGCAAGTACTATTTTTTATAACTCGGTTTTAACATTTAATTTTTAGTTTTCATCCTTTTCTTCACAGATATGTGGACCTACTACATTCATTGGTTCACTTGCTATAAACCTTAAAACTTTAACCCTTTGCGATCGTAAGGCCAGCAGGACTGGCCACAACGCACTCAGCATCTAGTCGGAATTAATTGCCGTATAGCCTGGTTCCGCCGGTCGGATGGCCAGCTGTACTGGCCACGCCCCTCTCCGCATCAGCTCGGCATTCATCATGGCGGCTCATTCCCGTCAGCTCGGAATTGTTTTCACGCCCAGCAGCTCGGGATTGTTTTTATTGTAAGCCAGCAATGTTATCGTTGGGTATTTTCACTATTCAACGTTGCAAGCCTGCCAATCATTTAGTAAATAACTCTTCACTAGGTTGCAGCACTCTACAGGCATCAGGCAAAATTTAGAAAAACAAACAAAAACATATGTTATCGGCACTTTTCGGCCAGTCCTGCTGGACACCCGAGCGTTCATTGGATTTTATGTTGGCCAGCCCTGCTGGATATCCCATCGCAAATGACAACTGCTGTGGAAAAAAATCCGACTTCAGTACGCTAATGATAGCGGCCAGCAGAGCTGGCCTCACGATCGCTACGGAATAGTGGCAAATATATTTAATCCGATCGCAAAGGGTTAATATATTGCCACATTAATAGCTCCAGGTTAGGTATGCCAAATAAAAATTGGCCGTTCTGTTCAAAACAAAATAAATGTTAAATAATGTTAGTTATGTGTTAAATGTCTTTAGGATAATATAAGGAGTTCTACTACTCTTTGTGCTTACTTGTGCAGACTAATATCAAAAAATAATTGATAGTTTGAAGCTTGATTTAATTTCAAAACGGAGTCTTCTTTGAAGAATTTATCAATCTTTGTTACAGGTTCTGGTGGCCGGGATCTGAAAGGAACAAAGTCAAACCCCAAAAATTTGCGGACAGGTATGTTGGATCATGTCTGTTCGTCGTAACGGAATAATATTTTACAGTTTTGACTTAGTTATAAAAGGTGAGTCACTGTTCGTCACCTGATCGGCACTGTTGCATTTGTAACTTGGCTGCAACTGTGGCTAACAGTTTCTGTAACCTTTTGCTTGTTTTATGTGAATTGTGCTTGAATGTCATTCTGTAGGGGAGAGTGGGGCAGGTTCATACAAAATCGCATCTATCAAATTTAAGTATTTTTAGCTCCCTTATTTCCAAACGAAATGTTCTGAAATTTTATTTTAATATTGCATGTCATCTAACCATTATCATGAAAGTTTTTAAATTAATTTATCTCTCATATAAATTAACAAAATTTTTTTTACCAAAACACTGCACTTTGTATGAAACTACCCCAAATTGGGGCAGTTTCATACTTCATTGGGGTAGATTCATACAAAGGGAAAATCATGAAACAAATATCATTAAAACTGATGTTTGTTGTTTTAAGCTGTTCAAAAACTTAATTCTAACTATAACTAGGCCTTAAATTAGGGTTACACAATGTTTCTTATTAAAATATTAACAGAAAAATAGAGCTGTATGAAGTCTTGCTCCAAAATGCAAGTTTTGGTACAATTTCTTGCAAATCAACAGCCCTAAAACTTACTATTAATGAAAGTTAGACATGAAATTAACTATGAAAACATTTTCATCTGCGTAAGCTCTATTTGTTAATTTCCTGTATTATCTCGCCATTTGTCACCATAAAGAAATTTAAAAAAATTAATTTTTTGAGTCTAACTGTAGGCTGATACTTTAACGAAATATTTTTATGATATTTTTACAAAGACAAATCATTTAACATTTATAAATAGTAAAGACAAATAATGTATGAAATTGCCCCGTTTCAATCAATGAAGGTGCCCCAAGTGTGGTTATGTTATAAATCACAATATGACTTTTTTATAAGTTAGAATTTGAGATCTACATTTAGTGTTTATGCAGTCCAAGACATTGAGCTGTCTAATAATGCATAAATAACAGAAACAATATTTAAAAAATTACTTTTACCTCCCTTTTCCCAGATAGTCATAAAAAAAATTGTTTCTTGGATTCCAGTAAATGTTAAATAACTCTCAATCGAAATTCACTGCAGAATTGAAACTTATATAGGAAGTAGTTTATGATGAGGCCTATAGGTGGTATGAATTATTTTTTCCTGCTCTTCTGTAAGGCGGGAAATTTAGACTGTATTAAAGTGCCCCTGTATGAAACTGCCCCACTCTCCCCTTTGTAGGGGGAAAATGTGGAAAGAACAGCAAATCACTATGTTTTCCAAAGCAATATATCTCAAAGGCAGTTTTGGCTTTTCTCGAGATGTGAAGGTTTATTTTGAGAGAGTAAGTGTCCACTGAAAAAAGGTTACTTATCATAATCGTCTGCAGGTATACAGTTTATCCTCAATAACTAAATTTTTTTTTTGTGATTGAAACCATAAATTACATTTTGCCTGATGTAGCCCATTACAATGGACAGTACATGTGACATCTGCATCAGTCAAGAAGATTGTGTAACCTGCGCACGGAACTTACCACAATTGACTCAATAAATTACTGGCATCTTGACATCAAATGCAAAATTAAGAAACATGGAATAAGGTAGAAACTGAATTATGATGGTTATTTAATAAGAAACTGAACAACAAGAGTCACTCACATTGTTCATATTTTATTTTCTTTTTGAGTTGTTATATCACAAAGTGAATTGGCGTTTCAGCTCCGCAGACCAAAGACCAGGTTCTGGAAGGGATGAACGCGGCGCTGGCACTCAACGTGGAGAACCACCGACCGGTCCGAGTGATCCGCGGGTACAAACTGCCCAGCCCGTACGCTCCGGAGGAGGGCTACAGATACGATGGTGTGTTCACTGACCCTACTACACAGTCCAGCCTCCCCAATGAAAAATTCATTTCCGAAGCATCCATCTTTTTGCTCTTGGCCCTAACCCTCAAGCAGGCGCATGCAGAGTTTTTCTCTGCACGTGTTTTTTATCAAAATAAACAGGCATAATTGGTGTCGGCAATCGTGTCTGGCTCCGTACCTCACTTGCCTCATTCCAGGAATCTCCTAAAGCCATTTATACCTCCCCACACCTCTTTGGTACCTTGTTATTTGCAATTCAGTGATGCCGTGTCAGTTTGCAAAGCGCCCTCTCACGTAACATCAACAACCTACCTATTCTACCTATTCTATATTAGAAAATTACTTACTATGTTCAATTGAATTATTACACTTATTAAGTTGAATAATTAATTGTATCAACAGTGAAATGTGGTTTCTAATAAAATTCGTCAAAATGTAAATACAATATTTCGTTATAAGACAAGTACAATTGGTTAAATTTGTATGGTTTAGTGTTGTGGAGTAAAACTCCACTTTCGCCCGCTGCCATTTTACCAGTGAAGCGCCTGCTCAAGGGTTGAGGAAATCTGCAGTACCCTGACCGTACTACAAAGTCCAGCCTTTCAAATGAAAAATGCATTTCCAAAAGCATCCATCTTTATTCTCTTGGCCATAAGGAAGTTTAAGCAGGACACGAGGAATAGTAGCTTGTCAAAATAAAGACCGCCATCAGGTGCCTTAATCAGTCAGCGTTTCAAGAAGGCATTAAGGGGATGAGAGGCGGTTTCTGAGAAACATATTAGGAGCATGGCTTACTTACAGTTAGTAGCGGTTTAGTGCCTGCAGTTGTTAGTCTTTCTCTCATGAGCTCACTACAGTATCTTTAATTTTTTCTCATTTTTTGGTGGAATTTTCCAGGTGAGCTCTAAAAACCCTTTTTAAGAGGCTTGTTTGCTAGCCATCTTATAATTAAATCAAATTAATGTAATTTTTCGTTGTATAACTCTGAGATTTAATCTTAGGTGTGTTTTAAAAGTTTTTGAAACTGATTAGAAAAAATTATGTATCTTAAAATGCTTTTAAACTTTTTATCTGTAGTATTTAATAGTGTTTTTTTCAGGTTTGTACTCTGTGGAAAGATGGTGGACAGCTGTGGGTTCAGCGGGATTCAAGGTGTTCAAATATGCCTTGAAGCGACTCCCCGGACAGGAGCCGCCTCCTTGGGAGACCGACGCAGCTTCTCAGAACGGACATGCAGTGGAGAATGGAGTCCTGGAGCGGGAAAATGGTGCTGAAGATAACTCTGTAAAAAAGAGCACCACCTCAAAATCAACTGATACGTCATCAGAACACTCTCCAAATATGGTTGAAAATGGTGAAGAGGATGCAAGGAATGAAGATGAAGCTTTCAGAGGTTTTCAGGTGACCCCAGAAAAGGGCAAAGGTTTAGAAACCAATAATTCAAACTCAAAGTTGATGATAAAAGACTCAGAATCTATCACAAATTCCTCCCAAAACATTCCAGAACATGAGGATGATAATGAATTTGCTCTGAAATGTCATGAGTTATTAAAGAGTAGGATGGAACCCAGTAATGCAAATAATTGCAACGGAGAAACTCATCAAGTTCATAAATCCTCTAAGGACTTCCAAAATTCTTCTAAAGATAGGGATTGCGATGAGGATGAGACGTTCAGAGGTTTCCAGTTGAAAACTGATCAAAACAGCAGTTTAGATAATTCAAATTTAAACTCTAAAGTGTCACCAAGAAGAAAAACAAGATGCAGCCCATCCAATTCAAAAGAACAAAATAAGAAACCATACTCTCTCACAGAGTACGAGGATTGTGATCCACATCTTGATGTGGCAAAGATAAAGAATAGTCAAACTGATAGTTCAAAGATTGACTCAATGCAAGAATTACAATGTCTCACAGATTCATCGAATAACGTTTCAGAAAATAATGAAGAAACTTTGATTAAAGGTTTGCAGTTGAAAGCAGATCAAAATAGTATGTCACCAAGAAGAATAACAAGAAGCAGTCCTTCCAACTTGAAAGAACAAAATAAAAAAACACACTCTCCCTCAGAGTACAGGGATTGTGATCCACATTTTGATAAAGGAACAAAAGAGAATAGTCAAACAAATAGTTCAAAGATTGACTCATCACAAGAATTAAAATGTCTCACAGATTCACCTAATAGTATTTCAGAAAATAATGAAGAAACTGGGTTCAAAGGTTTCCAGTTGCAAAAAGATCAAATCAGTAGTGTAGATGACTCAAAATCAAACTCTAAAGTGCCACCAAGAAGAAAAACAAGATTTAGCCCTTCTAACTCGAAAGAACAAAATAAAAAACCACACTCTCTCTCAGAGTACGAGGATTGTGATCCACATTTTGATAAAGGAACAAAAGAGAATAGTCAAACAAATAGTTCAAAGATTGACTCATCACAAGAATTAAAATGTCTCACAGATTCACCTAATAGTATTTCAGAAAATAATGAAGAAACTGGGTTCAAAGGTTTCCAGTTGCAAAAAGATCAAATCAGTAGTGTAGATGACTCAAAATCAAACTCTAAAGTGCCACCAAGAAGAAAAACAAGATTTAGCCCTTCTAACTCGAAAGAACAAAATAAAAAACCACACTCTCTCTCAGAGTACGAGGATTGTGATCCACATTTTGATAAAGGAACAAAAGAGAATAGTCAAACAAATAGTTCAAAGATTGACTCATCACAAGAATTAAAATGTCTCACAGATTCACCTAATAGTATTTCAGAAAATAATGAAGAAACTGGGTTCAAAGGTTTCCAGTTGCAAAGAGATCAAATCAGTAGTGTAGATGACTCAAAATCAAACTCTAAAGTGCCACCAAGAAGAAAAACAAGATTTAGCCCTTCTAACTCGAAAGAACAAAATAAAAAATCACACTCTCTCTCAGAGTACGAGGATTGTGATCCACATTTTGATAAAGGAACAAAAGAGAATAGTCAAACAAATAGTTCAAAGATTGACACATCACAAGAATTAAAATGTCTCACAGATTCACCTAATAGTATTTCAGAAAATAATGAAGAAACTGGGTTCAAAGGTTTCCAGTTGCAAAATGATCAAAACAGTGGTGTAGATGACTCGAAGTCAAACTCTAAAGTGCCACCAAGAAGAAAAACAAGATGCAGCCCTTCCGGCTCGAAAGAACAAAATAAAAAATCACACTGTATCTTAGGGTACGAGGATTGTGATCCACATTTTGATAAAGGAACAAAAAAGAATAGTCAAACAAATAGTTCAGAAATTGATAAATCGCAGGAATTCATAGATTCACCTAATAGCATTTCAGAAAATAATGAAGACACTGTGCATAAACAGTCTAAAAGAAAGAGATCTTGCAGCATAGATTGCCTTGTGTCTGCACAGAATAATTTTCAGAACAACGATGAAGCCAACCAACAAATAAAAAAAAGACTGAAGAGAAATACTAGATCAAGTAGTTGTGATCCAGATTTTGAGGTAGCTGGAAAAGATTCTGATTCTACTTTAAGTCACACCAAGGAACCAGATCACAATATGATTAATGAACAAAAGAATAATGAAGCTAGTGGGTTGAATTTTCAAGTTGAAATAAAAGATGGTACTATGAAAAGATTGAAATTAAACGAGAAGTCTAAAGGTAAGGAAAATCCTGAATTTTCCTCCAGCGACAATCGGATGTCACCTGGGAAGCATGGTGTAAAAGATGACAGCATGGCAACTTCACCCATTTACAACTGCCAAGTTCAGTTGACACCACTGAACACAAAATATTTCAATTTCAGCCGTATGAATACAGACAAATCTCCGACTAAGACAGGAGAAGATTTTCCTTTGACATCACCTGACACAATTGAGAAGAAGGTTAGGTTCTCCCCGGATGTTGTTTTTAGATACATAGATGGGAATGGTCATTTGGTAAAAAATGTACCCACTTCAAGTTCAGATTCAGAAGATAAAAGTAGTTCGCGGAAACTTGAATACCCCCCACAATTATGCGCAACTGAACAACCTAAATCCAAGAGTTCTCAAGAAGATAGTCTGAGTATATTACAAAGCTCAAATACAAACTTGAATGGAGATAACAAAAAGCAAGCCTCAATTTTAAAGTATTTCGGGCATGTGAACAAAATCGAAGATAAACAAGTAACCTCTCGTGGTATTCTTCTGAGAAGTAACAGGCGCTCCATTGTAAATAATTGCCTATCTGGGATTGAATCCGAAACTCCGAAAAATGGTTTTGTTCCTATCATTAAGAGTCCATCACAAAAAGCTACAAGTAAAGAGTCACCCTTTAAGAATAAATCGACTCCAACAAAAAGTACTGAGAAAGCCTTCTCTCCCAAAAAAGTCAAGAAGAAGAAGAAGAAGAGAACTCCTGAGAAGCATGACAACTTGTTGGAAGAGAAAGACAGTTTGAATACAAACACTTCACCAGTGAAATCATGCTGTGTAAGACTAATCAGATTGGATCCTTCACATACATCTTACACCATGAAAGCGGAAATTGTTGATAGTAAAGAACTGCAAGAGCCATTTAAAGGTTGGGACTGGGATGACGATGAGGGTGATTTCTTAGGATTTGACTTTGAGGATGACACCTTGTTCTATGGGTTCGATGATCAACCAAAGAATTCCTGCTGACCTTTTCTGTGATTGTTGAAAAGTCCAAAGATTTGTAATGGTTGGTTTAAGAGTAGGACGTGTCAAATAAAATTATTTTCATATTTTTTTTGTATAAAATATTTACTGCTCTATGAAAAGGAAATGTTAGTAAATCAGTTTGACTGTCTTTTGACTTCAAAAGAAATGTTATGATTTTTTGTAAATTTTATAATATAAAATAGTAGTTACGTTCAGGGAACAGACAGTTTTTCGTGTAAAGGTTGAGTAACTTTTTTAACATTCTTTCGATTTGATCCCTCAAGAGAGTAATCATAATACCCACATAATGTAGTGCTCGACCCATTCAATAATTCAAAAAATTTTCCACATGTTTTATTTTTACTAGGACTACTGAACATAAGGGATATCGTGTACAAGACTGATCTAATATAAGTGTGTTTCCTCCTCTTTCTGATAGGGTTTTGTAATATTTTACATTGCTTTTCTATGGGCGGTTCCCTCTGTGTTCTATATCTTTTATTTATTTAACTAAAGTAGTAATAATAACTATTCCAATATAGATAGCATTGCATTTTTATACATCCTGAGCTAAGGTAACTCTTGTTAGTTACATTGCACTTAATGGCAAATTGTTCCTTATTGAATATGTATTCCATTTATATGCTTTATTTGCTTTATAATTTTTGTTTTGTTTTTTACAATACTCAATAATCATGAGTTGATGTTTATTTTCTAGCCTTGTTTAACTTCTTGTCAATTAAACTTCAATAGGTATTCAATATTCAAAATTTTCTCTTGGATTTAAACTGTTCTTTGTTTTTTGGCAAACAATTAGGACACCTTTTTGGCAAGTAAGATGTAAATTGTTAACAACATAGTTGTCTTAAACCCCAAGTATTCTTACCTATTTAACTAATTTTTTGTCATCTTAATTTATTCCTGGTTTGTTTGAATTTAAATGTTGACTAATAAGATAGATTTACACGGGTCGAGTTGGGGGGCAAGTCAAAATGGGCGAGTAGGCTATTTACAGTGGTGTAGTGGGGCCAGAGCAGCGCTCCGCTGTGGCTTTGTCCGGCGCAGCCTTAAAGCAAGGATTGAAAAGCGTGGAAAAGCCTCATGGTATGAACTTGGTTCTTTTCTCTATGGGATAATTTTGCCACATCATAGTAAATTAAATTGTTGTCACATTGCAGTAACAAACTCGTCCTCGCGTCGCGAAAAACACAAACTTTTCGTTGCATCACAGTAAAGGCTAATTTGCTTAGACAGCGTCAAACGTCAAATGCTTTGTATCAGATTGGTAGCACGTTGTCCCAGCCCGTGACGTTTGCATCTTGTTGTCCACTTTGGACTCTGGAGACCAATTTTGTTGAAGTTATTGCGCAACGGTCAGGCGCAAGTTGTTTAATGCAATTTAGGAAAACTATCCTTGTCTTAAACGAACTCAACGTCGCGTCGGGGTATTTTAACTCTTATTGTGTTACGGTTAAGGTAACAACTTGCCATTTCTCTGTAAACAAATCAACATGGAGTTTCAGTTAACTATCGTCTTTGCATTGCAGTAAATATCTTGTCGTCCGTCACATAACGTCGCGTCGACCCGACACGGGAAATCTCCACATCGTCGTTTATCAGATTGCTGTTGCTTCCGCGTTGTGTGTAGTCTTATCTTACAGTTTTCCATTTCATTTTTGAAAACCGATTCTTTTTCAGAGTTTTGGCTGTTGAGAGATCAAAGATTCATTGTTGTCCCATTCCCCCCCCCCATTCCCCCCAAAAAATGATGATACAAACAACTCTAGAATGAAAGGGCCCTTCACAAACACTACAGTGATTGTAGTTTATAACTGATGGACAACCCCCCCCTCCCCCCGGGCTGCCGATTACCACTCCAGCATGGTTAAATTTAGTACTACACCACTATTCCATTCACCACTATTCTTATATCATTCGCTTACTTTTCCATCAATCTGATTCAAATTTTTAGACAGGGCGAGTCAAATGGGGGAGCAGCAACTCGCCCGCAAACCCGACCCATGTAAATACGCCTGTAGGTTTCAAATGTCATTTTTTTTACTAAATCATGTAGTCTGATCTTTGCTAGTTGCCTACCACTTTAAATTATTATCAGTTGTTATCTGTTGTCATAGTACATTATTTTTAGGATGGAATTGAACAGCATATATTGCAGCAGCTCAAGGAGTTCTAGTGAGAATCACATGTGGCCTCCATAATCATTTAATACAGTGGAGTCTCGATCAACCGATGATTTGGTCCAGTGACATATCCAATTAACGAATATTTCACATTAAGCAAAATCATTACTAATCTAAACATAACTATGACATACCCATTGTGTAAGTTAAATTAAGTTTCTGCCACATTTTACCGAAAATGATGTGAGCGATTTAATTTTTGGTGGCCTTCGTTCATTTTGTAAAGTTATTAACAGATTTACTCTGGTCGTTTACAACGAATACACATTGTTTATACCTGCAATCACTGAACGCAGGCAAAGTCTTCAGCAGAGTTAATCTCACCGTTTAAGAGTGATAAAATTTACAGCTAGCTGTGTAACGTATTTTGAAAAGTTACTCCCACCTTGTACCTTTAATCAGTAAAAAGATCTTATTCCAGTTGCTTTGGGGCCGTCCCCCTATTACTTGACAACTTTTTTTGTAATTTGGACCTCCCCCTTCCCCCCCCATCCCACAGGTTATGTAATGCTGCCAGGTATTTTCTTAAACAAGATTGTGGGTTATGTAATCTAAGTAAAATGTTCTCCAGTAACCAAGTAAAGGGTTTAAAACTGGTTTTGAAGTAATGAAAAAACAAACATTTTAAGAACAAATGTAACGGTTTATTGAAAACCCTTACTGTTAAACCTCATTACTAAATTGTTTTGTTTTCTTGATAAGACAAGCTGACTTCCGATTGATAGCAAATATCAACGTTTCCCGAAATCAGGAATCTGCATGGTTTCATGACGAAGGCATTTAATAAATATATTATTATTTCATTTCTCTTTTTCTGTTTGTTTGATTTTCTTAGGTTTCATACTTGCATAGCACCAAAAATAAACAATACAAAATTGAATTTAGGGAAAAGAAGGTTGGATAGCTAGCTTACCTTTGAAAGAGTTCAGGCAGGCCATAGAACACATAAAAGTCACAAGAAATCACAATATTCCCTCCCATTGGGGACTTTTTCAGGTGAAGGAGAGAAAGTTCAAAATGGCTGCCATTAGGTTTTGCCATTAGGTTTCTGGTTCATTAGGCAGACATTTTGAACTTTCTCTTTTTTATCTGAAGAAGTCCCCAATGGGACGAAATATTATGATTTATTGTAATTTGTTGTGATTTAAATGTGTTCTATGACCTGTCTGGACTGTTTCAAAGGTAAACTAGCTGTCTATATCCTTCTTTTCCAAAAATTAAAATCCTGACCTAGAGCCTTTCCTGAAAAAACAATCATTGAAAAATGTAAACTGATATTAAAACTATGTTTACTATAAAAGACTGTTTCTTAAATAGTTTTGGTACTTTGGAAAAAATTGATTTTTTCGACGCATTACAATACCGTAACGATCTTGCAAACCCCCCCCCCCCCTCGTAACGCTAAGCCGAATCGCTCCCTCCCCAAGAGCATTTCATAATATGTGGACGGCCTCTTAGCGGTCTTTCGGATTAACGAAGTTTGGAATGTCAGAACTCCATTGTCAGTTATGCTGCTAAAAGGGTATAATTTCTAAGCTGTTTTTCCTCCTAATTTTTTTTTTTTTTTTTTGAAAACTAGTTCCAAGTTTCATTGTATGCTGAGGAAATGTGTTTTTTTTATTCAAGTTACAAACTAGATTAAGTAAAATATTCATTAGTTTCTTTGTTATTTTGTCTCTTCTACCTGTGAGTTACTTATTGTAATATTGTTAGCTTATACTTTATGTTTATAAAACCCTTTGAATTTTGAAAACTTGTTTTCATTTTCATCCTATTTATTGTTAGCAATAATTTATTTTTGTGAAAAAACAATTGACTTCAAACTCTCTAAAAAGTATGAAAAAGTTTAATTTTATAAGTAAAATTTTGTAATATCTAAGCTCACATATTTCACGCCGGCTCTATATTGCATCTTAGTATCTTGATGACAGAATGGCACGAGGTCTTAGTAGGATTTGAAGAATGTATTTATGAAAATAGGGTTTTTATTATATGGTTAATATAAATGTAGCGTTATAATAAAAGTTTGCATTTATTAGCGAATTTCCCCTATAGGGAAGAAGCTGTTACCGTAGGTCTCATGGTAAGACCTAAGCCTAAAACCATCATAACTTTTCTTTTTGAGGTCCTCAGATGCCAAAAACACCATTCGTTCACTTTCATAAATATATATATATATATATATCTATATATCTATATATATATGTGTCTTTAAGCACGATAACTTGCGCAAAAATGGTCCAATCGGAATGAAATTTGGCATAGACGTGTAAAGTAGTAATTATTCGGACGAGTTCGTAAACCAGCCCGATCGGACCACCGGAAGGGGGGGTAAAGGGGGGTAAACCCCCCCAAAAATGGGTTTTTTGAGATTTTTACATAGAAAAATAAAATTTTTCAAATTTTTGTTGGCACCATTGAATTCAGCCCAAAAAAACAAACAATTTAGTATTTTGAATCATGGCTCTATGTCCATTGGTTGCCGAGATATTGAAAATGGTAAACGCAGTACGTTGTCCCAATGTTAACCTTATGGGAAATAAGTAAAATTCTACATCTCGCTTATTTCTCAACATATCTTGATAAAACTTGGTAAATGGCTTCTTCTAGTTCAGATCTACTAAATATTGAATTAAAACCACCCAGTTTTAATATACCTGTAGCAGCAAACCTCCATACTCATTCCCCATGTTATTCTTATGGAGCTTACAAAAACATGTCAAATCTCGCTTTGTTGGATCGAAATATGTTGTTTTGCACTTGAAATTCGCTGAGTATGCAGGTCTGCTGCAACGGGGGTATTTTATAAATGTATATATAGAGAAGGACAGAGAGAGAGATGTTAAAATGAAGACTAAAGAAATTTCTTCAATATTTTTAATAATTTGTATTTTAGAGGAAATGTTCGAGTTGACAACTGAAATTTTATACTACTGTTTTGTTTGAGATCAAACTGAGATATTGATCTTTACTTATCAGAAGCTCGTTTAATGTATCATGTACAGTACACCTCGGATTATCCGGACATCACATTATCCCGATCCCGGATTATCCGGTACCGCCTATCCGTGAAACAAATTTAAATCATGCGGTAAAAACGTGATTTTAGTGAGTTTGACACGTAAAGAGTGCCTTCTAAAAAGTAAGATGGAACTGCATTTCCCAATACACTAACGTGTTGTGCAGTCTTAATACGCTGTTTGCAGCTTCAGTATAGCAGTGGCTAGGTTCGCGATCACTATTTAGGCGATATTATAATAACCTCGGATTATCCGGATTTTTAGTTATCCGGATCGGTGTTCCGCCACATTAATCCGGATAATCCGAGGTGTACTGTATATCGACAGAGCCATGCAGACTTGAAATAAATGGATACTAAAACATTTGATTTATAAAATTTAATTATATCATACTTTTTAGAGCTTTGAAGTCAGTTGTTTGTTTTTTCACATAAAGAAATTATTTTATAATTTTTAGCGGATGTTTTTATCTTTCCATGGTTTTATTTGATTCAACATTTTGTAAAATCCCATTAATACTCCAAACACTTAATATTAACGAGGTGTCGGGCTTGGGTCCAACCGTGAGACCTATGGTAACAGCTTCATCCCTGAAGGGGAAATTTGCTGACTGTGTAATCTGGCTTACCGTGTAGTCCGGAATCGGGTCTGTTTTGCTGATGCATACCAGCTGACTGAGGAGAAAACTCGACTTACAAGGTTCTTCCGGTTGACCTACCAACTTCAAACCTTAATGCTAATTAATTCAAATCCCACCTTATAATAAAAATCAAACGTAACCCAGGCAACTATAAAGGGGTAATTGAAAGAAGATACCCATAATGACTATGACTAGGAAGAAACTTGACAGAATGGGTACTCTCGATCAATCAATCATTTATTGTCATCCGACTGTTTAGAGCGTCACAAAATAAATGTTCACAGAACATTAAATACAAAGAAAGTAGTACAATAGTATATAATGAAAAGATAAATGTGGTAACTAAAACTAACTTGTATCAAGACTCAGATACACTGTACAACTCCTTCCTAATCAAAAAGGTCCTCAGAAGCCTTTTAAAGGTGACTGAATCAGTAACGGATCTTAGGTGTGGGATGGGAGGGAGTTGAATAACTTAATTCCAGAATAAAATGTTTGGTTTTCAAAAAAAAGTGGTGTTGTGATGGGGAATAGTTGGGAGATCTCGCCTTCTAAATTCATACATAGATGAGAGATTGGACTGGAACAGATGTTTATTTTCAACAAGAAATGAGAGGCATTCGAAAATATAAATGCAAGGAAATGTCAACAGATTATTACCAGAAAATACACCCTTGCAAGTTTCAACCCTCCTCAAACCAAATATTAGTCTCAAAGCTTTCTTCTGTAATATGCTATATCAGATATCCCTGATATAACGACCAAACGACCTCTGTACTTAGAATGTTAGGATTTAGATTGCAAATATTGGCAACTATACAATTGGTTCATATTTTTCACGTAATCAATAACAAAAGGGCGGAGTAATGCTTTTGTGTAATGAAAATTAAGTAAAACAAATAAAATTTTCAACCCCAAATTCTTTAAAAAATCAACTGCTAGAAGAAAAACAATTTGGATTTTGTGCCAACAAATATTTAATTGGTAATTTCAAATTTATTGTTGTAGCTATTTACAGATCCCCAAAATCAAATGTTGAAGAATTCTAGGATAGATTAAGTATCCTCATAGAATTTATAAACAAAAAATTTGAGATTGTCATAGTTGCAGGAGACATTAATATAGATGTTTTGAAACATTCCAAGAGGTACCTGTCTTATTAAAGTGATTTAGTGATTAAGAGCATACTATGTTAAAAAATATGCTAAAAGGTCATAATATGGAATATTTGGTGAAATTCCCAACTAGAATCTCAAAAACTGCAATAGATAATATCATAGTCCCAAAGACCTATAGCAATTTAATGAATGTAATTGTACAACTAATAGAATGATAGTACAACTAATCATGTTTCATGATCATACAATAATAATCCTAATCATAATTACAGTATCTGTATTGTATATATTAGTATCTTTAACAATAAATAAAATATCTAACCGATTCTTACTAGAAGGACAAATGATTGAACTAATTTGAACTCTGATACCGGCACTAATACTAATTGCTATTGCATTACCCTCACTCAAAATCCTGTACCTACTTGAAGAAATTAGTAAACCATTAATTACAATAAAAGCTATCGGACACCAATGATGCTGAAGATACGAATATTCTGATTTCAAAAAAATTGAATTCGACTCATATATAAAACAAACTAATTCTATTGAAGATAATTAATTCCGGTTATTAGAAGTTGACAACCGAATCATAATACCTTATGATGTTAAATCACGAATCCTAGTAACATCCTATGATGTAATTCACTCATGAACAATTCCTTCATTAGGAATTAAGGTTGATGGATCACCCGGGCGGATTAACCAGAGAAGACTAATACTTTTACGACCTGGAGTATTTTACGGGCAGTGCTCAGAGATTTGTGGTGCTAACCACAGATTTATGCCTATTGTAATAGAATCAATTAATATTAAATCATTCACAAATTGAATCAAAAACTTTAGCTCGTTGAGTTACTTAAATGCAAGTGTTGGTCTCTTAAACCAAATTAAGGTACATAGCGAATACTCTCAGCGGAAGAGGTTAGTTTAAAATAAAACACTAATTTGTCAAGTTAAAAACATCTTTTTAAGATACCACTTAATACCAAAAATATCACCAATATGATGAACAACAATTTTCTTAGTAACAATATCCATTATATTAATAGTAATAATTTCTAATTATTTCTTAATATATAAAAAAAACATTAACCTCAAAAAAACTAACAAAATAATTAACTGAAAATGATAACAAATTTATTCTCTGTATTTGACCCAACAACAGGGAACCTTTCATTAAACTGAATAAGATTATTAATTGTTACATTTATCCCACAACCTTACTGATAGAAATATTATCCGACCTGGATCGTTGGCTGTCCGATTAAGAGCTAACATAATTGCTGGGCATATTCTAATAAGACTTCTAGGTAATAATTTAATTGAAACCCCCATTATGCTTGTGTTAATGATATGGTTATTTATAGGACTAATAATATTTGAACTAGCAGTAGCATTTATTCAATCATATGTATTTATAACATTATCTACACTTTACTCTAGAGAAGTATAACATGAAAAATCACCCCTTTGACTTAGTAGATAATAGCCCCTGACCACTAACAGGATCAATAGGGCTTATAACTATAACGTCTGGAGTAGTAATATGATTTCATTATAATGAAATTTGACTAATGCTGGTAGGAACTATAATTATTTTATTAACTATATTTCAATGATGACGAGATATCGTACGAGAATCTACATTTCAAGGATTACACACTAAAAAAGTAGTTAAAAGAATAAAATGAGGAATAATTCTATTTATTACCTCAGAGGTATTATTCTTCTCATCCTTTTTCTGAGCTTTCTTCCATAGTAGTCTTTCACCCGCTGTAGAAATCGGAATACAATGACCTCCTGCAGGTATCAAACCATTCAACCCTATAAGTATCCCAATGCTTAACAGCATAATTTTACTATCTTCAGGAATTTCTTTTACATGGGCCCACAATGCAATAATTAACAAAAACTACTCCCAAACTTCATAACTTTAAACTAACTTTAAACTTCATATAACTAATAGTCATCACATAGGATTTGAAGCATCAGCATGATACTGACATTTTGTTGACGTTGTATGATTATTCTTATATATTTCAATTTATTGGTGGGGGAGATAATGTTATTATATTCATTTAGTATAAATAAGTATATTAAGCTTCCAACTTAAAGGTCATCAAATATGAATGAATAATCAAACTTACAATTTCGTCAATAATAATTGTTATCATAATCATTATAGCAATTTCTATAATTATTTTATCTATCAGAAAAAAGATGGCAATTGATAGACAAAAAGCTACTCCATTTGAATGTGGGTTTAATCCTATAACATATCCTCGAATTCCATTTTCAATCCACTTTTTTATAATTGCAGTCATTTTTTTAATCTTTGACATTGAAATTATTTTAGTGATACCTATAATTATTACACTAAAAATATCAATTATTAAATTCTGAATCATTACTTCTTGTTCATTACTATCATTAGTTCTACTTAATAACCTTATTGTCCGATCATGATGGTCAGTATTTAGAAATTATACCTCCTAAGCTGAGTAATACAAAAAAGAACTATGTGGTCTATGAGAAATGAAATTTTGGCGAGGAAAATATTGATCTGTTTAAAAAATTGCTATCTAAGGAGTCATGGGTTGATGTATATCTTGCACCAACAGAGGAAAAGTACAACATATTTTTTGAAAGTTTTACATTTCATTTTAATACAGCATTTCCTAAAAAAATCGTCACAAAACAAATTTCACAGAAAAATACTTGGATAACAGCTCAACTAAGAGAAGAAAAGGGTGACTTAATTAAACTTGCAAAAGATATAAGGAATAAAAAAATTTTAAGCGTATGGATTTATTGAAAGCAAAGAATTCAAGATATAAGAAAAATTTAAATAAGGCCAAAAGGATGTTTTATGACAGTAAAATAAAAAATCCAAAATTATCAATCAATTATCAACAGTTTGGAATATTATTAATTCTGAAGTGGGAAACAAAACCTGTAAAAAACCAAAGAATATTAAATTAATTGAAGGAGGCAAGGTGTACGACAATCCAGTAGATGTAGCCAATATGTTTAATAATTATTTCAGTAGTGCTGTTAGGGATAAATCTGTAGTGTCAAATATATACAGTAACTGAACAGAGAATGATAACACAACAGATCATGATTATTTGCTTTTCAAACCAAAATTTAGATTCAAAGAAATATGTAAAGAAGATATTATAGACATAATTAGTTCTTTTAAAAACAAGATTTCGAGTGGGTATGATGATGTCCCCCCCCCCTGTTGTTTTATTAAAAGCAGTAAAAAATGAAATCAGCCAAATTTTGTGCCATCTTGTTAATTCTTCTTTTGTATCCGGATCATTTCCAGAAAAATTAAAAATCTCCAAAATTATCCCTATTTACAAAAGGAATGATGAACAGAGCCCATCAAATTATCGCCCTATTTCAGTTTTACCAACCATTTCAAAAATTTATGAAAAGGCAGCATACAATCAATTAATATCATTTCTGGATGAAAACAATCTGATAGACAGTGTCCAGCATGGTTTCTGCACTGGAAAATCAGTGATAACAGCAAGTGTTTCTTTTATAGAATCGGTAATTGACTCAATCGATGCTGGAGAACCATGTGTGGGAATCTTTATGGACCTGTCAAAAGCATTTGACAGTGTAAAGCATTCAATTCTATTAGCAAAATTAAAGTCACTCGGAATGAAAAAGTCTTCATTGGATTGGTTCCAATCATATTTAGATAAAAGATTCCAGTTTGTCCAAATTACACACGAGACCAAAAACAATAGAGTAATAAATCAACGATCAAAATTAAAACCAGTCAAACTTGGAGTCCCACAGGGATCTATATTAGGACCACTCCTGTTTGTTTGCTATTTAAAAAATATTTCCCATTCATTGTTCAATCCATCAAAAACTAATATCTGTCTTTACGCCGATGATTCGAATCTCAAAATTTCACATAGTACAATAGAGCAAATTGAAATTTTATCATTTATTGAATTAGAAGAATGTTGTAGATTTCTTCAAAAACCATAATCTTGAATTAAATGTGGGTAAAACAAACCATATATCTTTCAAAACAGCACAATCGCGAATTGCATTAGAACCTATGATTTCAATTGAAAATAACCCAATCGAACTTATCAACACTACCAAATTTTTAGGTCTCACAATTGATAGTCATCTTAATTGGAACGAACTTGTAGACAAAATCCTATCTAAAATTAACTCAGGTATATTTGCTTTGAGAAAAATGGCCCATATATGTAGTGAATCCACTTTGAAAATGATTTACTTCTCCTACATTCATTCACATTTATCATTTGGAATAAGTCTTTATGGTGCTACTAGAAAAGAAAATTTAGACAAAATTCTAAAACAACAAAAAAAGCAATTCGAATTATTAAGAACCTTCAATTTGACACATCTTGCAGATAACACTTTAGGGCCCTCAAAATTTTAACAGTGTACGGACAGTACATTTTTGATACAGTTATGATTTACAAAACAAATAACAGTGGCACTAATAAAATAAACCCAGTAATACATAATTATAACACAAGAAATAAAAATGAAATCATACCCACTCACCATAGACTCCAATTTTACACAAAGAAACCGTCATATTCAGGAGGAAAGTTTTTCGGAAGGTTGCCCAAGGAATTTAAGAATGAGAAAAACAATTGTAAATTCAAAAGAAAACTTAAAGATTACCTGGTTGACAAATCAATTTATTCATTAGATGAATACTACAATTTGTAAATAGAAACCAAATGTACATACTAGCATAAGAAACTTAGTTGTAAATATTTTGACACTATTCAAATGTACAAAACTCTACAATTTTTGGATGAATAAAGATGATTTTGAATTTGAAAAGACATTATCAATGAGTGTTTTGGATCCATTGAATTCACGAGTGTAGGAATAAACTGTATCATATAAACCGAAAGACAACATGAGATTCGATAATTTCTTAGCAGACGAACTGAAAATAGACAGATCAATGTTGATCAATGTCTCAGTTGACCGCGCGACCACCTTCAATTTTTCTAACTTATACTTCCAACCATCCCTAACAATAATAAATAAACAATCTCTTTGGTGCTATTATAAGGGGTGGTTCACACATAAACCGCTGTTGGCTAGGTATTTGTAGTGCGGCCTTAGCTAGGGAAATAACTCAACTGACAAAGTGTTTTCTTGATCTAATCCACCCTTTACATTTTATATAGAGAATTGGTTGCTTTTATTATTTTTTGAGTTATAGTAGTACAAATATACAAAATTTGAAGTCGGTCAACCGGTAGGTCGAGTTTTCTCCTCTATCGTTAAAATAGATAGCCCCTTAAACGCTCCAGTAGTACCAGTACCTATAGTTTTGATTCCTCGAAAGTCAAAATGTAAATCTTCCATACCTTAACGTAAATCTACTCCTATTGCAGTGAGCTATAAAGTGTACTTTATTTATATATGAAAAAATGCTGTAGGACATTTTCACTGACTGGGTTGTCAGCCCTGTTTGTTTACGTTGTACAACGGTGACCTTGTTTTGTTTTGCCGCAGGGGGAAATGCAGACAATTGGAACAGCGAAAACAACTCATAGCAATAAGTAGTAGGGAGGAGGCTAGACGACAGAATTGCTGTTATATTCCGACCAATCACAGAATACTACTTGACGTCATTCATTCAATGGAATGAGTAGGGTTTGAAAACAAGTCGTGTTTGTGTGCGGTGTTGGTGGCATTTAATTCTCTTGTTGATAATTTCTCAAAATGGACTCTTTACGTGAACAAGTAATGATCAACCAGTTTGTACTAGCAGCAGGTTGTGCCAGAGAACAAGCTAAGCAGTTACTACAGGCAGCACATTGGCAATTTGAGGTGAGATCTATTTGTAAACAAACGTTCCTTCCTTGTCTGGGAAAATGGCTGGCCGACGGATATAGACCAATTGCATAGCCTTCCGAATAGAATTTTGACCATTTATTTACGATATCAGCAAGATGTTTAGGATGGTTATCCTTAACTGAAGATGAAACTTTCTGTTGTGATAGGCTATTTTAGGTTTTGTTAGGCCTTCAAATGTATTTAAATACCTAGGTATGCCTAGCCTGTGCATGATACATAAACACCATATGAGTAACTTATGTTTTCTAGTCACTGATTTGAATTGAGGCAGCTAATCTCCTGTTTGCACAAAGGATCATAATTAAATTAAGGCCTAATCAATAAATTAGAAAATTTATTAAATTTATTGAGACTTTGTTTTAGGCCTAGGCCTTTGTTTGGTTGCTTGTTTGTAACCAGGCCCGGACTGGCCATAGGGGCACCGGGCAAATGCCCGGCGGGCTGCCACCTCTAGGGGCTGCTTGGGCCGCCCGGGGGCCGGTCTCAGAGACAAAAAAAAAGGTCACCACTTTTGCCGAGCCGGAAATTCTTCCCTATCAAAATAAAGTGGGCCGGTACCCTCAAATGAATGCCCGGGCCAAAATTTCTTCCCAGTCCGGCTCTGTTTGTAACATAGCCAAGCCTACCTATTAGAAAGACATGTATGTTACAAACATTTGCTTCTACCTAAAAAATGATTAGATAAAAACCAATAAAGATATGTCTAATCTTTAATTACATTTGGTGTAATTGCTTTTGGCGGCGCATATAAATTAATTTTACAACCTCTCTTTTTCATACAAAATTCAATACTGAAAGTTGCTTTTAAAAATCATATAAGATAGGCAGGCTATCCTACAGAAAATATCTTTTCAGAAATTGGTGTTCTCAGGGTCCATCAATTATATACATAAAATTCCTCGTGGTTCATTTGCACAAACATTCTGAAACAATCTTTATTTTATCTCTGATAAAATTTGTACAGTCTAACACTCGTTTTTCTAGGAATGTTGGCATCATGGTACCGCAGTCTATCAAAACTTTCTCATTTCCCTATTGTTTATTGGAATATGCGTGAGAGATATAATAATTCACACCTTGTTTATATTACACCCCTTTCATCTTTTAAATAACATCTCATTGATTGGCTTATATCTCTTTGGGTACCGAGGAATGCGAGGCCGTTATTGCGCTGGGCCCGGCTTGACCGCCGGTCCCTACACTACTTCATTCCCCCCCCCCCCAACAGCGCTCAATCCGCTATATTCAATTGTATTTAAAACGGAACTGTACGCAATGTTTAATTCCGGTCACTCACTGTAAAAAATCATAGAGGCTTAAATTGAATTTCATCATTAGGCCTAGCTAAAAATAAGTTTCCATTTTTTTTTAAATTCCTTAATTTTTATTTGGTCTCTGATTGGCAATGGGTCTAGACACAGGCTGTTTGCCCATTTGATTTCCTACATTTGATTTGTGGAATTGTATTAATATTATTGCAAATAAAGTATATTTCATTTCATTCATTCACCTAGGTAGTCCAGACGCCTCCTGCAATTTTAACAATGTTCAGGTGCCATCAGCTCTCATCGATGTGTTTTCAGGGTAGTAGGCTTATTATAAAGTATCATTGAGACAACTTACTGTGTTTACCACTAGCGATATCTCGGTAACCAGTCGATAGAGCAATAATTCTAATGTTTTTTCAATCTGAATTAATTGGTCTAAACACGAATTTTATAATTTTCATTTTCTTATATAGAGCCTAAATTCCAAAAACCCACTTTGGGACAGGTTTATCCCTCCTTACTCCCCCTTCTGATATTCCGATCGGGCTGTTTTTAAAACCCGTCCGAATAATTACTAGCCTACTTTACACGTCTGTGCCAGATTTAATTCAGATGGGACCATTTTTATGCGAGTTACCATGCTTAAAGACAGATGCCATGTATAGACCTATACAGATATATATATATTAGTTTATATGGAAATGAACAAATGGCGTTTTTGGTACTTCAAAACAAAAAGTTATGATGGTCTCGGGCTTAGGTATTACCATGAAACCTACGGTAACAGCTTCTTCCCTGTAGGCCTGAGGGTGAATTTGCTTGAAAAGTTACTTTAGCCCTCTATCTTGATTCCGAATCAGATTAAATTAATTTGAGGGTAGGCAAAATTTGATTGTTAAGCAGACATCATTTGAAGACACAGCCTAATGTGAGTGCTTTACATGATGTGATTCACAAACAAATTCTCAACCACCACACCCACGCCCAAGAAGACAGAAAGTCACCAAACCAGTGAGCTGATGAACGAAGCAACCAGGTTAGAAAAAAAATGTCCTAGAGTCGATTGCATCTGTCAATCGAAACTAAAACATGATTAAGTTATTTAAGAATTTTACATTCAGTCGTCTAACTTAGCATTAGGAGGGCGTTTGGGAGGTAGGCCTATTTCTATGGTTTACCTAACCCAATACTTTTTTTCATTTGTCTGTTCTGAAGCTGTCTTTTGTATTTAAAGTTTTCTTTAAAGAGAACCTGAGCATTAGGCCCAAAGCCAAGATTTTTTTTTCTTTTTTGATTAGGCTAATCACCCGTCTCCTGAAGAACTTAAAAAGAGTTTTGATCCTACTCTACATTTCAATTGGTACAGCCTATCAGCGTTTGAACCATTTAAAAAACTTGTGGTTGTGGTGAAATTAGCTTCTGTCAGTTTTTCCCAATACGATTGTTGAAGTTGAAGGGAAGGTTTTTTTTCTAGCTAGTGTATTTGGTTTGCCTAAAGTCCGCATGTTTCTCGGTGGTATGTTGTCCGGAAAACATTTCACGCGAAATAAAAAATCCTCTGACAAAACATTTCTGCAACTTACCGCGAAACTAAGTTCCGTAAAAACATTTTATTTCTGTCGAAATATATTTGTTTTATTTGGACATTTTGTGATATTAACATTTATAATGGGAGTCTTTACAAGGACATTCTGAGCTCATTAGATTCAATAATTTTAATTTCTTGAGCGTAGTTTGGACCTAGATATTTAAAACTTCCCCATGAATCCCATGCAAAGATTTAAAGAGTACACATAGTGTAAGCGTGCTGACATGAGGGAATAAATCTCAATTTCTGGGCATAAGTTGCCCACTTTAACCCGGAAAACCCAAATGTTCGTCTTTTTACCCTGCAAAACAGAGAAGAGGGTGTTCCAATTTATCACCCTAACTAACTTTTCAATCAAATCACTTAGCCTACTAACTATAGGCACAGAGAAGAAATAAGGCAGAAGTCGCATCTAATGTTGCGCTAAATATGTGTCACACAGTGCCGTAGAGTGGGCGCGGGGGGTAATGAAATGAAATGAAATGAAAATTCTTTATTTCACCATGCAAAGTTAGGGCCACATGGCCCTTTCTTACACTTAACATGGATTAATTAAATATATACAAAATAATAAACAGAAGGATGAGCTACTGAATAACAAATATTTACATAAAAATATAACTTAAAAATAAACTTGTCTGATATTTACAGAAAATATATACAAAATCAGCAAATAAAAAAAATATTACCAATCACACACTCAAGCACACATGCATCAGCAATCGCGCAAACGCGGAAACCCTAAGACGCGCCAGCCGAGACCATCCGCTCAAGGTAAAGTGTTTTCAGTGCCGCCACAAACTGGGAGCGCTTATCATGGGATCTGACCTCCATGGGTAAGGTATTCCACAGACGGCAGGCGGGTAACAACAAAACCCCTGTCATAAGCTGTGGTCACATGATGAGCTATACGCAAAGTGATTGAGGAAGAACGTGAAATACGGAAACTATCTTGAGACACAAATTTAAAATCAGTTTTAAAATATTTTGGAAAATTGGTTTTCAAAATTGAGAAAAGCAATGAAAGAAGTTTAATTGCTCTTTGATCATGCAACTTCAAAATGTGTGCCTCATTGTAGCATGGCGTGATATGCTCATCGCGTCTAAGACCATAAACATATCTCAAGCAATAATTCTGAGATCGCTGGAGCATACCCGCTTGAGCAACAGTCATGTCATTGATCACGGAGTTGCAGTAAGTAAAGTGGGGTAGTACTAAAGATTTAATCAAGTGTAGTTTAGTATGTTGTGGTAAAAGGTTCTGTAATTTTTTGAGTGAATGTATAGAGGCAAAAACCTTTTTACGTATGTCAGTAACTGCGTCATCCCAAGAAAGTGTGGAGTTAAATGTCACTCCAAGATTCTTTACTTTGTCATAGTACGGAAGTGCATTGCCACCAACCGTGATAGGATTGATGGAGTCAAAGTCAATAGAGTTTTGAAGTCGAGAATGGCAAATTACAATCGGTTTAGTCTTTTCATGATTTAGTCTCAGTCCATGGAATTTGAAGATGGGGCAGGAGTACCGGCGTTTTATTAATTTGATTAATTTGTTTTTTATATTAACTAATTGAATGTGATATGTTAATCCTTGTAATTTGATTCATGTTGAATAAAATGTTTTATTCAGATAGTAACAATTGGCTTATTACATTCTGATTATATTATATATGTAAATTGAAAAAAGCCCCACCAGAAAAAATCTGAAAGTAGTTTTTAGATAACTCAATGTAATTTTAAAAATGTGAGATTGCAAAATTTTTCAGTTGTTGGCTTTAAAATCCGTTTTCAATGTGGCGCATCATTTGCTTGTTTCGGTCAGCCCGCAATGTGTCCTTTGTTATATAATTTTGAGTTTGGGTTCTGGAATCAGGCCTATCATTCCAGTATCAATATTGTAATTTTTCATTAGCCTAAGTCATTTTATCCGAATTACATAGGTAGTACCAGTTGGAGGCTCTTTCAACTCTAGGCCTTTTCAGTTGTAATCTCACTCAACATGTTTTTCCTTGATGGCTGTGATTTGCAAACAGCTACTATAATTACTTTAATTTCTTTATATTTTCATAATTTTTATTGTTGCTAGCATGGCAGCCCATAAGACCATATTAAATTTTTCCAAATTTAATATTTATTTTGTTAGCCTAAATTATTAGATTTTTTTTGGCCAAGAAACCTGCGTAGAACACAGACTTGGGTCAGAAACCAGTTATTTCCAGACTTTCCTTGGAACCTGGAATTCAAGATTTGCCTTGGAACCTGGAATTCCAGACTTGCCTTGGAACCTGGAATTCAAGACTTGCCTTGGAACCTGGAATTCAAGACTTGCCTTGGAACATGGAATTCAAGACTTGCCTTGGAACCTGGAATTCAAGACTTGCCTTGGAACCTGGAATTCAAGACTTGCCTTGGAACCTGGAATTCAAGACTTGCCTTGGAACCTGGAATTCAAGACTTGCCTTGGAACCTGGAATTCCAGACTTGCAATGGAACGTGGAATTCCAGACGTGCCTTGGAACCTGGAATTCCAGACTTGCCTTGGAACCTGGAATTCCAGACTTGCCTTGGAACCTGGAATTCCAGACTTGCCTTGGAACCTGGAATTCCAGACTTGCCTTGGAACCTGGAATTCCAGACTTGCCTTGGAACCTGGAATTCCAGACTTGCCTTGGAACGTGGAATTCCAGACGTGCCTTGGAACCTGGAATTCCAGACTTTCCTTGGAATTTGTGATTTAGGTTATACTTGACAAGTCTTCTGTCAGGCAGCTTCCTGCATGTTAGGGCATCACAGATTATTGTAAATAAATAAATAAATAAATAAACCATTTTTGAGATAACTGTTAATCAATCAGGCAAACGTTGCACACATAAAAGAATAGAATAACGGTGTCGGGTAGTGAATACGTTGAGGACACTCATCGCCGGCCAGGTAGGGTCGACAGGGGACGAACACAGTCGGTACTTGTATAGAGAGGAACGTTCTGGCTAACAATAGTCTGACAAGGTGCCAAACCGAGTCTGACCACGCGGACGCTCCCGTGACTAACGACTAACGACTCGCACACCTTGAGCAGAACATTCAGGAAAAACTTTCGGGGTCTTAGCAACAGCAGAAAAAAAAAGCTTAAATAATAATTTTGTATTGTTATCTGAAATAATATATAGCACAACGGTACAGCAGTAAAAGTTTTCAGCACATCTATACCCTTACTTACTTAGTTTGGTTGTCCTCCTTCATTATTATTTTAATTTTTAGGGTTGAATAATTAGTTAAAAAGCCTTTCACAATTAGGTTTTTTTATGTTTTGAATAATTAGTTTCGGGACAGTCCTCTTAATTTTTTCCCAATAGGCTAAAATAAGATGGGGAAGTACAGTGGAACCAGGGGATATTGTAATTAGGCCTACATTTTTAACAACTAAACAGTTGTTTACAAGTGAGGGGATTTTCTTATTACTACCAAAGTAAATAAAATGAATGAGTGTGTCCGAAATTTCAATGTGATTTTCTCTTCATTTTAAATTGTAAATTTCAAAATATTGGGAAATGAAAATTAAAACTGTAATTTAGTTTTCAATCAGACGCCACAAGAAAGAAAGCAATGGTTTTCGTAGATTTTCCTTTAACTGCCTATTATTATCTTCTACCTTTAGCTACATTTTTTCTTGTATGTTTTTGTTTTATTATTTGGCCTTCCCAAAGAAATTGCTTGTAAATAATTGGTTTTAGAACAGGCCTCAAGTATTTTTTACACTTCAAATTTGCAAGTGCAGAATTAAAGGATATTGTTTTAGTCCAACAATCGATCTTTTTTTGCAGCCAGTGGTAGATTTGTATTTATTTCTATATATTTTAATAATTTAATGTTAATGCATACTACTGTTTATGTAAATAAAAAGAATGATTTGCCAAAATTGTATTCTTCAAAATCCATTCAAATATTGGAAAGTGGAAAGTTGAACTGTAATTTAGTCATCACTCATCAGGCAGAAACAAGATATTATTTTCAAAGTTTTGCCTATAAGTGCCTACTATTATTTTCTATCTTTAGCTTCCTATGATCGTCGATGGGCCAGGGTGTCTACTGACATCTGATTTTAAATTCTAGTACATTTCCAGTACTTAAAGTAAAATTTTTTCAAAATTCCGGTATCACTCACACCAATAATAAATCTGTCATTAATATGAATATTTGTTGTTAAAATTAACATTAATATGAATGTTGATAAAATTAAATAAATGATTTATATCATTGACAAATAAGATAAGTAATATAATAAAAACTTGTCAAAAGAAAAAACATATTTGTTTGATTGTTTGATTTTATGAGAGCATCCCAACTCCCCTTATAGCCCTTCTCACTTTATTACCCACTTTATTCCCACTTCTCCCACTTTATTACCCAATTAATACAAAATTACAAGAACAAACTAAAAGTATCTTTTTGCAGGAAAAAAGTAATAATCAATAATACAATGAAATACAAAACTGATAATTTTTAAACACACACAACATTACATTTCTTCTCCTGGCTTACTAGAAGTAGAGTTAAAAAAATAGATAATTTATTACTAAAATAAAGTATACTAAATATAGGAAACTAAAGTTCTAATTTATTATGAGTGTCTTTCGACACAGTCTCTCCCTTTTATATCACATCATTTGTTTTATGAAAATAATATAAAAATGTGAATATATGAATGAAGGAAATGTTAGAACATTTCTAATCTTAAAAAATGACAAGATATAAAATCCGATTGAGGAGTTAATTGTTTGTATTTGTTCATTAATTGAACTGAATTACAAGTGGTTCAATTTAGGTTTGCAAACACTCATTGCTAAAAAGTATTGTTGAGCTTTTCATATCTCAATGTAGTGGACAAAATTAGTTTAAACAGATTTCATCACTTATATTAATAAAATTCCAGTATCAAGTATGAAATTCGAGTATAATTCGAGTATCAGTAGACACCCTGTGGTCTTTGTTATTTGGTCTTCCCGAAAGTCTTCTACATGAAGTTTAATCGCGTTGTCTTCGTCATTGTTGACATTGTTGACTCATCGTTATTATGATTCATCCTAAGCATTTTCTTTTTATGCCATAACTGATAGTTACTCTGGGTTCTTCAATCTCTCTTAATCTCCAAATCTTCTCTCCTTTAACTGCCCAAAATATTTTCTTAATAATTCAATTTTTTTTAAATCTTCAACGAAGGTGAATGATAGGTAGCCCTACATCCACATTTCTGTTCCTATATAGCGTGCTACCGAGAAGTGTTTCAGGCCTCAGTTGTACTTAAAAGCTACCCACAGTCTTGAGTTTATTCCTATTTCTTCCTTATTGCCGCTTCTTGTTATGACCCGTAGAGGGCCGTCCATATATTACATCTTTGCTTTTTGAAAATTTTGGACCCCCCCCCCTCCCCACAATCATCCTACCAGCATAATCTGCCTGACCCCTTCCCCCCCACCACTGAAAAAAATTGTCATAGGAGACAAACCCCTGATATAATGCCCGTCATTGGGAAAGACCTATTAAAGGGCTTTTCTATCGGGTTGTTTAAGCTATAAAATTTAGTTTTAAACTCATCTCGGGCTAATTTGATGCTCAGCGATTGAACCCAGAACTTTTTGAACTTTCGAGTTCTACAGTAGTACAATATTTAGTGTAGTAATAGACGCAGGCTGCAAACCTATAAACAAATGGCCATTCAAATCTGCATTTACTGTAGCTTTGTTTTGACCTGAAGCTAAATTGACCATCAAACCAGATATTGTAAAAATTGAGTACATAGTTTCTAAGTTGTTCAGCTTTAACTTAATGAATTTACATAGAATGTTTACATTTCTCTTATCTAAAATAGTTAGTTTTAAAACAAAATTCATCTCAGCATTTACTTCCCCCCCCATGCACATCATCCTACCGTCATTTCCATTCTGGACCCCTCCCCCCTATTTTCAGATGATATAATATGTTATTTATGGACAGCCCCTTACAAATTAAATTTGGCGATCTGAGTGTTCTTTAGCTCTGACAGTTTAGGGTCGGATCAGTAATACATTGGGTGCAGGTGCAGTCGTGGAATAAATATTTAACCTCTGGCTCGGTGACTTTTGAACCAAGTGAAAACAGTTTTATCTAATCGCCGCGAGATAGTCCAGTGTTTGTGTACAACAAAAACACCACATCGTCAACTGAATCTGTAGGTCACTACTTTCTTGTTGTTTGTGAGGAACCTAATGACCGCGTCATTGTCACGAGGCGAGGTTGACAAACATTTGTTACATAAGTTTTTAAATGAGATCAGTTTTCTTGGAAATAGGAATGTTCATGATTGGTAGAGCTTTTGCCTATTATAGTTGATTTTACTAGCATTTACGCTTATATTTTATGTATCGCAATTATAACATATTGTAAAACTATTTTATAATATGCATCGCAACATGTGTCTCAATAACTCGAGACCTGAAAATATTTTTACATGTATAATCTACATGTATACTATCTATTAGTATATTTCACTACTAGTCACGAAAGTAGCCCTTTTGGGGGAAAGATAGTGTTTTACTTGTGAGGCGTAAGCCAAGCATGTAATTAGCCAATGCAAATAATTAGTCAAACTTATGAAAAATCATCCAAGATTTCATAATTTAGTCATTTTTTTATAAGCAAACACAATACGGCTGAACTGTCTATTTCAGTGTAAAGTCAGCTGGTTAAACTGTCAAAATAGGAACTTCATTTGATCGGGTACGGCAAAATTTTATTTGGATACAGAAAAAGTTTGTTTGGGTACGGAAATGAAATGTTTGGGTACTTGTACTGAAAATTCAACTGATCATTATTTGTTTTGATGTAAAGAAATCTAGGGTTTTCGTTGATCTCAGCTATATGGTAATCTCAGGCAATTTTTGTTTACAGAGTGATGAAAATTAATTTTATTAATTGCTATTTTTTCAACTTCTCTTTGTAATGTTTTATATGACAAACAATGTCAGGTTCACTTTGACTCCTGGTTGAAAAGCGGATGTAATTGGGTTTTTCCAGATTAATTTAAGTAGGGACTGCAAGAAACATTAAGTGTACAGGTTATTTTAATTTCCGTTTCGAAGGGTGGTGTCAAGTCTGAGGAGTAATTGTTGTCTCGGGCCCTGTATTGATTGAAGTGTTGAAAGGCTTCCCTGCTCGTTGTCAATAAGAACCCACAGCAACTCGTGTTGGAGTAGGTTTCGCTAAAATTGCCGATCTGAAGGTGATATTGAAAAGCTGTAACAAATATTCTGCCTTAGGCCAGTTAAAAAATTATCAATTTCCAAACTGTTTGGAATAGTTGTTCATTTTTGGGATTCACGGGTGAATAATACGAATTGGATAGGACTTGTGAATTGAAATAAAAAGTCAACATATTTTTAAGAGTTGGTTGACTCATACCTCTGATATCAATTGCAAACTTTTGGCTTGAATGTTAAAGAAAAGTCTGGACATCGTGTAATCAAACATAGTTCTTTTAGAATCATGGGTGTAAGACATTTAACACCCATTTGTTTTTCTTTTTTATGACATTTTTAAAGCATGACCCTAAGAAACTAAGAGGTTGAAAATGCTACAAAATTTAAGAGGGTTTTGAAAGAGTACCTGATCCAAAAAGCTCTGTACTCTTTTGATGAATTATTTTTTATGACTTAAATTTATAGTAGTGATTGAGATAGACTTAATTGTATTTTTTGTCACTATTTATTGTACAGTATTTGTGCTGGAGAGAATAAAGATATTTTGATTTTATTTTGTTTTATTAATTTAGAATAAGCACTAAACTTGGCCATTAAAAAAACTATTGGAGTTTAAAATCCTACTTAAACTTTTTTCTTTCAGTTGAATTCCTAAGATAAACCATAATACCACATCTGCACATAATGATTAGTGTTTTTATTGTTTAATAAATAACACAGCTTGAAATAAACATTTATTATATTAAACATAGAAATTTATGAAAAATTTACAGTAAACAAAACACCAATATTTTGTAAAGTAACAACTGGTGTGGTATTTAAGTAACTACATGTAGGCTGTAACATTACAGTCATTCTGTTAGTTTTCAATTTGTCTGTTCCAAGGTCGTTGGCTGATGCTCTCTAGCAGGTTTTGTCGATTAGGATAATTTGAAGTAAAATTTTTGTGTAATTGCCTTGTGAAACTGAAACACTTGTTCAAGTTGTAAACACAGTTTACAGTGCTCAATATAATGTACTCAGTTCCACGTTCACCTTTCAGTATGGAATTTCCATTAGTTGTGTATTTTAAATGACACTTTAAGTTGTATCATCCAAATTAATAATTTTCTAACGTTATTGGCAACTTTGAAGATGAATAGTCATTACTATTCATATTTAACCTCTAGCTTAGAAAAATTAAAATGTAATAATATATATTCTTTAGAATGTTACCCCTGTTCCTAGTTGACACATGTAAAAGTATCCATTCAGCTAATTTTGGGCATCTGCCGAGTTACTTGGAGGTCCTTATTCCCATCAAAGATAGTAGAATATGTATCAGCAATATTCAACAAGACCTGTCATGAAAGGTAAAAGTAGAATCGAGAATAGGAACTGATCCAACTGTCGTGATACGTACTTGTTGCCGTAGCCTATACAATGTCTTATGCTAAAAAAGCCATTTATCTTCTACAACATCCCCCCCACCTCCCAATTAATAACTTTAAGTGTTGATAGTGTTGTTCACAGCAATAAAACATCACCTAAATGAGGAAAGATAGTTTATTAGTAGCTCACTATAAACATGAGCCAACTTGGCTTGCCTTTTTTTTATTACAATCTTTGTAATTAAGGAAGGATTTTTTTCTTTCATTTAGTCTTTTGGTCAGGCCTTCGAAGTAGGCTACAAAGAATAAATTACTTTTTTGTTTCTTGTTCATGCAAATTTATATACTAAATCCAAAAACTTTGGTGACATTAAGTTTTACAGACTTAACATTAGGGTCAATCAATTTGCTGTGTGAAGAAGGTGTTTTTTTTTTGTATTTTTAATACAAAAATTCATAAAGAACATAATGTGGAGTAAATTACCTTATTGATAGTAAATTAAGAAACTGACAACTGACAATAATTAGCTTTTGCAGTATCTTTATTTGAGGAAGTAACTGTTTTTATTGCATCAACAGCATTCTAGTGAATGTTTTTTGTTTTGCCTCAGCTTAATGTCTGAAGCTTTCTCCAGTGGAAATTGCTTTCTCTTAAATGTTTTCCTTATTGTTATTCAACTTGTCCTAACTCAGAAATATGACCCTTGTTTATTTGTGTTGACAGACGGCCTTGAGTATATTTTTCCAAGAAGCTGCTCTCCCTGCCTACTCACAGACCGCTGCACATTTCGGCCAGGTGAGTCCAACATGATGAGTACTAACCCTTTGCGATCGGTTTGGATATTTGCCGCTATTCCCAGTGGTGGATTTACCACTAGGCACAGTAGGCCAGGTCTAGGGCCACGGGGCAATTAGGGGGCCGCGTACGAGCGAGAATAAGGCACCTGAGACTGGATTTGCAGTGATGATTGGGCTTTGGGCTTAAAAACGTAGTTAGCCACAAAAAAGGTCACTACTTTTTGAGAGGCTGTTGGGACCTTAAGGGGACCTCCCACCATTTTTGCACATGCGTGGAAGTGAGATTTTTCCCACAGCAGTTGTCATATGCGATCGGACGGCCAGCAGTGCTGGCCAATATAAAAACCAACCAATGCTTGGGTGTCCAGCACGCCTGGTCGATAAGTGTCTATAACATGTTTTTGTTTTTCTGAATTTCGCATGATGTGTAACCTAATGAGGAGTTATTTAACTAAATGATCAGCAGACTTGTCACATTGTATTGTTAAAATCCCCTAGCTGATATTGCAAGTTTTTAATAAATACAGATCAGAGCTGCTGGGCATGAAAAAAATTCTGAGCTGGCCGAGCTGACGCGGAGTGGGGCTTGGCCAGTAGAGCTGGCCGTCTGACCGTCGGAACCAAGCCTTACGGAAATTAATTCTACCTGGCTCCTGACTACGTTGTGCCCCTCCTGCTAGCCTTACGATCATAAATACTGTTTGTGCATTGTTGTCCTGCCTAAGGAACTTGTCAACTTAGTTATTTACAAGACTACTAATTCGAGCCAAAATCATCATACACTCATCTCTTATTCATACTTGGTTCAAAATACCTACCTGGGTAGGCCGTCATTTCAAATTAAGTATAAAGTTGTTTGGGATAGTGTACATTGATTGCGTCAAAATTTGTAAAAAATGTCACTATTTTTTAAGTACCGGTAATCCCGCAATAAAAATTAACGTAGCAAAATAAAATTAATTTAGTGAACTCATTTAAGAGAAACACGTTACTTTAACTGTGGAGAATGTTGAATAAACTATTTTATCTACGACCATTTCAATAAGCACCAATTATGGTAGTATTACAATAAACATTATAATGATATACATTAAAACACCAAAAACCAAGCAGTACTCTAATGACGACTTTAGAGTACTGGAGTCACTTTAGAGTACTGGTTCTAGACCAATGAGAGCTCGGCATTTGACGGAAGTAGTGTCATAATAACAATTACGCAATTCGCATACCAGCTGATTGTTGCATTACGATTCATGTTTGAGTTTCCTTATCCCATCAACTGATTGTTCCACAACGATTCATGGCTCAGTCTGCTTATTTGCCTAACCTCAAATGTTAGTTGACCTATTCCATCATTAGTAAGTCATGAGTTTTGTTTAACGTCGGGGGAAATTTTGTCGTATATTGTTGGTCGTAGATAAAATAGTGTATGCAACGATTGTATTATGCCTTTACGCCACTTGTGAGATATTTAGAACACTCGCTTCGCTCGTGTTCTAACTTACATCTCACTCGTGGCTTAAAGGCATGCATTATACAATCGTTGCATAAACTACTATTAAACCATAATCACTTTTTTACTGAACAGGGCTCAGATTTGTGACATAGGAACTTGAGTCACAATCTTACATTCAGTGCATGTTATCAATAGGCCCACCAAACCCAGGCTTAGGGCCCCTCGCCTTAAAAGGGCTGCACTTGGTAGGAAGTAAGGTATTTTGATAAAATGAAAGGATAAAATCTGGCTCCAGAATTTAATTAGTTATATTTGAACTGACAATAGCAACTGGCAATTAGCAATATGAAACAAGGAAGGGAGTCCCCTGTTCAAGCTCCATACAGAACAGTACAGTATTAAGCTTTGCCGAACCGACTCCATCTGCAGGCCAATATTAGGGGGCCTACCCTAGGTGACTGGCGGCATCGCTAAATGGGTTCATCAAATTAAACGTTTCTTCTGCAACATTACCAGCCGATTTGAAGTTAAAACTTACCGAGGCGGTTGCTCAGAGGTAAAGCGCTTGCCGTATGTGTCAAGTGTCGCCGGTTCGATCCCAGTGGCAGAAGACTCCAGTTCCATCATGAGCGGTCACCAGCTGGCCTGTGTGTCTTTTCCGCTACAATGCCTCGCAGTCTCTAGACTGACGCACAGGCTTATTAGCCTGTGGCGATGGGCAGTTGAGGTTTTTTTATCAAAAAAATTATCATTTAACTCAATGCTGATTTGTGAACTAGCGACATCGCTTGGCCTTGAATTGAGAGGCCTTAGGCTACTTATTTTCTTTCACTTGATACCCTTATCAACAGGCTGAGGAATGTATCCCATGAGACGAGTCTCCTATTTTTTTTCCAGTACAAAAAAACTAAAACGGGTAGAGTCCTCAAAGGCAGGGCAGAATTTCCCAGAAGGCCCAGTAGGCCTAGGCTTAGAGGCGCAAGCTGTCTGAGACACAGTTTCAAGCAAAAATAAATTTTAAATAAAAAATAAATTTACGCTAAGGTAGGCTATTTAGTCTTTTATTCTTAAACACGGGCCAGTGCGAAACCCATGTAGAACATGGATCGCCATAAGGAGAGAGCGAATGGCACCGGGTAGCACTCGTAGTGGCGTCCATGGAGCCCTTTCAAATTATTCATTATGCGAAATTGTCTGTTTTTGCGGCGTTTGCCAGTGTCCGTTGGGACTTTCCAAATTGTTCAATGTGCAAAATGTGAATTTTGGTGGCAAATTGCTGGTGCCAACAAAGCCTTGTGGAATTATTAAAATTTGAGGAATTTCAATTTCCTGACAAGTGACATAACATTCTTTAAAGACTGCCACTCTTAAAACCTAAGGGCGGAAAAAAATATTGGGCCAAGGGGAGCCCAAATGTTAAATACGTCCTCGCTCAAAGACTTACTGGAAGTGGGGCGATAGCAAAGACTTAATAATCTTCCTTAAACAAAATATCTAAAATCATAACAATCATCGCCGTGCCAAACAACACCTCACTATATCTCCCCGTGTTTGGGTTTTTTTAAGTAAAAATGGTGGATCTACATGAAACATTTGTTGCAGGTGACCCCGTGTAACACTCCCGCGACACCGCCGAACTTCCCGGACGCTCTCATGGCTTTCTCTCGCATGTCCACCAACGACAAACTCAGCTCCTCACCCTCCCAAGGTAATTTCACAACATAAGACGGGGAAGCTGTGATAAAGTAGGCAATCAGTTGCGCAGCGAAGTATCTGACCTGACAACAGCTAACTGTACAATATAACATAAGACGGGGATCAAATGATAGACTGGGCAATTAGAGGCGCAGCTAACTGGAGCAACTTGGACGGCCAACAATTCTATTGGTTGTCATTTTCAGCATCTTGCTGCACAGTTGTTTATAATTATGAGACATGATTAGCAATTTATGACTTAGCATAAGTACATAATGCATAGCAAAGTCCAATAACCTCAATTTAAAACAATGCCCTTAACCAAACAATAGTTGGCCTATTCAGTTAAAAAAAAAGAAAAACATGTCATTATGTTCTGGATGACCCTTGTACATATCCGGTCATTTATTTTACGATGTATATTTGATGGTATTTGCATAGATTTAAAATAGGCCTACATATATTTTATGTAAAAAATATATGTTTATATTTTATGTGTTCCTATATTTTATGTTTTATCTGTTTTATTTGACCTTTTAGGTTATCCGACCGAGGTCCTGTCCCAGTAGGATCAGTTGAGAGCTGGTCAAATGTAAAACTATTTCTATGACAACAAATTGTACACTGCACTTTTAGGGTGTGCAACAAGCCCTCATGGCTGAAGTGCCTTGGAACCTCGGTCCGCCCCTCAGAATGAAATGAATACACTGTACTAATAATATATATATACAGGGTGTTTTTTTTAAACTTGCTTCTTAATTTATTCACAAACAAAAATAAATTTTAGCATTCCGTTTTCTGGAAACGTCTACCAATGCAGGGGGAAGTCAATTTCACAGGAAAACTTTATCCCCTCAACTACCCCTTCTCACCCCAACCCCAAACACAATTTTCATATGGCAACATACCCTTTGTGACATATCAAATTGAAGAGAAAAAAAGAAAAATTTTGGTGGAAGAAAAATTAAAATTGCTTCATGCGTTCTCGAGATATCCAGTTTTTTAGGGTGTTTTTCCTTTAACTTCAAATTTTTATTATTTAAAAATTAACACAAGACATAAATTATGATGTTAGCGGGAAACATCTAATTAATGACAGGGGAATGTGTGGTGAACTCAAAACCACAAACCCTTGTTTCACCCCCTTCCCCTAACCCCTATGTTGAAAATAGAGACTTATCCCAGGTGATATAAAAAATTAAAGGGTATAAAAAAATAGATTTATTTGTATCAAAAACAAAATTTATATCGAACCAGAAATTAGTAAGATATTTAATAATTTTTAATTTACTTCTATTAAATTTGCTCTGTTACATTTTTATTAATACTTGAAACGAGATTCGCAGGACAGAGGTAAGTGTTAAATAAATTATTAATATTTTTTTTATCATGTTATGCTGTTAATACTTGTTAATAAATAATGCCATCTGTAGCTGTCCGGTATCGAAGAGATTTATCTAGCCAGCAATAATTTTTTTGGAGGAAGAATGAATTAAAAATAATTTGCACTTAAATTAATTGTCAGATAGTCAAATACGAGGATATCAAAAATTCTGTATTGGATCTCAATTTAGTTTTTGCATTAAATCTAGTTTTTTCAAACCCTTTCATTTGATATATCACTTGGCTAAGTCTCTATCTTCAACATGGGGGTCGGGGGAAGGGGGTGAAACAAGGGTTGATCTTGAGTTCACCACACATTCCCCAGTCATTAATTAGATGTTTCCCGCTAACATCATATTTATGTCTGCGTTAATTTTTAAATAATAAAAAATTTGAAGTTAAACGAAAAATACTCTTAAAAACTGAATATCTCGAGAACGCATGAGGCAATTTTAATTTTTCTTCCACCAAAATTTTTCTTTTTTTATGCTCTTTAATTTGATATGTCACAAAGGGTATGTTGCCATATGAAAATTTTAAGTTAGGGGTTGGGGTGAGTAGGGGGTAGTTGGGGGGATAAAGTTTTCCTGTTAAATTGACTTCCCCCTGCGTTGGTAGATGTTTCCAGAAAACAGAAAACTTAAATTTATTTTTGTTTCTGAATAAATTAAGAAGCAAGTTTTTAAAAAAACACCCTGTATATAGAATAGTGAGGTAGTATATTTATATACTAAACTTTACATATATATGTAGTCTAAATAGTCCAGTCAACTTATGTGATGACCTCAGAAAAATTGCAAAAAAAACGTTTTTTGATGGAATTCTACTTAAAAAATATGAACTTTAACATATCCAAAGTTTACCAAAATCGGACCATGGGAACCTCACTAAAATTACTTTTCAAAATGGCGGCTTTTCCCACCATACACAATCTTTTGAAAAAAGACATTCAACTGCATTTTGTATCAATGTTTTTCGATCTATTGGCTTTGGACCGCCGCCAATCATCGTGGGGTGATTGGTTTTAAATTTTGACAGAGTTTACATTTTCGGCCGCCATATTGGATCCGCCATATTGGATATAAATATTTTTTTTCAAATGTAAAGATGGTGTTGTGACGCATCATTATGGACTAGATTTTTACCCTGAACACAATGCTGAAATCCGTTTTTGAAAATATGCATTCGTTAAAAAGATATGCTCAAATAAAAATTCATCCCTATACATTTCTTATGGACGTTTAATTTTTTTATGATTTTTTAAGAATTATCTCTTATATCTCCGGTTCTAATTAAGGTATTTAGTTCGTTTTGGTCTTAAAATACTCAATCATTTAACGGCTTTTTAATGAGCTATTGATCATTAAAATCGGACGACTGCTGGACGAGCTATAAGGCTGAAATCGACACGAAAACCCATTTTTTAAAATTTGTTTTTTATCAAAGATTCATATCGGAGGTTCTAAATGGACTAAAAAGCTTGTTCTCCCCTCAAATTACTCAGAAGATTCTGGGCTTTCATATGAGTTATGGCTCATTAAAATCGGACTTACTTAATTTGAGTTATGAACCTTCATTTACCATAAAATCTGTTCACTTTCGTAAATTGTCTATAATTAATGACTTATGCATAGAAAACTAACAGAGATTAAAAACAGTCTTATATTTTAATTAACTTAGTACATCATTGGCTTTCATTTGAGCTCTTAATCATTTAAATCGGTTGAGTTTGAGGTGAGATATAGACCTACAACCAACATAAAATTCAATTTTTTCAAAATTTTACGATTATTTAGACTTGTATCTCCAGTCCCAAACATTGCCTGCTGGTCGGATTGGTTTTAAAACATGCGCTGAACTATTAGCTTTCATTTGACATATTGATAATTGAAATCTGACAAAAATAGGATTAGTTATATTCTTTTATTTAATCTTTGACAAAAAACAAATTTCAAAAAAATGGATTTTCTTGTCGATTTTAGCCTTATAGCTCGTCCAGCAGTCGTCCGATTTTAACGATCAATAGCGCATATAAAAGCCGTTAAATGACTGAGTATTTTAAGACCAAAACGAACTACATACCTTAATTAGAACCTGAGATATAAGAGATAATGCTTACAAATTCTTAAAAAATTAAACGTCCATAAGAAATGTATAGGGATGAATTTTTATTTGAGCATATCTTTTTAACAAATGCATATTTTCAAAAACGGATTTCAGCATTGTGTTCAGGGTAAAAATCTAGTCCATAATGATGCGTCACAACACCATCTTTACATTTGAAAAAAAATATTTATATCCAATATGGCGGATCCAAGATGGCGGCCGAAAATGTAAACTCTGTCAAAATTTAAAACCAATCACCCCACGATGATTGGCGGCGGTCCAAAGCCAATAGATCGAAAAACATTGATACAAAATGCAGTTGAATGTCTTTTTTCAAAAGATTGTGTATGGTGGGAAAAGCCGCCATTTTGAAACGTGATTTTAGTGAGGTTCCCATGGTCCGATTTTGGTAAACTTTGGATTTGTTAAAATTCATATTTTTTTAAGTAGAATTCCATCAAAAAACGTTTCTTGCAATTTTTTTGAGGTCCCCCATGTTAATTTTCGTAGAATTACTGGCCCAAAAGTGTATCTGGATTCCTAGTGCACAAAAGAAATTGTGTTGACCTGGATGTGTTGAAAAATGAGAATTCTATAAATAGATAAATGTTTATCCATGACACTTAGACATATGATCCTCCCCCATTACTGAACTGTTGGGCCAACTTGTTTTCGGACTGTTAATTTTGATCTGTATTGACTTTCCTTAAGAAGACTTTTAAGTCCTTTAAATAAGAACATATCAATGATAATTCACTTTATCTTAGCAATAAAATTAATTCAACCTAAAAAATGTTACTTTTTTTACTAGTAATGGGTCATTACCAATAATCAAGTCTTAACCCTAGAGAGCTCGCGCGGGGTAAATTTTCTCCAGGCACGTTTTTAACACAAGAAAAAGTATGCGAAGACGCACCCCAATGCTTTCTCCCCTTCAGTACCTTCCAGTTGACTTGTCTAGTGGCTGACTTGTAAGTCTAGGTTGATGAAATGCCAAATTTGTAACGGCAATTCTCGTGTTAAGTCCACGCTGTACTGAAATTGTAACATTACCAAGAGACCTAAAAACACGCATGAAGCTGGCTTTAGGAACACCGCAACGAAAACCAATGCAACAACTAACTCGGAAAAAATACCAGATGTTATTTCTGATCAAGAAATTTAGAAATTTGGACTGAAAAACTACCAAGTGCTATGCTAATTGCGGTAAAAGCATCTGCAAGGACCATACAGTAGAAACTTGTGTTGACTGTTTTATGTGTGAACAGTATGCTTTTCTGTTAAGACTTTCTACATGATGGAGTGTATATAAGTTAAATATAGTCGACATTAAAGTTTGTAATATGTTTTGAATTAATTGCTTGTTGTTTCATTGAATAAATACAATAAAACAATGGGGTAAATATATACCCCGCGCGAGCTCTCACGTTACGGCGGTAGGCGCGAGCTCTCTAGGGTTAAAACCACTGAAAGTTGGGAAATAAATTGGTTTCGAGATTCAATAAATGAGGTTCGCAATTAAATGAAAAAATCATGAGATGTTTTGATGGTAAGTACGGCAGCAAGTGAACGATAATTATGTTTTATTTATTTGCGGAACAAACCAATGTTAGTCAGCTGTGGGAAAAAGACAGGCCCGGTGACTAATAACGTGTAGTTCCGGGCCCCCATTGTCGCTCATTTTTTGTCGATCCGGGCCCCTGCCCCCCCCCCCCCTGTCGCCGGCCCTGAAGAAAGACATTTGTCAGCTACAGAATTATACTGATATTCATCTACGGTGAGGTGATACTGTTACTGTGATGCAGTGATGATAGCATGACTACGTTGAATGGCAACAACATCAGCAATAGTGACTAAATCAAAATTTTAGTCAAGGAAAATATTCTTAAATTATTTGGAGAGTGGCATTAACGTGTTTAGTTTATGTTTTATTGTATCCTGTTCAACTGAAATAAAAAAATTTGGTCAAGATTCATATAAAAACTAACTTTTTAATTTGCAACATCGGTATTGAGATTCAAAATTTTGGTTTGACCAACACTAATGCAAAAGATAAGACGACATTACCACACATATATTACACTTTCTTTGAACATTACCTTTGTTCTTTTCAAGGAATCGGGATTAGATAGGAGAATCAGTAGGCTTATCTGGTGGTTAAGACTGCTGAATAGGACACAAAAACAGAACATGAATCATAAACATCCTTTGATACCTTACAACCCCAGCCTATAGGCCAACCTTCACCATAATGGTTTACATTCATGTTAAATTGTCTTTGTAATGTCACAGCAGTCCCACGTTCAGCCACAGCCGCAGGTTCAGCCGCAAGTGAGGACAAACAGCTTGCCCAGTGTGGGCGTATTCAGCAGACAAACCCCCACCCAGTAACCTAGCACATGACTGAACCCTACTGTGTTTCAGGCGCGTCGCAGCAGTCCCAGGTTCAGCCGCAGGCGCAGTTTCAGCCGCAGCCGCAGGTTCAGCCGCAAGTGAGGACAAACAGCTCGCCCAGTGTGGGCGTATTCAACAGATAAACCCCCATCCAGTCTAGTGTATATACATTTACATGTCTGTCACGGACTCCTAGTGTGTACATATCGATGGCTAGGTGCTCACGTATCGTTATGTGATCCGTTAGTTCGAATAAGTTTTTTAAGACTATGTACACTCGAGTTGACGATTTCGTTGTCATAGTTTATGTGATGGCACAAATCGATGTATTATTTTATTTATGTTTAGTTAAGCATCCTATACAATTAAATGATCATATTGATTTATGCTTGTTTTTTTTCCTTGGTCATTTTAGTGGTTTCTGTTGTCGTGGCTATATGGCTATCTGTAGCTTGTATCAATTCAAACTTATTTATTTAGTTTGTACGCAGAGATTTTTTCCCTTCTTTAGATAAATTTTATGAAATAATTTGAGTTTTTATTACTGCTTTTATAATTTTCTCAGACTCAGACCAAACTAAAGTTTATTGTGTAGTTTGTAAAGTTATTTTAAAACTGACCTTTTTATGTCCCATGATCATTGTTTATTCTATTTCCTAATGGGGTTTGCTTCATTTTGGTATTTTCTACAACAAATATACTTCATGTGGAAGAATCAAGAACTCTTCGGAGGGAAAGCCCCTGAAATGTTTGTGGGCATGCCGGGAATTAAACCATGACCTCTTAAACCGTAGTCCCCGATGTACTATTATTAAGAAACTAAAAGTAAAAAAATACAAAGTACAATGAAAAACTTCATTTCATATTTTAACCAAAACACAATCTTCTGAATAAAAACAAATCAGAACATCTGATTATAACATGTGATTTTACAAGCATGTGGTATAACATAGACCACAGCACAGCACATGATGTATAAAACAATAATAAGACCTGTTGTAATGTATGCTTCTCCCATCTGGGGCTTAGCAGTGTCAGCCAGCAAACTCCAAAAAATTCAAGTCCTACAGAACAAGGTCCTCTGGATTGCAACAAACTCGCCTTGGTTTGTTAGGAATGATCATATTCACCAGGAACTTGGTATTGAACCAATTGTATCTTTCATTAGAAAAACTTTGAGAAAATTTATGGACAAGTTGAACGAAGTGCCTGGGGCCGTAGAGTTTCAAATTGGTGAAGTGACAGCCTACTGGAGGTTAAAAATGAGGCTTCCGCAAGACTTTCTACATGGAATGTTTTGACAAGTTATAATGTCCCACTCTTGTAAAAATTGTTACTTTCCTCTGTATTGTATGTGAATTTTTGATTTAAAAAAAATCTCTTCATGTTCCTGGGTGTGCCTGACTAGGACGAACCCTATAATGTTAGTAATCTCATTAAACAATCTCTCTTATTATAAGTTCTGTGTATAATGTATTACATTGATCCAGAAATAAACAAATTAGAAAAAAAAGCACAGCACAAACTCCTCTCACAAATCATGTTCCTGTGGAGGTTTGGTGTACCTGACTGGGCGCTCCCTCTGTACTGCAGCTGCCTTCGTCTGTACGGGGACGAGGGCCGACCGCACCGTGCCATCTGCACTCTCAACTCCCTCCCGTCCAGCCGTCGACCATCCATGGCATCGAGTGCATCAGCATCACGCTTGTCGAAGAACCTAACAAAGGCAAAATCTCTGCTTTCCCTCGTGAATCTCTCTTGGAATGTATATATTGCCGTCCTCTCCACACCTTTAGAAAACGCGGCGAAGATCGTCAGGCATTGTTCGATACATAAGATTATCCACTTTGAGAGAAACCATTCCCTCGATATGAGGTGGAGGTCTCGCATAACTCATTCTTGCTTTATCACTTTTTATTTTGATGATATACAGTTCACTTTTTAAAACACCAGGATATGGAGAAAACATTTCAGAGAAGTCCACGGAAGAGACTCTTAGAAAATCTTGGTTTACGGATTCTGCACATGTAATTCGTGAAAGTGCGTTAATAGCAGTACAGCCTAAAAGAGGCTGTTTGAGATTTTGTACCACATACAATCGTTCTTCGATTTGTTTCCCATGGACACAAGTTTCAAAGTGTCCTCCCAAGTTTCAAAGTGGACGAAAAGTTTCCTAGGCATTTAAAGGAAGTTTGACTAGCTGATTTGATGTTACCTTTAAAATGAACGAATTGGAATTTGGAAAAACTTTTTCGCCATAGTGTTTCTGGTATACATGATATATCAGCACCAGTATCTATTTTGAATACAGTGGGAGCATCTTCAACATCCAAACATACACTATAATATGGAGCAATCGATAGACTCAGGCCCCGCGACGCGAGTCGATGGCAGTGGTTGCATTTAAGATTTTGCCGGGGCGATGGGGGAAACGGATCTTTTGCCAGCCAACTTGTACTGACTGTCTAATTAAATATTAAATGTAATTACTTAATAGTTATAGCAATACATCAATTACAGCAAGCTTTACCCATAAAACTGCTCCCAAATCCGTGTGGTTTCAATGTGGTTAACAATACAGTTTCACACTTTTTCCCCCAACGCCCCTTCAATTCGGCCCGGCTGCAACCCCAACACACAGCTGTGTTGGCTCGGGAATCGCTACACGAGCCTTACGGGGAGCGCGCTATCCAGTTGTATATATTTACATCGATGATTTAGCCCCTATTTAGGTATGGGATTACACTTTAACTTTACCCATAGTTCTAAAGCTCAATGCATATAAATGGTTATTGGTTTGAATGAATGAATGTGCCTGAGTCTAACATAATATCAATTCATCAGACTACTCCTTGAGTAACAAGAAAATCACACTCACGATCAAACTCAATCACATATTTATGATGCCTGGAAAAATGAAAACTTATCTTTTTTCTCAAGATGAGGCATAAAGGAAGGCAAACCAAACTTGATAAGGCAGAATAACAAAGGTTGATGAATTTTGAAATATTATAAAAAATGGTTGAATAATTAATTATTGGTATTTACCATATAAATGGTTCATTAAAATGTTAATTATTGAATATCTGATGGCTGTTGTCGAGATAATTTTTAAAGATTCTTTTGGGAGGTGGAACTGATTCCAGAATTTTTTGAAAAATTCTGGAACAGTTCCTCTTGCTCCAACCATCAATCCAATGACTTCTACATTAGAAAGTCTGTATTTTTGTTTAATGTCATCTCTTGTTCCACTATATATATCTTTCTTTTCGTTGTGTACTAGAAGTGGTAGATTATGTGCTTTTTCAAATCAGACAGTTGGATCAATAATATATCCATGTTTTTTCTTCTTGTCAATGGCAATGATATCACACCTTCTGATGGATCCATTGTTTTCCACACATGTCACTTCTTCGAAGACTTTAAAGTTCTGCTTTTTCTTCAATTCATTTGCTATGATTGTTCTTATTGTGTGGTGGCGTTTATTTCATAATAGTTCCCCATGGGGGCAAGATCCAAGGACGTGTTCATTAGATTCAAATTGATAAGTCTCGGTGTCAGGACAATGCCTGCACCGGGTTCCATCCTTGGATCTGCCGGGGACTGATCACAGAGGTGCCACATCACCAATGATTTTCAAAGCGTCTTTGTATTTGGAGTTTGACAGTCCACATGACATAGAATAGGCTACCGTACTTAAAGGAATGGATGAATGTTCTTATTACAGCAAAATAATAACAATGATGGTTTGTGTCTAGAGGTCTCTTGGCTAAAAAACAGTGATTTTTCATAGCAGTGGTTTTCTTTACAAGTACTTTATGGATCTTGCTGGTTATAAACCTTATATCTGTATTTTCTCTTTCTTTTGAAAGGTAATTTAGTAGAAATTTTCTTAAAGAAAATTTGCTGGCATTTTTTATTACTACTCAAGTTTTTTATGTCTATCACTATATAAACTGTCCTGAAAAAACACGCTTTTAATTTGGTAACATTTCAATTTTTTTTTTTTAAAGGCGTAGCAATTAATTATGAATTACAAAAATATTTTTCAAAACTGAAATCAACCTTTTTTGAAAACTAAGGCCCCATGAACGAGCTTAGCTGTAAAGAGGTTCCTTATCACTGACAAATAAAATTACTGATAACAGGGCATTCTGAACTATTTAGATCAACATAATAAGTTGACTCACCCTGTAACTTGATAGCCTTGGTTGCATAATGTAATATAGCTTAAGAAAGGAGCATTACCAAATATAGTATTGTACATTAACCAATAACAACATTTGAAAGCTAAAAACCAATTTGTTATTATTTTAGCGAATTTCCCCTATAGGGAAGAAGCTGTTACCGTAGATCTCATGGTAAGACCTAAGCCCGAGACCATCATAACTTTTCTTTTTGAGGTCCCCAGATGCCAAAAACACTATTCGTCCATTTTCATAAATATATATGTGTGTCTTTAAGCACGATAACTCACGTAAAAATGGTCCGATCTTAATGAAATTTGGCATGGACGTGTAAAGTAGTAATTATTCGGACGAGTAGCCCGATCGGACTACCGGAAGGGGGGGGTAAAGGGGGGTAAACCCCCCAAAAAGTGTTTTTTTTCGAGTTTTTATATATAAAAATAAAAATTATCAAATTTTTGTTAGCACCATTGAATTCAGCTCAAAAAAACAAACAATTTAGTATTTTGAATCACTGCTCTATGTCCATTGGTTACTGAGATATTGAAAGTGGTAAACACTGTACGTTGTCCCAATGTTAACCTTATGGGAAAATAAGAAAAATTCTATATCTCGCTTATTTCTCAACATATCTTGGTAAAACTTGGTAAATGGCTTCTTCTAGGTCAGATCTACTAAATATTGAATTAAAACCACCCAGTTTTAATATACCCGTAGCAGCAAACCTGCATACTCATTCCCCATGTTATTCTTATGGGGCTTACAAAAACATGTAAAATCTCGTTACGTTGGATCGAAATATGTTGTTTTGCATTTGAAATTCGCTGAGTATGCAGGTCTGCTGCAACGGGGGAATTTTTATATCATGCCTTAACAAGAACTTCCACACATTGATTACTTTGTAGTAATTTATCAGAAGAAAATAATTGAATATTTTGATAAGACCCTCAATTTTGTTCATATCAATAATCGAGTGTTAAAAAGACAAAATCCAACCCAGTCTGGGAATGAACAAACAAAAAAAAGGTTCTCAAAACAACCTCCCACACAGGTATTAAAGTGTGTTCACTCTCAAGCCATAATAATTATTCTCCTAAAGATAAACCAGACTTTTTAGTCATTATTTAATTTATGTTGCTATGAAACAGACATTAATTTTAAATTTTGTATAATGTCAAAGATTTGGTCATTTAGCCAAAGAAAAAAGTGAATGAATTATTTGAACTACATTTTTAAAATAGTGTAACTAAAAGATTATTTTAGTTACATTATAAACACAATGGAAAAAGCAAAACCCCTCAATTACCAGGAAGTGAACAAAGGAACATCAAACGGCTTAAATTGATGTGAGTTACTTGTTATTGTTCTTATTCTAGTTTGAATTATTTATCTACGAATGTTGCAGTAATAAGCACCACTAATGATACTACAAGTAACACTATAAAACAGTACATTACTAAATCAATTAATCGGAGACTATTGCCATTGTTTTTTAATTATTCATAGTCAAAGCTATTGCATATAGGTAACTTAATGATGCAGGCGGTCCATGACTTCTGTTGGGTGCGCAGAAGGTCGTCTATGCAACGAGACCTCGAGAGCTCATGTCGTACTACACGAGATCTTACGGTTTTTTAACGTACAGAAAAGTGCAGGAAGAATTATTAAATCAGAATGGTGACGCCATGAATGTATTGAAATTCCTTTGATGGATAAATTCGTCTCATCCAAGACATAAGCCTTTTGTGCCTTTTAGAAAATCAAGTTTTTCTTGTGTCAATTCGTAACGGGACACGGTTATTTCACGGCATGAGGAAGGTGAGGTCACTTCAGTGTTGGTACTGCCCAGATAACACTCTTCATGCCTTTTATTGCAGGTGATTTAATAAAGAGAGGCTTGTCTGCAATCGGCGATCTGCCCCCAAAAATGTCATTTTGGAGACATTGCTTTACAATGAAGAATCCTGAAGAGCGCTTGTGCTCTGCGTGCAATCTGTTTTTTGACTTAAGCAAGATGTAAGATGTGGGACTTTTATTTGTAAAGGGGATTTGGTAGTGAGGGTTTTCCCACCCCAAGCAAGATGTGTCAAATGGACCAGTATTCGATAAAAGCTGCCACTGGACTGACAAAAGATAGAAAAGAGCAGTAAGAATTATCATTAAATCAGAATGGTGATGCCGTAAATGTATTCCCCTTTGATGGATAAATTTGTCTCATCCAAGACATAAGCCTTTTGTGCCTTTTGGAAAATCAAGTTCTTGTGTAAATTCGTAACGGGACACAGTTATTTCAGGGAATAACTAGTCTGCATGAGGAAGGTGAGGTCACTCCAGTGTTGGTACTGCCCAGAGGATGAGGACTGCCCAGATGACACTCTTCATGCCTTTTATTGCAGATGTTACAATAAAGAGAGGAGGAGTCTTGTCTGCAGTCGGTGATCTGCCCCCAAAATATTGTTGTGGGGACATTGCTTTCCAATGAAGAATCCTGAAGAGCTCCTGTGCTCTGCGTGCAATCCGTTTTTTGACTTAAGCAAGATGAGGGAGGCTTTTTTTGTAAGGGGGATTTGGTAGTGTTCCCCACACCACAGGAAGATCCTGTGGGGGTACTTCAGCCATTATTTTGTCGTTTTTACGGCTACCGGTAAGGAAAGGAAGCTTCCTTTAACACCCCTTGGGCCCTGAGCCTTTAGTAGATTAATAAAAGGGAGAAAAAGGAAAAAGGACGCATATGGAATTAAAGAACGCATATTCACCTTAAAATAAATAAAAAAGTCAAAATACGAGGGTGCCACTGGAATCGCCAACGAATGCTGAAATCATTCCATCTTCAACAAAAAAGCTTAGCTTTTTTAAAATAAAATATGTTTTGGACCCTAAGCATCCCCTCAAATGCTTAACCCTAGAAAGGTATCGTACGTAATTTTGACGTGCGCGGAAATGTTTTTTTGTCAGATTTTGCAATCAAATGACCTTGAGCCCTATACCGTCAGCAGTGCTTTTCCCGCTATAGGTTTGACTTAATATGACAGTATTATGGCTGTTCTTAATGTATTTCCAAATTTAATTGAAAAAATATGTCAAATTTGCGTACGATACCTACAACAGCAAAATGTGCTTTTCAATGGACTCTTATAAAGCTTATTCCCTAAAATTAAAATGGAGCTAAAGTCATAATGTAAGTTTATTATACAGGGTGTATATAAAGTCCCGCACGGGCTTAATATTTTCTAAACGACAACAGATCAATCAATAAGATTTTGTACATCAACACCACACCTAAAACTCTACTTTTTTAAGGAACTGTCAATTTTCTGTCTTATCATGGGGACGTCCCGCAAGGAGTCAGAAGGAAATCTTAAATAGGAGCATAGGTCAATATGCACATCATTTTAAAGGGCTTAGCTAGCAAAGTTTAATGCCGCAAACCGCATTTAAAAAGGTTGATCCAGTACAAAATGGTGGCTGTTAAAATGTTTACCAGGTTTTCCCCGTTACCGATATGTTATTAGAACCAAATTTGTAACCCTTTAAGATAACTAACATCATAATTAACTTCTCTATGGACACGCATAATGTAGTATTTAGCTGCAGTATTAATTTAGTTGCAGTTTTGCTTTAATAAGATTGTGGCTACTGTACTAGTAAAATGTAACAAAGTAAAACCTTCGAACAGCCGCCATTTTGTACTGGATCGACCTTTTTGAATTCAGTTTGCGGCATTAAACTCTGCTAGCTAAGCCCTTTAAAATGATGTGCATATTGACCTATGCTCCTATTTAAGATTTCCTTCTGACTCCATGGGGACGTCCCCATGATATGACAGAAAATTGATAGTTCCTTTAAAAAGTAGATTTTTAGGTGTGGTTTTGATGTACAAAATATTATTGATTTATCTGTTGTCGTTTATAAAATATTAAGCCCTTGCAGGTCTTTATGTACACCCACTTTAAATGGCCACAATTTTGTAATGGGTGATCCTTTTGAGGCACGGTTTCCGGCATTTAACTCTGCTAGCTAAGCCCTTTAAAATGATGTGCATATTGACCTATGCTCCTATTTAAGATTTCCTTCTGACTCCTTGCGGGACGTCCCCATGATATGACAGAAAATTTATAGTTTCTTAAAAAAGTAGATTTTTAGGTGCGGTGTTGATGTACCAAATCTTATTGATTTATCTGTTGTCGTTTAGAAAATATTAAGACCGTGCGGGACTTTATATACACCCTGTATAGTAAGTTATACTATCAATGTTTTCTTGTATTTGGGTGCCTTCTTAAAAAAAATAAATATTTCATCAAACATATTTTAATTTTTAACCACAGAGTAAAATTTACGTATCGATACCTTTAGCGTATTTTTGAATAACGATACCTTTCTAGGGTTAAGCATGGGCTCAGTGGAACGCCCTATGGGGTATGCATGGTATAGGGGTAATGCGGGACTTTGGTCCCGCCACCGTCCCGGGTGCAAATCCTGCCAATCACCAATGGTAATTTGCTACATTTTAAGGTCACATCCTTTTGAGGGTGCATGATAAATTGAAATTGTGGTTGTGATGTATGGTATGGAAACTGTTGAGCCTGGCCTTTGGTTAAAATTAATCAATTTTCCCCTGATTAAAGTGCGTTGCTTGCAGTGATTTTTGCTAGCTCACTACACTATTTTATCGCTCACTACACTGTATTACATCGCTGTGCTGATTCCTAATGTAGAATGTAGTCTGTGACTGTAGTTGTAGCAACACTTAATCACTTTAATAAGACAGGTACCTCATTGAGGACGTTACCCTGAATATGAGTGAAGGATGAGTGTGATGTTCGTGATGATAGTGGCTGTTTTCTTTTCAAGCTAAACAGGACAACACAAACACATAAACTACTGCCACTCCAAAATGATCAGTTTTTTGTTACTCCAAGGAACACACAGTGGTTCCTATATTAGAGTTTAATCGTTATTTCTTTATTATAAGACTTACCTTGCTTAAATGGAATGATTGCAGCATGCTCTCATTGAGACCAAGCAACGAGGAGAATACACTATGCTGGCAGTACTCTCCTGCAGTGGCGTACGCAGGATTTATTTTCGGGGGTGGATACACCAGGAGGCCGGGGGGGTACCTCCCAAGGGAGGGGGGTCCGGGGGCCCTCCCCCGGGAAATTTTCATGAATTACAACTGTAAATTCGCGTTTTTAGGCAATCTATGGAGGATTAAAAACAAACAGAATAACTCTTGAAATTTGGACTAATTTGAGGCTGCGCACAGATTAAATTATGAAAATTTTAGATCACACTGGAATTTTAGCAAAATGTTTATTACACAAAGAAATAACACATTTATATAGTAGGCCTAACATTAAAAGACATATAAGAAATTAATTCATAAATTATACGTTTTCAACCTTGAAAGAATTTTAATATTTAATATCAAAGAAAAAACTGTAAATCTCATTCTCATTTATTGCACGCCCCGGACCTTCTGGACCTGAAGTATTCAGATCCTAGATTATCCGAGCGAGGTTGATGAATAAAATTAGAAAATGCAGGTTGTCTCTCAGTAGTGTTTCTCAAGTCCCAGAACACAACCACAAAGCTATGATGCGTTCACACATACAAGTATCGAAGGCTAATAATAATCACATAATAGTAATAGTGGTACGTCGAATTTTACAGACTTATCACAAATCTGCCTAGATTTAACGGCGAGACTTGGTCTTCACGCAACGTAGGCAGACGATTTTCGTCTGCCGCGATGCTGCTACGAGATCGTCCGACAGACGAATAGTGTAAAGTACATGGTCGGGAGAAGACGAAAATAGTCGTTTGTCCCATTTCAACATCGTGATTTTTTACCATGAATATTTCACGTACTATGATGAGTCTTTTGTTACATATTTGACGACGATGGCGATATGGTAGCAAAATCGCGGACACTTAATGCCACTCTTGTCATCAGGAGTATTTGCTTGCCTTGCAGGCATACTCTCGCCAATTCCTCACGATAACCGCACAAAGTAAAAAATACCTTAATCCAATATATACTCCCTGAATCAATTATCTTTAAAATAATAGAATTTAACCACTTGAAACCCTTATAAAAGTTTAGTGATACCACTACTTTCTTATTGAACAAGGTATTAATCTTTCCAAAATCCCCAAAAATTTCGGGGGGGGATATATCCCGATATCCCCCCCCCTGGGTACGCCCCTGCTCTCCTGCTGGGGATTTTGGGGCACATGTGCCAAAAAGAGAGTGAGAAAGAACAAGACGCAAAGTGCACCACCATATTTTAAGTGCACAATTTACAGGGGCGCACCATGAAATGGTGCGCTTAGCATGTCTTGTTCTACCTCACTCTTACATCAGCTCATGTGCCTTAAAATGCTCAGCGAGGGGATATTGCCAGCATAGGGGCTCTTAATTTTAAATTTATAATTCCAAAATCTGGAAATATTTATAAATTTTCATATTTTCACATAAAATGTAATGTACAATTAATGTTTCCCGGCAACATACATTTAACAATCAATCTTAGGATAAGTCAGTTAATTCACTTCAGACTAAAATCTCAGAATTGAAACCATCAAACTGTTGGCAAATAGTGAATTGGCAGACACAATTGTTTTTTTTAGTTTGTTCTTGAACAACCCAAATACAACTGGCAGGAAGGTAAAACACCTAACTCGAGTGTATGTGATACTAACTATACTGATAGTGGATTCAGTCATTAGGTAGGGTGTGTGCAACTTGTATTCATATGCTTTTCAACTCAGCTTCATGTACGTAGTTTACAACCTCCAAAACTATAATGACTATCCAAAGTTTGCTACAATTTTTTCTCAGTTTCATGTTCTGTGAAGCTACTTGGAGAGTCTAATTGGGTTCCATTCATTAAAACTGTTGTTTTGGCAAAATTGTTATAACAATTTGTATCAAAATGAAGGTTATTTGCTTGAGGAAAATCTTCCAAAGAAGACCAAGTTTTAATATTATAAGAGACATTTCAATTTTAAAATAAGTCTTTCAACATAACTCCTAAAACATTAAGTTTTAGTAGGCTTGCATGTTTTAACTTCAGATTTTAACATTACTCTAGGAAAGCCTATGGTACTTGAATTATATAATGTTGTGAAGGCTTTCATTGTCCGAAGATCCATCAGTAGACAGTTTCCAGGTTCCACCATTATGATGTCTAACTTGATGACTACCTACCAACATTTGGGATGTATTGCAACATCTGTCCTCGTGAATCCTGGTGAATCGTAGTGAATGCAGCCAAAATCCACTCCTTTACCAAAGAGTGTTTCGTTCAGTAAACGTGTGAATTTTAGCTGAGAAGGCTAAAATGGCTCATGGTATTCATGAGCCACAGCTCATGGTAGCTTATGGTATTCATGATCACAGTCAGGGCCGCTGAGAGCCAAGCAGGGCCCCAAGTCTTCACACCATACGGGCCCTTTGGGGGGTCTGGGAGGTATGGAGGACCCCCTAGAGAAAGGGGGGTCCGGGGGTTCTCCCCCGGAAAATTTTCGAAACTTAGATCTCTCAACTCGCGTTTTTAGGCAGTCTAAAGGTTGAACAACATACAAAAAGGAACCAAAATATCCGAACCAATTGAGGCTGAACGGTCGGTCGTATTTAGAAAATAGTCTACTCTGATTAAAAATTACTGCTATCAGTGATGCCGCACTATTGGATTTTCAAGACATTCGTCTCTTTCCCATAGCTTCCGTGTTTGTTCCACTCACGAACTTCACGATCAATGTGCACGATTGTTTTTACGCCAACTGCGTTAATTGTAAAATATGTTGCACTCTTGTTGTTTACCATCGTGGATAATTTCATCATAACATATTTAAGTTGTTGTCAATTTACGTGAGGGAGGTATGAGTCAGTCACGCTCACTATTCGCTGACCGCCACCGCCTTCGTGTACAATCAGTCGCAAATAAAATAGTATAACTGGCACCAAATCTTAAGGCCCAAGCCGCCCATAAGCCCAATGCGGCGGCTTATGGCGGAAAATTAACATTAATCTTATGGATGGCGTAGGCCTTAAGATTTGGCACGAATAATACAGACAGACAAAACAATCGTTTCTGCCTTAACTAAATACTGTACAGTATTATCAAATTAATTTTCGTGATAAAGCTGGACATTTTATTTTTTAACATATGGGCCTAAATTTATTTTCAAGAAGTCGATACCAATATTTCCTCAATCTGAAAAGTTCCGCTCATCCCGGGCCCCTCCGGAGCCCGGGCCCCAAGTTTCAGACTTGGCTGACATGGCCTCTCGGCGGCCCTGATCACAGTGCCCCGTGGATGGATGTTGAAATACAACTGGAACGGTTGCAAATATCAACAAGGTGATGGTGGAACCTGGGAAGTACAGATCACACGTTTTAAGAAGGCACTTGGCTGAGAGGTAGAAAGTCTGTATTCGCCTTTCATAAAACACTAGAAGAACCCGTGGCTTCGCTCACGATTAAAATTATACATACACTATCATCCATGAATTATATAGTTTTGCTTTCCCATTTATTTTTCTTATTGTAAAATCTAATGTATGTAATGTATCTACTTCTTTGAACATATCAAATGTACTTCCATAAAGCAAAAGTTTTTAGAAATTCGCTCTTAGTACGAAGGTCTGCTACGACGGGGGTATTATATTCCTGCATAAACTGCCTGCACATAAAAAAATGTGACCATATCCAACGCCCCACCGACAAAGCCCCAAATGGTGTTGCTGCCCTGGGTAGGCTCATGCCCAATATCGGTGGTCCTTCCTCTTGCAAGTGCGTTTTGCTTGTGTCGGCTGTCCAGTCGATCGTGCTATCAGGTGAAGAGGATTGCGCTCACACACTCAAGAGGCCAATTTACAGAGACGAACGCCTAGAAGCATTTAATGGTCGTTTCCACGGTACCTGAGCTTGCCCTGATGATGATCATGGGGCACAATATAAGGAACGGCACCCTTGGCTTTTTCGACGGCACTTTGAATCTGCTCGCATATGTTACCCTTAATTAAAACTTTATTATGCACCCCCGTCGCAGCAGACCTGCGTATTAGAAATCCTATTTATTTCCTTCATGAAGGCATACGTGTTAGAGGAATCAAAGAAGTTAGCTTGAAATTTTATTCACTGTAAAAGATCATTTTCTTAAGGTTTTAGGGTCTACCTTGAACAAAAAATTACAATGCCACTCCAGCAATTATTAAAAAGTGCTGTCTTACGTTTTTAGACTCTATATTGAGCAAAACGTTTGAATGAGCCGTCCCGGCAATTTTTTTAAAGTGTTGTAGGTAAAATTAATTCTTTACAGTAGCACACTCTTCCTCTTTAAATAGCAGTTAGTTGTCATAAAAAAGTCCTTCAAGTATAAGGGATCAGTGATCACTGGAGTCCTTCAGTAATCAGTTATTTATTTTATGTTATACTACATATTATCAGCATTTTATATAGTGTATTGCACTTTGAAAAAATGCAAAAGTCTAATTCATTGACCACCTGGCACCAAGTAACAAATCTTCATTTTAACAAAAATACAGTTAAATAGCAGAAAGAAATACCATTAATTTACATCACCTGTTTTAAATTTTACTTTCATATGTTTTGTTAGTAAACAAATCTAACTCAAATTATTTCAAAATCCCTGACATGGGTACCTTTAAGACGGTCCCAGGGCTAAGCCCTGAAAGTTATCACGAAATTGAAGGTGTATAAACCTACTCCATGAAATTCTACATGTATGTACCAAGTTTCGTGGCCATCGGTCCAGCGGTTTTTGTGTTTATCCCTGCCAAAAAAAAAAAAAAAAAAAAAAAATATATATATATATATATATACCAACATCCTCTTTTATACTTGTAGATCAGGCACTGTCGCGACCTCTCATCGGGGCCATAAATCGTGGCTGGCCCGTCCCACCCCTTAGACAATCCTATTAGAACGTTTCCGTGAACGCCCTAGTTCAAAATTCATTAAAACAAATTATAACAAATATTAAGTTTAGTAATGATCAATTATATTGTAAGCTTATGCTATTAAATATAATTTACACGTCATGATAATTTCTGTTTTTGGCCCATTTTAGTCGATTTCCTTCAATTATTTTATGATACAATTTTATTACTATATGCTAGTTTATGAAAGTACAGAACCTACAAGAAAATTTCAGAATAAAAAACTTAATAAAATGTATGTTTGTAATCTTAATTAATACTAAAAAAATATATATACAATTTATTCGTTACAAAGTAATCATTTTCATATGTTCACTGTTAAACGTCACTATAACCACAGAGAAGAAATAAGCAAAGTACGCATTCATACTTCAGTAGTGTTTCGGGTAACTGCTCGACACACAGGAAGTCAAACAATAGGGAGACAATAGCGCCCCCCTACCCCCCGCGCCCACTCTACGGCACTGTTCGACACATATTTAGCGAAACATTAGATGTGTCCTCTGTCTTATTTCTTCTCTGTGCTATAACACTGTTCGGCAGAACAACCATAAAACCCACCCTGCGAATACACCCGGCCAATAAACGTACCCTGTAAATCAGTGGACTTAGGGAAGTCCAAGGGTCAATGTCTTTAGAAATATCCTGTGAGCCCCTCCACCCACCTCTCGCCTTCGGTCTCTTGCCCCCAAGTGCCATCTTAAAACGCTTCATCTGTATGCAGGCGATTAATTATACTAGATAACCTGTTGCTCGAAATCAAGCAAAACAAACCCATTTAGTAAAATAATAAAGAATTAACAATTTACTCGGTATATGATTTTAAAGTATTCATCAAAAAGCCAAAACCTATTATCAAATAAATTATGGCTAAACTACTAAAAAATTTAAAGTTTATTCGATTTACTGGTAAACGATGTTTTTTTGGAACAGGTCTTTTCTCAGCCTGAGAGTTTTCTGTAAGATCTTGAAAATATGGCAACATCCGCAAATTAGCCAGACGCACCTTTCCTTTGTGGCAACAAAGGGTAAAGGATGCACCCAGCCTTTCCATTCTTGAAACGCAAGCCGCGCAATGAAATCTTTTTAAGGTTCATTGCTTCAAGGTTGGAAGGAGCACTTTTGCCTATTTAGTAATGCTGCTCTATACCCATCAAATGTTACATTGGGAGGGTGGTGCCAGCGGACATTTGTGTTCCCTCTGAACTGTCAAGAAGTTTCTTGATCTAATTGGTAGCATTATAACTGCACCAATAAAAAATGGCTTAATTTAATAAAACTACAAAAAATAATATGCTGAAATGTATTGATATACATCATAAACTACATTGTTTAGTGGTAGACTGGTAACTGCACTGAGTAACTATTAAAACACTTCATTATTTGGTCACCAGTAAGTCTTTTATTGCCTAAATTACTTAATAAATCTAAAAAACGATAATATACAAAGTATAAAACTGTTGAAAACAGTTTGCAGTGTTATTTGCTGTCACGTTCCAGTAGTTAAAACAGATATACAAATAAACCCCGCTCTTTTCGAAAGATAAATTATAAGTGCTGCAATCTGTGGTTTACCTATTGTACTGATTTAATGTATTAAATTTAATTTTGAATTATTTAAAACTGAATAAACTTAAAACCAGGTTAAAGAAAAATCAAACAAATAATTATGTGTATAAAATATTGTATTCAGTTACAATACTGTTACTTTTCAACTCTGACCTGTTGGCACTCCTGTGCATTCTTGTGATTTGGTGGCATTATTAATTAGGAGCTAGGAAAAAGTTCACTCTTGCACTATTCCCCAAAATTAGCACTGCTCGTTGAAAAAACGAGCCCCCGGTGCACAGCGATAGTGGGGATAGAGTGAGTTTGTACGATTACTGATATAGTAATAGAAATTAAGGAATTATAATTTCATGTAAATGTACGGACAGTTTATACCAATTAAATAAAAATACAAGTACTCCATGAATTCAAGAATAATTTATTGAACATGTCCAGTTTATTATTACCAGTTATTAAAGATATAAGTTGTATTAACCTCACATCCAAAGGCTGATTCGTATTAATTGCAGTCTTGTCTACCGAAATTTCAAATAAAGGTACTGGTCCCTAATTGGCATCTGTGGGGCGCAGTACACTATAGAACTGTTTGAAAGCATGAACTACAAAACATGCTACAAAAAAAAAAAACAAAGCTATTTTGTATATTACCATGACCATGTTCAGTTGAAAACAAAGCTTGGTCAAATGTCAATGGATAGCGCCCCTGTTTTGAAACTTCAGCCCTTGACTGTGCATTAGTGACGCCCTTTTTCAAAATTCTGAGACGTATTGACAAATCTACATTAAAATCTCTTTAATTTGACACCTCAAACGTTAATATCCGTCCAGCCGTTATTGAGGTTTGACTGTGAAAAGAAAACCGCCTGCATATTAATATATAGAAGATAATGTTTAACACAGCTGCTATCAAGATACCAACTTAACTCAGGCATTTTTAAGTAACGTCAAGTCAAGCAATTTTAGTGCCTCAAACTTATTGGTGTCTTTCATGTGATATGATGTAAAAGTAGAAGCTGGTAACAGGTTATCCACAATTTGTCTAGGATTATCAGATTTATCAAGCAACTTATTGTTTTTTCTGCTGTTATGCTGTCCTGATATCAAATATATCATAAAAAATCCCTGTGGCAAGGAAATGTTTTATACCATTTGTCAGAGGCTTATTGTACCATAAACTAGGATGTATTATCTTTATGTTTTTTGTGTTTCTAGAGAATCTACCTAGAAAGAAATAACCCCATCGTAGCAGACCTGCATACTCAGCGAATTTCAAATGCAAAAGAGCATATAAGTTATTGCAATCCAACATAGCGAGATTTGACATGTTTTTGCAAGCTCCATAAGAATAAGGAATGAGTATGTAGGTTTGCTGCAACAGGTATGTTATAACTGGGTGGTTTTAATTCAATATTTAGAAGATCTGAAAACTAGAAGAAGCCATATACCAAGTTTTGTTGAGATATGTTGAGAAATAAGTCAGATTTCACAGTAATGCAAATCAAGTTCAAAACCAATAACCCTTTCGTGTTATACTGTACTGTTAAGCTCTTCTCAACTCCATTCAACAAGTCTTAAGGATTTGGAACTTCGATGAAGTTTAAGAACGTAAAGCACATCAAATCCATGCAGCAATTTGATACATATTTACAGAAGAGGCTGTGTTAAAGTTTGACAATTTGAAAGCTTAAGTTAAACCTTAGATTGTAATACACACCTTTTGTACTTGTAGTATTTTTAAATTTAGTTTGAATTACAACAGAGTACGTGGTGTACCAAGCCTTGCTCGGTATATTGTTTTATGTTTACCAGTTCATGCAATTACTATAAAATAATATTTCAGTGTCATAAAATTGATAAATTAAAAACCTTTTTATTATACTCCATGAAATCTTTACTCCACACAGTATATTTTTCCTAGTTGGCTGTAGTTTGCAGACAGCTGTTATGATTACTTTATTTGTTTACACTTTCCTCGTTTATTTCATTTTCATTGCTATCATGGCAACTTATAAGGCCAATGTTAAAATTTTACAACTTTAAAATTAATTTCATTAATCTATTTAGATTTTCTCCGGCGAAGTAGTCTGCATGAACATGTTTTTGAGTCATTAATTACTTTTTTCAAGAATTTGATAGAAATCTTTGGAGCCGTTTTTGAGATAATTGAGCAAACAAACAAGCAAGCAAACAAGTAGGGGTGTGCGAGTATTCGACCGGTCGAGCTTTTTGGTCGAGCTTTTCAGTATTCGGCTCGGCTCGACTTTTTTCGAAAAAGCTCGACACTTGAGCCGAGCTTTTGATAAGAGAGTTCTTATCAGAAAGATAATTATTGCGATCTATTTTTGGACACGTTAAGCCGGAAGAGCGTTTCCCTCGCACGAAAAACAAACAAAAAAAATTCCTTAGTGATAAGGAAAGGACATTGACAGGTAACAATAAATATTATCTCCATTTACACGGAAATCGGATTTATATTTAGTTGACCTTGGAGAACACGAAACACGGCATTTAAGTCTATTGTTTTATCAAGGCTTATCTTTTAAATGGTATATCGTACAAGTTTCATTTTGGTCTCATTTCATTTATAAAAATAAGACAAAAAATATGAGCCTTCATTTATATTTGTATGACAAGTAGTTTGTATTTTTGCATTTTGTAATTAGGATTTCTTATCTGAACTCACACTCTCTGGCATACGCACGCACGCACTGAGTCCAATGACAAAAAACAGGGACAGGGGCTTGGAGTAAACAACCTCCACCCCCCCCCCCTCCTGGCCACTGATAAGGAGAGTGAGAGAGGTAGCTGTTTCTTTCTTTCTCTCTATTCCGTCCTTATTTATGATCTTTCTCTTCTTCCTAATTTTATTAAACTGAGCATTATTTTCTTCACAAAAGTTTTGAAAGCAACTAATTTTTGGATCACAATAAATTATTGTTGTTATTTCATTTGTATATTATACTCTGAAATAATAAGTTTAGCCATGAATATTATGCCATAATTGGGACTGCAATTTAATTTTTAATCATCTTTACTTTGTGAACATAAAAAAATCAATCTTGTGTTTGAATAAGTGTAAATATGTCATTTTTTATTAGATATAACTATTTTAAAACCTTTCCCTCTACTCCTTTCACCTCTTGAAATTAATGTTGTAGTACCTATATATAACTAGTCTAATTATGTAATTTTAACTATTTATTTTAAAGTAAAGTATTGTGGGATTGGGGAATCAAATAAAAAATGTAGATTTTAAATTTGGTATTTTTCTCCATGTTTTTTTAAACAGTTTTATTAATTTTATGTGACATAATACAAAACATTGATGAACCTATCAGAACATTAACTTGTTTTGGAGATAAGCTTTCTACTTTTGAGGTGGTGTTCACTTAAGGTATGCAAACATTAGTCTATTGTATCTTTTAAAATTAAAATCAAGCTTCATAATTCCTTTCAATGATTTGGTGATTGTAAAAAAGCTCGGCTCGAAAAAGCTCGAGCTCGAAAACGTATGAAAAAGCTCGGCTCGGCTCGGCTCGAGTTCAAAAATCACTATTCGCACACCCCTACAAGCAAGCAAACAAACATACAAGATAATACTGCTCATATAAGAGTATAGGATTAACTATATATTGAAATTTAAATGTATGCTAGAGTAATGGTCACAGTTTGTATTAATATGTGTGTAATGTTAAAAACATACTTAGTATTGAGTTTATAGTTATTTGTATCAAACAAAAACTATAATTTTCATCACTAACTTTTAGTTGAAAAAATATTGTTTTTACAATAATTTAATAGACAAGTTAATTAAAGTTGTGGAATATGCTGGCGTAATAAAGCCACACTACCAATTGTTCGGCACCAGAATTTAAACTTTACCATAAAGCCTTAAAGATATAAGAGTCAAGAGTCAGGTGTGTTTTGTTGTGTTCTGATCAAAGGTAAAGTATCACCTTGCTGTAATCGAAGACAAATAATGATCAAAGGTTTAGGTTTCTAGGGAAGAAGTGTCAAATATTCAACTCTTGGAATTATCTTAACCCTGTTTTCTAAATTATTTTGCTCTTAAGAATCACTGGAAAGGGTTCAATTTTATTTTTGTTTTATAGTTTATTGGAAAACTATTACACTTCACTCATGACACAATATATTTTAGTAGTGGCACTATCCTATTGGGGCTTGGTGAATCAGCTTTGAACATAACTCAAGCTTGTAGTGATTGTACTGATTTATGAGTTCACCATCTATCTCCCACTTATAACTGAGTTACACTTGGCGCATTATATCTTGACACTTGGGAACCCTTTACACCTGAAGCTATTGGAGTAGAGTGAAATTCATCAGGAGACCACAGCTGATACGCAAAGGTGTACTAGCCTGAAATGTAAGCATTTTGCAACAGCTGACAGTGTATATCTTAATTAATTGTCATTTGTAAACAAAATACAGTTGATGTTTGTAGAAATTAGTTTATATATTGTTTGTTGTCCAAAAACATTGACGATAAACAATATCTGACAGTTCCAGCAATGGACTAGGCCAAGGGTCAAGATATATTATGCGCCAAGTGTAACAACATAACTGGATTTCCATACTTTTTAGGCTTCTGAACACCAATTTTTGTGAATAAAAATCGAGAATCAAGAAGTTATTTAGAATTTAAAAAATCTCAAAGAAAATTTGTGCAGGTTGGGGTCAAGAGACCTTGTAATGGTATTTTCCATGGAGGATAGAGTTAAAATTAAAATGATTAGGACTTTTTTGAATAAATAATATACTCTATCCAAATAATTTTTTATGTTTCCCCATATAGATTTCAGTTATGAGCTAGAATATACGTATTAAAATTAAAATATACTAGATTATGGTGCCCTGCTTTGCTGAAAAAAAATAATTGGCAATCAAACAAATGCATCAGCTGTCGTTCAGCCCTTCTCTTTATATTTAAGCCCTTAGGGAGATTTTTATAAAAAAATTAATAATTTTTTAGAGATTTTCTCACAGAGTACTTTCAATCAAGTGTAGGGTTGTTAGCATTTTTTTTTCAAGTTACAGGTAGTTTAGGTTTTATAAATAGATTGTTCTTAGTCTTGAGAAATCACACATCTTGGCTATTTCATTCAAAGCAAAAAATGGTTGATGTGCATGGTTTGTCATGAACGTTTGTCAAGATGGTGATTCCAATTAAGATGAGTATAAATTAATTCTTAGCCCCAAAATTTTTTTATTGTTAACTTCCAAGATTTGAATATTCTAAAAATGAAAAAGTATCAATAACTTGCCCAGTTATTGCACCGTGTTATGTCTGATGTCAAGGGAATAGCAAACCACGGACATGCTTATTGTTGTACTGTAGTTGAACTGCAACAAACACTCTGGTGAAACTATATTCTTCTACTCTGCAAGAGATTCAAAAATATCATTCAATTTAAAATTTATCACTCCTAGTTTTTAACAGATCAAAGAAATAGGTGTAAATTCTTAGAATCTAAAAATTAATATTAATGTTTTTGCTTGCTTCTTTAAAACAAACAACTATTATTACATGATTTTATAAAGTTTCTAATAGAAATTCCTGCCAATTTAGATCAGCGTAGATGCTAATGATAATCTATTTACATCATACTACACAGAAACATATGTTTTCTGTGCCTTACTCTTGGCTGGAAAGTTACTCTTTGCCAATAACTGCATGGTAAATTTACCGTACAGGAAATGCGTAGGAAATGGAGATATTTTGATTAGGATTTTTGCAGACATTTGCCATCACTGATTAGTAAAAAAACAAACTATTCAGTGATGGCAAATGTCCGCAAAAATTCAAATCAAAATATAAAATCACCATCACCAACAAAGAATTTCAAACAAAGAAATGGAGATAACGCAATTAAACAATCAAAACAATCAGCTGAATGCAGCAAACAGACGTTTAATGCATTTTTATTGGTTACTTCAGAGAAATGTTGTGGCAGCACTGGTAGCAGTAGCAAATGTTTGTTATATAGGTTAAGTTTGAAGAATTGAGAAACTTAATGGTTTATTCAAAGAATACGTTATGATTAAAAAGTAAAATTTTCTGAGTAGTATGATGTAAATTATCGAACGTCACAGGCCCCGTAAGTTTTACCATACTCACATGAAAATCCTAAGCTCGCCTCTGGCTCGCGTGGGAACTATCATGCTCGTCCAGTAACACAGTACTTCCCAGTATAGTAATATAAACAGTACTTACCGGTCTAGTAATGAAATATACTATTATGAGGTACAGTCAGTATCTATTGTACCATCTGGGGCAGTAGTTATGGAGTACTAGTATAATCCTGGTTTACGATTGAGGTTTGGTTCACAGTTACGAGTCTCACAGTAGGCAGCAGAGAATTCTTGGAATTATTTTCTAGAGCCTTTTTATTTTAGGTTTATTTGTCATAGGGGTTTCATAGCCAATCACCAAAATAAAATATTAAATTTATTAAACTAAAATCTAGGTTCTTTAATTTTTCCTAAAAGATGGAAAGGTCTCTCTCAAAAATCACAAATCCGAGGCCTTAGGCGATTGTGAAGTAGCTTTCCTCAATTTGGGGGAATATTAGTTTTTTTTTGTGAAAATAAAATGTACAATAATGTAAAAATAAAAATAAATTTCAATTAATCATAGTCTCAAGATAATAATGTTTTTTATCAACGAAAAGGAAGCTAAAAATAAACTAGAAAACTTAATTGCATTATAAATGCAAGAGAGGTTATAGAGGATAATATGTCAAATTAACTCTTGAAAACTCTATAAATATTAATAAATAGAAACTACATGGAATAGAAAAATAAATTACTCTCAAATGAAAGCTGTTTATTTAAAACTAGAACATGCTAAAATGAAAGAAAAAAATGCTAAAATGCTAAGAATTTATCATTATGCTAAAATGAACAGTTTGTTTTTGTTTTTAACTCATTAAAGTGATTAAGTGATTAAGAGTTTTTGTCAGTTTTCCAATAATTTAAAATATAAAACATTCAGCATAATTCAGAATTAAATATAGGCCCACACTGATGTGAATTTTCAACCTTCTTTTCTCATTGTTTGGTCAGGTGCCTTCGTGCCTTGTCTAGGCAATCTTGATGGTACGGAAATATTGCATTCTGCAATATTGAAGGCGTTTAACACCTGCCGCGAAACGCTAGTTTTTAGTCTCATCTTCTCTAGTTCATCTACGTAAACTATTGAATATTAAAACATAAATAAATTAGTCTTACAAAATCAATATATTATTTAATTATCTTCTATATATATATAATGGAGAAGGGGTTTCTTTCGGACAGCAAATCTACAAAACTATTAGACCTAAAGAGTTGAAATTTGGCACATGTGCTCCTCTTGGGACCTAGATGCACACTAAGAAACGGTTTTGCAAAATCCCCAAAGGGTTTCGCCCTATAGAACTTCAAAGTTTTTAATGTAATATTATAGGAAAGGATATAAGGTTGTCATGGCAACCTTAAAAAGTATGAAAAATTAAATCCTAAAAAAGACAGAGGAAGTTTTTATGTTTTTCCACGGGTGAAACCGTATTGATCAGCTAGTTATATATATATAAAAAATGAGTTGTGTGTTGGTATATCTCGGGCTACAGCCAAAAATACATGTCGTAGATACTTGATCTTGGTGTCAAATTAAAGCTTGGAATCTCATGATGTGCACTATGGTGGTTTGGTTTTGATATCTTTAAGGACTTAGTCACAGGATCGTCCGAAAGGGGACCATGTCAAGGGTTTTGGAAGGTTTTTTTTTAATAGTTACTATGGTTACCATTTGAAATAGCAACTATGGTTACTAACAGAATTCAGCTAATAAAATAACAAGAAAAAAAAATTCCAATGCAAAGCTGGGGTTATCAGCTAGTAAACTATAATACCCCCATTGCAGCAGACCTGCATACTCAGCGAATTTCAAATTCAAAAGAGTTCAAGCCAACATAGCGAGATTTGACATGTTTTTGTAAGCTCCATAAGAATAACATGGGGAATGAGTATGCAGGTTTTCTGCCACGAAAATGGAAATATTGGGGATTTTAGACTAGTAAACATTAGATCTCATCTATATGAAGCCACAAACCAAGTTTTATCAAGATATGTTGAGAAATAAGCGAGATATAGAATTGTACTTATTTCCCATAACGTAAAACTGTGGCAACGTACTGTGTTTACCACTTTCAATATCTCGGTAACCAATGGACATAGAGCAGTGATTCAAAATATTAAATTGTTTGTTTTTTTTGAGCTGAATTCAATGGTGCCATCAAAAATTCTATAAATTTTATTTTTCTTTGTAAAAAACTCAAAACGCCCATTTTTGGGAGGGTTTATCCCCCTTTACCCTCCCTTCCGGTGGTTCGATCGGGCTGGTTCACGAACTCGTCCGAGTGATTGCTACTTTACATGTCTGTACCAAATTTCATTAAGATTGGGCCATATTTACGGCCACTATCATGTTAACAGATATATATATATATAAATTCGAACGAAAGGTGTTTTTTGCTTCTGGGGGCCCCAAAACGAAAAGTTATCAATGTCTGGGTCTTAGGTCTTACCATTCCCTATAGGGGAAATTCGCTAAAAATTAATTAACCTCTCATGAAAAAAAACCAAACTCATAACGCTGAGTTACCGTGCTTATGTCGAGGTACAGTAATGCAACAGCTGATCGGTCTGCACCGCAAAATCCCATAACGGTTTTTTCATCATACTGTCCCGAAAACAGCCGTTTTTAGTTCTCTATACCGTAGGCAAAATTATCGTTTTTGGATCACTTCGAATAGGAGTACTGAAAAAACATATGGTAAATTTTGCCGTACTCTAATGTCAAAATTTGTTTATGTTACGTTTGAAAGGTTGAACGATTTCTTAACTTGTGTTTGTAAACAACTAAGAGATGTGTAAATGAAGATGACTATTTTGGATAACCTCAAAATTATATAGTCTAAATTTTTTACGATTAAATGGTTATTTATACATAATGATGAAAATAGTTGTTCATCACACGGAGCAAAAGTGTCTCCTTGGTACTCGATCGCATTTCCAAGCTCGGCTGCGCCTCGCCTGTAAATTACGATCTCGTACCAAAAAGAGCCACTTTCGCTCCTAGTAATGAAAACTACTATTTCCGTCCACCACATATGCACAGAAAGATAACGTTATGTAATTTTGCCGTGCAGTAGCGGGAATTACCTATTTTCTTAGCTCATTTTACGTTTAGAAACTGTGTAGAGTAATGAAAACAATATTTAACAATGTTTTCTAAACAATATTGAGGGCAATATTTAAAAAATGTTGTTTTAATATTTTTACAATATTGTTTTGCTACTTGGGTTATATCCAGTATTAAAATTGGTAAAGAAAAACTACATTAGTCATCCCAGAGTTTAAATGTACATCTGTACCATTTACCAACCGTATAAAACACAAGAAACCAATCTATCACAAGATTATTTTTATAAACTGTTCTATAATGCAAAAACTTTATTTTCATTTACTGCATAAGCAAATTCAATATCAAAAGGAAAGATAGGCCTATAATTTATTTCAATTACATTACATTACATTGCTTGAAATTGTGGCCTACGGAGGGCTATTCTTGAAATTCGCTATAAGAAATGATCGAACGATTACAATACAAATTAATACTAAAAACAAGTTCAGTTATTTGTATGTTTTTTTTATTTAATTGATTTTGAAATCAATCTTGTTTTTTCAAAGACTTCTATCCTAATGGAGGAAACTAATAAGAAGGCTCCAGTGTCGAAGAAAGAAGTAAATTGGCTGTCGCCGCCAAACTGAGAGGAGTTATTCAATTATAGAACAATTCCAGAAAAGGAAGGGGCAGAAAAGTTTGGAATTCAATCAGCCATAATTGTTTGGAAGCTCGTAAAGAAGTGCGGCCTACACGTGTATTGTCCGAGTCGAATAACAAGGCCTCTCCGTCCATAAATCCCATGTTAAAATAAACATTAGTCTTATGGACGGACCGAGCCTTGATATTTGAGTCGGCCTATACTCAGCTTAACGCTGCGTCTTTGCGTGTAAATGAGTAAAACTGTTTCACATTTAAAATTGATTTAGAGACAGTATTATGAAGTTTAGTAAATGTAATTCAGTATATTAATCAGTCCTAGAAAATGTTTAATTTATGAGGGAAAGAATTTATTTCCTATCCAGACAAGGCGCTGTTGCTTTACACTAAAAAAATTAACTAATTAAGAAATTAGTTCAAATTGAAATCACCATATTCACTCTATTTTTAACCTGAATAAGGTTTACCGTTGTACATATAATAAAAAATACAGTAAATAATGCTCTTAGCCGATTAAAAAATAACAATATTTTATCATGACAAAACTATTTTGTACATTTTACCGTTGTATATATGATAACTTTACAATGAATAAGTTTTTAATATAACAATAAACAACCATTGAATCATACATTACATTGCTTGAAATGGCGACCTACCCAGGTAGGTATTTCTCAATGACGTAAGACATTGTCAACCATGTTTACAGCTTTATCGTAGTCTAAGTTAAATAATAAAATTGATAGAATTATGGTTGTTTCTTTATTTTTTTTACATAAAACATGGAATGCTCGGAAAAATACGTTACTTATGCATTTGTGATTTGTTTATAGTTTTGTCAGTCTGTAAAACCTTTAAAAAAGTAATATTTTTTACTGAAATCTGAACCTTTTGACAGCAATTAAGTGTAAAAAGTGACTTTTTTGAGTTTTTTTCAACAAACTTTTATAAGTGTCCTTTTAAGGACTCTCCTTTGAGGGATTTAAAGGAACAGCAAAACGCTCGGCCTGTCACAAAGTCAGGATTATTTGTTTATTTTCTTGGAACCCAAGCAATTTTGCAGACGATAAGAATCTGATACTTGCTGGCCTGCATGTATGTTAAATCCAAGTTCTTGTGTGACCAATTTTTAAATGTACTAAGTGTTTTAAATGTTTTATTATAGAATTTCATATTTCTGCAAGACGTGGTATTTCAGTACTTATACTTTTCAAAATACAAGTACTCACACATTATCACAAAGTATCACTTATTTTTAACCACCGGTTTCGGATAGATTGTCCAAAAATATTTAGTGAAATTGCTGATATTTAATAATTTATTATTATATAATAGGCCTACTAGAGTACTAGTGTAATCGTAATATTTTAATTCACTGTTAAAATACTATTGTTAAAATGATACATTATTGTGTTGCCGTGGTGTATTTTACTGCAAGTTAATTTGCAGTAAAATAATATGTAACTATCAATTAATATAATGCATTTAACAAAAAAATTTTAACAGCAAAAAGAGTGAAAAATACAAAATACTTAAGTTATTTTTTTTCTTTAGGGAACATTTTTCTTTAGCGAATAGCTCGTAAACTATTTATAAATAGTATTCGTCCAGGATATGTATTTATGTATTTTTTACTGCTATAGATATTGTGTATTCCTGTAAAATGGACAGCCTTATTTTAAATACACTGTATATTCGATACTTCCACGATGGTACATAATAGGCCTAGGCTAAACTTTTTGTGCCATCGCAATTACATTTTCTGCTTTATGAACTCCTCATAAGAACCATTAAATAGTAAATTTTAAGGTTTTTTAAGTTATTTTAAGGTTGTGGTTTTAGGTCTCTGACTATTACAGTTTCTAAACCTAAACAGCCTTGATTAGTATTAAATATCTTCTGAATTTAAATTTTCATCAACAATATAGTTGAAATTTGCCTTCCAAGAAGATTATTTTTAATATCTCCTTTTTTATTTTAAAATGTAAACTCTCGAGAAGAAATAAAGATAAAGGTGTTTGCAAATATAAATGACCACACTGCTTAAGAGGATACTACAAACCATAAATGTATTTATCTCTGTAGATAACAAGTTTTGATGGGGAAGTAAGAAAATAATTTACGGCCACCGGACATCAAAAGCCTAGCCGCAGTCGTAGCCTGAGCCGTATAAAGATAACGTTACTGATAACAACTTACAGCTTTGCTGTACTGCCGGAATCAAGTAGAAAGTATTTTGAGGCTAATAATTTTTTTAATGGCAATTTTAGATTTTATAACTTGAGTTGGAACGTCTGGGATGCTGACTAAGTTCTCCATGTCGTCAATATAGATGTAGTGTTTAATGTCTAGACTTTTAGGTCTTGATCTAAAATCATTTAACTGCATGCATGTCAGGCGATGACAAGTACCAACAAAAGTGAGTCGCATAAAGAGAATGTCAATGATCTATATTACTAATTCTGTAAGCGATTTTTTAAAATCAAAATTGTGAGAGTTTGACAGCCTGCAGAGGGCTCAAATTAGAGGTCCCAGGGGGTCCCAGGGAGTCGGGTAAAATATCAGATTACATTCAAATCTACCAGAAAGTGAGAAATTACGAAAAATGTCTTCCATTAAAATGCATTGGGATTGAAACACGTCTGCTTTGTTTACATTAAACATGTGGTGCTAATGCTTGATTCAAAGCCATATGGTAGATGTTGATATGTGGGATTTTTTTCAAAATGCAGCTAACCATGCACGTTCAATGTACTATAACAAAAAATATTTTAAATTTAAGGTTTTCTGATTTTATAATAATTAAGGGTTTGAGTTTTTTCATAATTTAAAATTATAAAAAGTTAAGTATGTTTGTTTAGTTTATGTTATAACGATGCAGACTTTTGTTATGCTAGATGAATGCTAGATATAATCATAATTTTTTGGATCCAAAAGCCTATTTCCTAAGAAGGTATTTTGTACTATAGTAAAGAAGGATTATGCTTAGGGGCTATTAACCCCTGCAAGCATCTAGTATCAACTAATAGCTTTGCTGTACTGTCAGCATCTCTGTAGAAAACAAGTTGGGATGAGGAAGTCACAAAACCATTTAAACCATCGGACATCATAAGCCTGGCTGCGGTATAAGCCTGAGCCGCATAAAGATAACGACACTGATAACAACTTGCTGCCGGAATCTCTGGAGATAATAAGTTGTTAAGATGAGGAAGTAACAAAATCATTTACGGCCACCCCGGCGCAGTCCTAGCCTGAGCCGTAAAAAGATAACAACACTGATAACAACGTATAGCTCTGCTGTACTGTCATTTAATCATCATTCATTCATTTTTTAATCATTCTTAATAAGACGGGTACCTCATGGAGGACGTTACCCTGAATATGAGTGAAGGATGAGTGTGATGATCGTGATGATAGTGGCGCGATCTTGTAGCCTTGTTACTGACTAAGGTTGGCACGTTCCTTAAACAGGATTGTTAATTAATAGCCCAACAACCAATGGCAGCTGGCTCCAGAAACAACCCTTCAAAAGGCTAATAACTTTTCTCGGGATCGATCTGGCTACCTACAAGTCTATAGGCGGGCATGAATAAACATATTTATTTTGGGTCTAAAAAATTATTTATGATTGAAAAGTCGTGAATAAAAGTTTGACCTTTTTAAGGCGAAATGCATATCCTATACTCATGTAATAGCAACTTTTTCTTAGATTTCTACTAGACGATTGCATGGTTGTCTTAAATATCACCATTAAAAGTCTATGTATTTTAAGTAAATTTAAATATTTATAACTAATAATTTGTACATAATTAGTAAGATTTCTTTGAAGTGTTAAAGATTAAAAACCAACAAGAGTGGGTAGTAAACGATGTCGCCTTGAATGGATTATAGTTGAAATATAACGCTAATACTTGACAGCTGGAGCCCACCCAAAGCACTTGGCTAAGGGACAAATTTGGTATTGGAAAACAGATGTTACAATACTTCTTTCAATCTGGGCTCTGGAGTAATTTATTTGTTTGACTGCCTGGAAAGGGTGAAGAAAGGAATCACCGATCAAACAATATTTTAATGATCCTTTATAAGACTCAAGTCTGGTGAAAAATGAAGACATTTTTAACTAAATTACATTAAAACAAAATTTAATACAATATTTCCTTTATACATAATTAGATTAATGTCTTTGTTACTAACTATAAATAAAAGTGTCTACCAATAACTTATATTAATATATATGTGCAGTTAAATTTGATTAACGTTTTATTTACATAGTATTTATTGCACAGTACTTTGAACATACTCAAAAAGATAGAAAATTTTTATGATTACACTGATCAATTAATAAGAGAATGTAGTAATATGATTTATTTTTATTGTAATTATTTATTGAAATTAACGATGATCGAGCAAGTAGAACAAAATATACAACATGTTAAATTTTTGAAGGTATTAAATATTTTTAATGACATAATGGAGAGTTTTTAACGCGTTTTAAATTAAGTTTACCATCACAAGAATTAATTAATTGTCACGAGTTTAAATAACTTTACATTTTTAAAAGTAAACTTCAATATTCCAACGGTAAATATTTTAAACAATTTCGATTAATTCATATTTGGTTCTATTCCAATTCAATCAAATTTACAATTAAGATTGAATTTCAATTTCAATATTTCCCATAATTTTAAAAGGATCTCCAAGCTTAGGTGTTTACAAGTAAAAGCGGTCAGAACCAGAAATGTTCTTTGGGTTGAGAGAGAACAAATAATGTTCAGTCGGTTATTTAATGACTGTTGAATAATGTAGTTCATCGTCTTTCAAAATAAACAAAAAATAAGGTTAACATCGCTTTTATTCGAAAATACCCTGGCTTCACCATATTTATTTTGAGATTCTATTGAAATTAGGTCTCAATTGCATTATTGTAGGTGTACCTTTTTGCCTCACAATATCCAGTTTAATGCAGGACGCGATTCACACTATTAAAGTTCATCATCAGGTGCCCTAAAACTATTTATATTTCTACTCATTACAGGTAGTCATATCTTATTGCACTCAAGGCACAATAAATAATTACTCGAAATTTAAAACACTGAAACATTTAACACAGTTTCTAAACGTAAAATACAAAATACAAAATAGAAATAAGATATTTTCGTTATACTGCTTCAAAAACAGATGTTTTTAATGCATGTTTTCCGGACCTAAATACACTCTTTTTATTCCTAGGAATTAAAAGCTGATGTATTATTACATGCGTTCGGTACGTCGATAGTTGTTCATTGTTTTCAGTCTACCCTAACACAAATGAAACAGACAATCAATTGCATAATTTTGTCTGATTGCTTCAAATAGCAAGAACAAGACGGTGGCATCTTTTGAAGGCATCTTTAAAGGTAAACAAGCTGTAACATTTTGGTTTTCTTAAGTAGTTTACGTATTGTATTGAGCAATATAACGAAAAATATAGTTCATCACACGGACCTAAAGCTGCTTTTCGCTACTCGGTCATTTTTCAACCTCGGCTTACAGCCTCGGTTGTAAAACTTGACCTTGTACGAAAAGCGTCACTTTAGGTCCTTGTAATGAAATATACTATTTTTTGATTTTGTATTTTACGTGTAAAAACTGCGTTAAATGTTTCAGTGTTTTAAATTTAGAGTATTTATTTATTTTTTTAAATTCAGTTAAGCATGACTGCCTCTTATGAGTGAGAACATAAATCCGTTTTAGGGCAGCTGTGAAACACGTATACCGTTAATTGGATACTGTGACAACACCTAAGGCAAAAATGTAATCCTAAAATAATAAAATTAATTATTACACGTGTCAAGGCTAGAGATACCAATTAAAATTAGGTCAACTCTAAATATCGTACTCTAAACTTGACACCATCCTATACTCTTATATGAGCAATGTTATCGTCCGTTCTTGTATGCTTGCTTGCACAAAGATCTCAAAAACGGCTCCGAGGATTTCCTTCAAAGTCTGGAAATAAATAATTTATGACTCAAAAACGTCTTTTATGCAGATTACTTGGTTAGAGAAAATCTATTAACGTAATAAATCGAATTTAAAAGTTGTAAAATATTAACATTGGCCTTATGGGTTGCCGTGATGGCAACGAAAATAAACAAGGAAAGTGTAAACAAATGAAGTAATCATAACAGCTGTTTGGAATCTACAGCCATCAAGGGAAAATACAGCAAGTGGGATGAAGAGTCCATGGAGCAATAAAAAAGGTTTCTATTTATCAATTTTATGACATTGAAATATTTTATAGTAACTGGATGAACTCGTAAACATGAAATAACACCGAGCAAGGCTCGGTCCACCAGGTACTTACTCTTTAATTATGAGTAGGTCGTCCCACATAACAAAGCTGTAGAACCCCCCACTTACCTCACAGTCTCGTAACATGACTGCATTCATAAGGCACTTTACTGCATGGGTCGCAGACTTGGGGGAAAGTCTAAGCGGCAATCTTAATAATTTATGTCTTCTATATTGCGCCTGACGAGGTCTTTCACAAGCGTGCTTACAATTAATTTACTTTTTAATTTCTGATGTACATAGCAGTAATCACTGGAGTAATTTCAACAGCCTGCATTGACCATATATTTACATTGTCTGTTTGAAAGAAAATACTATACCCATTAAAACTTAGATTTTTAGAAGCAACATTTATAGTCACAAAAAAACTCCAGAACACAAAAAAATAATTTTTACATTTTTAGCATACGCAAAATTTTTCTTGAACGATTACATTAAAACGAACAATATTTATATAACTTTAATACGAGTATCATGTCAATTAACTGCAACAAACCCTGTAGAAAAAGAAGTCTTAAACCGGTATTGAAAGGGCCTTTCAAAAGGTTATTAAGAAGCTCAAGGAAACCATTTCCTTTTCCGTACACCTCACGTGGTATGTCAAAGGTTACAATGTTAGGATAAAGGGTAACATTCCATTATGTGATTATTACAAAAGAGAGCATCATAATGATGTGGCCTATACTGTGGTGTTTTTGTTACGTTCAAGATTATATATTTGCAAGTTGTTAGAATGTAATTTGGGTTTTTATGCGAAAATTGACATTATTACACTCAGAATCCATGTTTTCAAATAGGTCCTATTATTCATTAAAAATCAATAATAGTTTACACACACTAATATAAATAAACAACAAGATGTTTATAAAATTTTTTTGCTAAAATAAAATAAGGCAGTAGAGGTTCTGTGGTTTAAATGAGTTAACTTATTGAGTTAAAAATTTTTCCAATAACATTTTACTTCTGCAAAAAATCGCCTATCCCAAACTGGCCATGTTTTTATGTGGAAGTGTTCTGTAACTACGTCCGTTCAGCTTGACGATGACGCAGATTCGTTCGGATCTTGCCAGCCTCACCCTCGCTTGTTTCTTTCAAATATTATTTTATAATTGGAGTATTATTGTTAATTCTAATAATACAATGATAATAATTCTAATCTATTTGTTTGAATAATAATTTATAGAGTTATCCCAGCCAAATAGGAACCTATGCTAGTTGTAAAATATACAAAAATATTTTACACCAAATAAACTCTCAACTTTACAAGAAATATTAACTGGGAAGAAACAGACCATTTAAATAACGGCCTCGAGGCCCCGTGGTGCCATAAATTAGGTTTATGGACTGAGTAAATGTTGGACACGGATAACTTCGCATAGGTTCAAAGTCCGTGGACCTCAACACCTTAAGGTGGTGCAGTCGAAAAGTTCTATGAAAATATTTCTTTTATTTTTATGTTAATTGTGATAAAATAGTACAGAGGAATTAAAAATAATTTTTTTGGGTATAAAATTTGCGAGCTACAGACGTCAAAAGTGCAATAATAGGACGAACATTCCCATTTTAATTGCAATATTCGCGGGGATACAGTTTAAACTACACAACCTTGGTTTGGGAATCGTTTTTTATTAATGAATGTCTTAAACCTAACACCAAGGAAATTTAAAAATAAATAATAACAAATTCGTTGTTGTCGGATTTTTTTTTCTTTCTTACTATAAGAGTCATACGTTAAAAAAAGTAATTTTGTATGCCAGAGAAAATATTGTTTTCGTCAACATTTTCTAATATCAGTTGTTAGTGGATATATTTGTTTTGGTACTCCCCAAATCCAAAAAAAGTCGTTTTCGGAGTGGTATCTGTCTGTATGTCCGTTTGTGCATGTGTCTGTGGATAATGTAAACAGAGCTAGAGACGACTCCAATAGTCCGATTTTCATGAATTTTGGCATGTAGACATTAAACCATGATATCTCTAGGCATTTTTTATTTTTTAAATTTTTTATTTTTAACGGTATTTATCTCATAAAAACCCATTAATAACGTCAAAATCCAAATTTCACAAAGACGGCTCTAACGATTTTGATAAAAATGGCATAGTTTTTAGTGTTAACGATTACAAACAAAATGACACCACCCGCATGTCTGTACAAATTCAGGTTTAGAAGTTATGGGGATTTCAGTGTAAAAAAAATAAAAACTTTAAATTTACTTACGATTATATTATTCAATCAAAATATACTTGCAACCATTAAATTTAGCTTGAAAGAATGAATAGTCTAATACGTCAACTGGTTGCGGAGATAATTGATATTTTCGTTTGACCGTAAACACAGTACGTTGTCAAATAAATATTATTCTTAAGGCAAATATTTAAAAACCATTATCTCCGTTAACCGATTTTGATAAAATTTGGTATGTATTTTTTGGAGATGATTGGAATTTAATTTTATTTCGTTATCTTATTTAAATAGGTTTAAGGGAGAAAGTATGTGACAGTTTGCTGATACAGTTTAATGACGACACAAATAGATTCCCGTCCCCATAAGTCCTGACTTATGTGGGTGGGAATCTACTAATCCTGGTTACGCACGATGGTCCATTAGTCCAACAGCAGGTGGTATAATCCTACCACCAGTAATGGGTTATTACCATCGCTGCCTAATCAGTTAAATTATTACTGTACTATTTTCCAATCATTTTATAATAATAACGATTCTTTTATTTCCTTTTTCAGTTTCTTTTAGAGACTTGCATAGCATTTACAACGTTTTTTAATTGCAATTAAGTTTAATTTTTAATTTTTACCAAAGCTAATAAAATAAGCAATTTTTAAAAGAACATATATGTTTTAAACATAAGAAGCTATAAACTGCAATATTTTATTTTTCATCAATAAACATATTACCATGGAAATGTGTTTTCCTTCTTCCTGTAAAATTTAATTTTGGCATTTACAACGCTTATGCACGCATCAGTCCTTAAAATCACACTTTTAGCGAATTTCCCCTATAGGGAAGAAGCTGTTACCGTAGTACTCATGGTAAGTCCTAAGCCGGAGACCATGATAACTTTTTGTTTTGGGGCCCCCAGAAGCAAAAAACACTATTCGTTCATTTTCATACACACACACACCAACCGATCGGACCACCGGAAGGGGGGGTAAAGGGGGGTAAACCCCCCAAAAATGGGGTTTTTGAGTTTTGTACATAAAAAATAAAAATATTATAATTTTCGTTTGCACCGTTGAATTCAGCTCAAAAAAACAAACTATTTAGTATCTTGAATCACTGCTCTATGTCCATTGGTTACCGATATATTGAAAGTGGTAAACACAGTACGTTGTCCCAATGTTAACCTTATGGGGAATAAGTAAAATTCTATATCTCGCTTATTTCTCAACGTATCTTGATAAAACTTGGTAAATGGCTTCTTCTAGTTCAGATCTACTAAATATTGAATTAAAACCACCTAGTTTTAATATACCCATAGCAGCAAACCTGCATATTCATTTCCCATGTTATTCTTATGGAGCTTTCAAAAACATGTCAAATCTCGCTATGTTGGATTGAAATATGTTGTTTTGCATTTGAAGTTCGCTGAGTATGCAGGTCTGCTACAACGGGGGTATTTTAAACTTAAGAAGCTATAAACTGCAATATATTATTGTTCATCAATAAACATATTACCATGGAAATGTGTTTTCCTTCTTCCTGTAAAAATGTAATTGTGGCACTTACAACGCTTATGCACGCATCAGTCCTTAAAATTACACTTTTTAGTATTAAAACAAAAAATATGCCAAAAAACTAAAAAAGAAGTTGTACATAACAGGAAGCAAAAATATATTTTTGGTGCTTAATCGTTTACATTCAAGCTCGTCTCATTTGTAAAACACAATCACGCACTAAAAACTTCCACTTTCGCTCCTTTAGATGAAAACATTTGTATTTTATAAAGTGATAGGCTCGAGTCTCAAGTGGGGTGGCAAATTCAAAATAAAAAGAGGCCACCCACTAACATTGTTTATGAATTTATTAAAATGATTTAGTTTTATTAAATTTCATCCAAACCAACTCGAATTACGCATTACATTAGCAACGTACTGCAGATTATAATGATTTATACTCAATATTGAAGTGTTTGTGACAGTTACTGATGTAATTTGATTGACATTACCCCAATTATGTTGTTTGTCGAGAACAGTCGGCGTAGCAGCTTGGCTTCAGTAATTACCATTTTTTGCTTGGTTGATTTCTTGTAAAGACGGTGAGTTGATACTTAATATGTTTAAAATTTAAATCCAATTTCATCCAATTGAATACCCAGCTCCTCTTTTCCTGTATATATATAATAGTTTACTGATTTAATTATTGGTACAAGACAATATCTTGTTTGCAACGTTCTTATGGGTATATTTTTTGTGTCTGAAAATTTGTTTTACACCTTTTAAATAGTTTTTTGTGTATTTAAGGAGTAAAGTGTAAGATAACTCACTTTATTCCCGTAATATACAAACAATTTTCCTCCCACATCTACGAATAAATAATACATAATTCATAATAATTATTTATATTTATACAAGGAACATCTTTGCCACGAACACAAGTTGATTGAATTGCATTGTATTGCATTGCATTGCATTTTATTATACTGTGTTTTTTTACATCACCAAAAAACTTTTGTCATCACAAAGCATCAGCTGTTCGGGGTTTGCTTAAGTTTATTGCTTGCCACTAATATTGATTAATGACTGTACTAGAGATGGTTATGCTGTAATATGTTGAACCAAGGCGACAAAAAAATTTTTTTTAGTGTCGCCTTGGTTGAACTGCTACATATTTGCATATGTGCTAGGACACTTTTGAAGGCATTTTGCTTTTGGATTCATTGATTCAAATATTATTTACAGAGAGTAAAGGCGACTAAACATAACAGATGGGTGATGTATACGTCACATGACTATAAAAAACATCAGTCATTTGCTAATTTGATTTATATGCAAACCAAATTTGTACGAGGATAATTAATTCCAATTAGTAATTATTTCGTCTATCTATATAAGTAATAGGCAAGCATGATTTTCGTGATCCCTTTTTCTCAGCTTTTAGGAAAAAACCAAGCACACCGTTTGAAAAATACTTCCCTGTAAATGTGTACATCCCATTATAATTTTGTACTCCCATTATAATAACATCCCATTATAATTTACTGTAATTAAGTTTTTGTGAATTGTGGAACAATAAATTAGGAATTACAAAACAATTAACATGGGCTTAATAAGTTACCATGTCGGTTACAGAATGACAACAAAATATAAACAAATTGCAGTCCCATGTTTTATTGAAGCAATGAGTAAAAACTAAACCCAAGTATTTTCTGGTTCATTCATTCATTCTTAATAAGACAGGTACCTCATGGACGTTACCCTGAATATGAGTGAAGGATGAGTTTGATGATCGTGATGATAGTGGCGCGATCTGGTAGCCTTGTTACTAAGGTTGGCACGTTCCTTAGACAGGATTGTTAATTAATAGCCCAACAACCAATGGCTATTAAAATTTCAACCAGTAGGCAAATAATAATAATAATAATAATACAGTATAATCTCTAGTATCACATTATTATTATTTTATACCAGATGCCAGATGCCGAAACGTCGTGAAACTTATTTCTACTAATCAGTGATGGCAAATGTCCGCACAAATCAAAATCAAAACAAGCAGATCAAGCAGGTGGACTGTTTGACTGTTCCAGATAACTACAATGCGCCTCTCGGCACTGCTGCTGGTGTTGGTCGGCTCATGCTGCTGCGCTCATGCTTCCCTGTTCAATCTCGTAAAAGGTGTGGCACACGGAGTGCTGTTCCCTGCAACGACGCTATACAAAGTGCTACACCCTACTCCAACAGATCTCGAGGAACACCGTGGCATGGTGAAAGACTTCGATCCAAGGGGTCTCGTCGCCTTCATCCAAGACGAAGTAAAAAATAAACAGTTTACTACAATGCTGGAAGTGAGAACAGGATGTCAGAGCTATTCTAGTGTAATAGGAGCACCGAAAGATGGAAAGACGTACAATTCTGCATATGAGTAAGTATTCTTTTTTTCCAAATAGTTAATACAGGGTGATTTTTAAAAACGCAACCCATTTTTAAGATTGAATATTACATACAAAGAGTATTGTATGAAATGAGTATTATTTAATTTATCTTTACATTTTAACCTGTTTAAGTTTGACCACATTTAGCTAACGTTATGTGTTCAAACAATTCGCCATTGACATTTTTATACAGAGTTGCGCACTCTCTATCAAATTCCTGAACTCGTTTTGCAAAGTGTCTCATTGAATTTTGGTATTAAATTTGTTATGCTTGTTATGTGGAACTGAGTATCCTGTGAATTGTTTTTGTTGACCTTACTTTTCATACATCCCCAAATAAAATAATTTAGTGGGGTCAAATCCGCGGGATCTTAAAGGGAAATAATCCTCCACTCCTTTGTTTGAAATTCATTGTTGGTGATGGTGATTTTATATTTTGATTAGGATTTTTGCGGATGGCAAATGTCCGCAAAATTCCTAATCAAAGATAATCCTCCACTGTTAAAATAAAGTTTTGGGCTGAGTTTAAAAAAAACACCCTGTACTTTCAAGGCCCTGTATAGCTCTCTGACTGGTTTGACAACGACAGTAAATACAATAGAAGCTGCAGTTGCAGTTTTAAGATTGGCTATCCAGATTGTCAAGCTTCCTCATTGTCTCGGTTCATCCTGGAGCTTGGATTCTCAGTCAGGTCTCGTGCGAGTTGTGAATAATAATAATAATAATAATAATAATAATAATAATAATAATAATAATAATAATAATAATAATAATAATAATAATAATAATAATATCTAATGTTATAATCATCGAGATTGTTACATGTATAAAGTGTATAAAAATATAATTAAACTTAATAGTTCTCTTCTGATCTGAGTAACCTCTAGTAGAGGTTACCTAGTATTTTCTAGTATTTTTAGATGGTAGAGTTTTTTGTAGTATTTTTAGAGTATATTTTCTAGTATTACTCTAGTATTTTTAGAGGTTACTTCCATTCTTAAAATTCCTTTATACTGTAAAATGGGTTTTTACTTCAACACATTTTCAAGTTCATTTTTAGTTTGTTGAGATTCTAAGTTTTTATTGTTTCAGGGTCCTTCGGACACGATTTTTAGAGGTTACTTCCTTTCTAAAAATTCCTCTAAATAAAATGGGTTTTTACTTAACCACATTTTCAAGTTCATTTTTAGTTTTTTTTTAGATTTGAAGTTTTTATTGTGTCAGGGATTATCCTGGCTTATCCATTAGGGACGGGGCGAGGGACTCTCACCTCAGGCTCCTAGGGTCTGCTGAACCGTCCTGGTAAGACTCTCCACTGCAGCTAGGAAAGTTCCTGGGAGGCGGTTCTTGTCCGGGGGTCCTGGGGGAGCGATAGGCAGCAAGTGGTTCCTAACTTCAAAGGAATCATAGTTTTTTTCTGATTGAATTCCATACTATGTCTTGTTTCATACGTATGTTCTGGGAAAAATAAAATAGTATGAAAAGTAAGTCAAAGTGCAAAAGACTTATTGTAAACTAGCAGTTGCCCGCATCGATAAAAATAAATACAACTTATTTACTTATTTACATCGATGGTTGCCCGTGGCTTCGCTTACAATAAAAATTACAGCTGATCTAAGCTCTACTCTTTGAACCGTTAAATTTTAGTATCAACAGCTGTTTACATTTCAGTATTTGAATGTTTATATTGCTTTAAAATGTAAACATTGAAACCGAGGATGTTCACGGAGCGTAACCCGAGGGGATTTTAAGGAAGTGAATAGGCCTATGTGTTTCCCAGGTTCAAGACCTACCTCTGTGAGAAATTTCAACCCAGTCGGTTCAGTATTTTTCGCGTTCACTTGCCCCATACTTACATACATACAGAAACCGCCTCTTCTTTATAGTAGTATAGATAGATATAATAATTTTTATAACGGCTTACTCAAGGTTACGTACTGAAATTTTATTGGAATTTAAATACGATATAGGCGACCTCATTTATTTTTTTGTTTTTAAAAAGAGGGTGGTGGCCTCTTTTTCACCTTTCCTTTGCTCCGCCCACATAGACTATTGATCTGTGCGTCGACGTTATCAAGCAAAGCCAAGGAGTGAGCTGGTACAGTACAAGAGTGAACAGTACTGCTAAAAAAGCGACATGCCCGAGTCTCGAACCTGCGACGCTTCGTGGCCAAGTGGCCACAGTCCCGAGGCCGAGCGCGCTACCAACTGCGCCACAGACCCATTACCTTTAAATTACAATTTGTGGTGTTGAAGCTTATACAAGGGAATTTTATTTTTAACCATTCACTTTAGGTGAAGACGTTTTTAACTATTCACTATAAATAATTAATAGACCTTCCATTCTTATGGCCAAGCTGTAGCTAGTTTTGGGTTACCTAGAATTGAAAGTTAACATAGTTTCATTAAATACCAACAGAAGGTGCTCCTATCAACCCCTTATTTTAGCTATTTACTTAATCAATTTGTATTCTATATTGTATAAATCAATAATTAATTGACTATTGCTTATTTTTTGTGTCACTGAATGATATATTACCTGCTCCTGATACCTTAATAATTTAGGTGACATCAGTACACTCTGTTGGGGATTCACTATAACTAGGAGCTCTTTCAATCCTGGGTCACTCAAAACCTGTTACCATTGACTTAATTATTCAAAGTCAAAGCTGGTAGGCCTACTCATTTGATAATGTAATGGAAGGTCTTCTTCAGATCCAAAGTCTATGCCTAGGTCTGCAAAGACTTTGTTACTGCTAAAAATCACAGAAAAAGTCAAAATTTAAATTACCATTATACTGTGTTGCAGTTACATCGTTGATTCTACTTGGAGAAATATCAAACAGAAGAAAAGATGCTATGTTTATAGTGGTAAACATTACAAGGTCTCCCAAGTGGATATTGTATTAAATGGTAAATGTGGAAAAGAAGAAGACAGACTTGAAGTATCCCGCCAAAGTTCAACCTTAGTCGCTTGGAGAATCATTCCTGGAAATGGCGCCTCAATTGATGAGGTTACCGTAAAAATTGGTGGTCTTAAGCCTAAGGGTGAAAAAGAGCTCGAAACGCCTTTCGGTTACTGTGAGAATACGGACGACTGACTGGGAGAAATAATAGCAATATATTATAGTAATAATATATAATATCATTTTTATAAACAATGAAATCCAGGAAATTTTAATGCAAGTAATTTGTATGCAAGTATTTCAGGAAATTTTGTTTACTAGTAAACAAATTTTTAAAATTTTAAAAAATTCCTGAATTAATGTTTAAGTTTTTGCTACTAGCTACTGAAACGTCATTTCTCCTTTTAATGCAAGTAATTATTTGCATTAAAATTTCCTGGATTACATTGTTTAAAAAATCTATTATTCTGCAAGATTTCTCATGTTTATTCTGTTTGAAAATTCTAAAACAATGCTTTTCTTGTTCTTATATATTGTTGGAATTGTTTGGAAATAAAGTATACGATTATGCTTTCATTGGGAAGTGGGTTTGATTTTTATTATTGGATTCCTTTTTAACCATGATACAATTAATTAAAAGTATCTGGTGGACCGAGCCTTGCTCGGTGTTATTTCATGTTTACCAGTTCATCCAGTTACTATAAAATATTTCAATGTCATAAAATTTATCAATATAAACCTTTTTTATTGCTCCATGGACTCTTCATCCCACCTGCTGTATTTTCCCTTGATAGCTGTAGATTCCAAACAGCTGTTATGATTACTTCATTTGTTTACACTTTCCTTGTTTATTTTCGTTGCTATCATGGCAACCTATAAGGCCAATGTTAAACTTTCACAACTTTAAAATTAGATTTATTACGTTATTAGATTTTCTCTGCCCAAGTAATCTGCGTAAAAGACGTTTTTGAGTCATAAATTAGCCTACTTATTTCCAGACTTTGAAGGAAATCCTCGGAGCCGTTTTTGAGATAAATGCGCAAGAATACAAGCAAGCAAGCACGATAACATTACTCATATAAGAGTATAAGATAGGATAGGATTTACAAAAGGAAGAGCTGAAATTTACCAGTTGGGACGTAATTTAAATAACAGGTCTGAAAGCTACAATTATAAACATATGTGTTTCGATACTTAAAAAAGTCTCACTAATCATTTAATGGTAGCACAATATTCTCAATTGCGTAAAATGAATAATAAGTCCTTTTCAACAAGTGAGGCATAGTTTTAAATTCTACAATAATTATAGTTTCTTCACAATCAATATCATTTTACATACCATATTAAATTTTTTCATAGTTTGGTTTCGGTTTTCACGTTTTCTTACTTTACCCGTGAATAACCTGGTTTAATCTCTTAGGAAATCAGACATTATACAACCACTGACTTTTAGACTCTGGCTTGTCCTGTATACAACAGTTTACCTCCAATTGCCTACAAGAAAAGAATCTCAGAGAAAACTCTGGGAAAGTAATCGACCTAAAAAAAATACCGTTGAAAATTCACCAGGTAATGTATTTAATTTTAAAAATGAAAAGAATATAACAATAGGGACATTTGGTGCTATATAAATATTCTGTTAGGTTTTAAAAAATTACGTTCATCTTTAGAAAATGTTTTACATACACCTTAAGTTGAATTAAAAATACGTTTTATACAGTTAAATGTCGAAAGGGTTAAATATTAATTATTGGGGACTTATTATAGTAATTAAGCTTATGTAATACGGTTTCGGCAAAACGAGGGTAAATTTATACTTGACTTTTACACCTTTTATACTTTTTCTTAACATCGGTGACCTTCCCAGGTAGGTATGTTAAGCCAAGTATGAATGAAAGATGAATGTGATATGACTGAGGCACGACCTTGTGGTCGTGTTACTGACTTATGGCATGTTCCTTAGACAGGACTGTTAATTAGTAGTCCAACAGCCAATAGCAATTAAGGGACCTGAAATTAAAACCGCATATTACTATACAAATCTATTGCTATACTCTTAACAGATATTTAACTTACGTCTTCAATCCTTTTTTTTGTTCATAGATGAACTCGTTTCGGCCTTAGGCCATCTTCGGCATCCTTCTTGAGCAATAAATTAACAAAGTAATCTATAGTTGTAATCAAAACACAAGGCCCTCGCCGTTCATAAGCCCAATGCTAAAATTAACATTGGTCTTACGGACGGGCTGGGCCTTATGATTTGATTTCACTTATACGCTGCTTGAATCGTTAAGCATGCTGGGTGAAGTAAAAAAAAAACAAAAACACGAAGAACACTTAACATTAACACGGACACGGACGAGAACAACGAAACACAGGTTTGAAACAACGTGCGCACGTTCGGGATCGGGGGATCTTTTCCGTTATACGTATACCACTGTTTCGGGTTTGTTTTTTAAGCTTGATTTTGGTAAGTTAGGCTAGGATAGTTTAGGTTAGGTAGCCTAACCTAAACTAACCTAACCTAACCTAACATAACCTAACCTAACCTAGCCTAACCTAACCTAACCTACTGCAACTGGGACCATTTAACGGCCAGACGCTGGCTTATCGCGTCTAAACAAAGATAACGGTAGACAAGATAACGAACCGCAGGTAAAATATTCTTACAAGGAATTTCCACTTAAAAACGTTTAATAACTATTATTTGTCCTAGTTTATGGTGCTCGGTCAAAAATCAAGCCAGAAGGGTAAATTTGGAATGGTGGTATACGTATAACGGAAAAGATCCGGATCGGGCACGAAACTGGGGTTGATAATCACGGCGGTGTCGGCGCTGGACTGCGACCTCTCCCCTTGTCCGTGTTAAATGTTGCGTGTTCTTCCTCTTCGTGTTATTTTAAAAACGTGACCCACCTTGCTTCAAGATGTAAGCAGCGTAGATTATTATGTTAATTTAGTGTACAAGAAGGATGCCGAAGATGGTCTAAGGCGCGTTCATCTATGAACAAAAATAGGATTGGAGACGTAAGTTAAATATCTGCTAGCTGCAAATCAATCCGTTACACACCACAAATCATATAGGCCTACTCTTACTTCATAAGGATAACACTCGGACAACGTACTATATTGTTACGTTTTATTTATTATTATTTTATGTTGTAATTAACAACTTTATATTTTGTAAACTATTCTCAGGGTAAATCCTTTGCCATCGGCAGCGATTCACAAATATAGGCTGGGTTTGATGTAATGCCCTATCTCAGAAAAGACCGCAGCATCAGTTAAGATGCAAGAGCTAGTGTCTTTTATATTTGTAATGTTAGTATCACTACGTGGGTGTTGTTCAGCCGCAGCATCAATCCAGATGCAAAAGCAGTATGCCGAACGTGTAGTGTTAAGGTCGCAGCTCCAGCGGACAGCTGGCGCAAGCAAAGTACCTTTGTTTTGTTTGTAAATTGTTAGAGTCACTAATTGTGGGTGTTATTCGACCGCAGCATCAATTAAGATGCAAGAGCAATATGTCGAATGTGTAGAGTTAAGGTCGCAGCTCCAGCGGACAGCTGGCGCAAGCAAAGTACCTTTGTTTTGTTTGTAAACTGTTAGTGTCACTAATTGTGGGTGTTATTCGACCGCAGCATCAATTAAGATGCAAGAGCAATATGTCGAACGTGTAGAGTTAAGGTCGCAGCTCCAGCGGACAGCTGGCGCAAGCAAAGTACCTTTGTTTTGTTTGTAAACTGTTAGTGTCACTAATTGTGGGTGTTATTCGACCGCAGCATCAATTAAGATGCAAGAGCAATATGTCGAACGTGTAGAGTTAAGGTCGCAGCTCCAGCGGACAGCTGGCGCAAGCAAAGTACCTTTGTTTTGTTTGTGTAATAATGTGTAATTTACTTACCAGAATCACCCAACCCTTTTTTAAAATATTTAAATCGAATAAATAAGGAGAGAGGGATATTTTATTTTACTGACCTTTATTTCTTTTGTTTCACAGAAAAAGAAAATCCAAATTTAGCGGGTGACACTAGTCACCAACAACAATAACTTAGGATGCAAAGCAGAATGCCCTCAGGGAGGACCGCAGCATCAAAAGTGTGAAACGCTTCTGAAATGCCCGGAGACGGACGTCTCCTTATATAGGAAAGCTCAGCTGACGAGGAGTCACGTGATCCCCTCGCCTGGCTGCGAGTTGCAGTTTTACCAAAATTGTAGCGTCACACTGTTGATCCTTTACAACGTAAACAAACTTATTTCTAATTTACAAATTTATTGCTAATAGCTTATTATGTCCTTAAAACTAATAAATATTAACTATTATACAATAGGGACAACAATGTACATAATAAATACTAGCAAAATATAAAATGTGTTCTTATTTGTAAGTGATGATAGCGGATTAACCTAACTTCTCACGTAAGTAATTACTTTACATATTTACATATTTTTGAACTATTTTTGTGGCTGTAATCAAATGAAATCAAACAATTAATAGAATATTTTAACTTAAGCCTACAATAGAAATAAACAAAACCTAGTAGAGTCTACGGCTAGGCACAAGAAGCTGATAACTAGGCTAGCAAAATCTGAGTGTTTTGGGTTAGGCCTTAGGCCTACGAAGAAACATTACATTGTCCCCTTAATTTGTATATAAAAAAATAAATAATAAATTAATAGTATGTACATTTTTTTTATACAAATTACCTTATACCTTTTGGCTTTCATTTACTCCTCGACGTCCATGTAATCAGTACTTATGTCTAAAACATCTTCAGCGATCATTTTTTCTTCTAAGTCCAATTTAATTAGTTTATAATTTTTTATTTCTGGTTTCATAAAGTCTGTCACAAGATCCAGATCACAAATCATTTCTCTGAAAATTTCATCCAATTCCTTCTCTTTGTCAAACTCCATACATTCCTCATTTTTCCTTACATCTTTTACTACCTCCGTCTTCCTCTGTGGTACCACTGGTTTCTTGAACACGTCTTCCTCCTTTAATATTTCTACTCTTTTCTTTACTTCTTCCTTCTTTGGCATGACTATAGGTTTATTGAAGTCTTCTTTCTTCTTTATCACCTCCACCCTTTTCTTCACTTCTTCCTTTTTCTTTGCTTTCATTTGTATCGTCTCTTCTTCTATTTTCCTCTTCTCTTCTTTCGTCTTGTTCACTTCCTCCTTTAATTGATTTATTTCACTTTCCATCTTACTCAATTCATTATTTTTCATCAGGTCTTCATACTCGTTCCAACTAATGTCCCATCCCATACATTTTTCCAAATCTTCTTTCATTTTCTGTCTTTCTCTTTCTTCTACATACACTTTCTTTCCTTCTATTTCAATTTTATTTTCTTCATTTCTTGATATTATGTTGGTTTCTTTTGACTTCTCCCTTACTTCTTCAATTATTCCTTTTTCCTTAATAACGATCCGCCTTTCATCCAACGAAGCCTTACTCTTGTGTACGAGCTCTGCAAAAACTCTCTTGTGGTTATAATGTTCCCACGTCTTCTTACAACGTATGTGATTTTTGCCGCCTCTTCGTAAGGGCATCTATAAAAGGAGGACAGGATTAGGAGACAGGACATAAAGGTAAGTGGAATATATTTGTTTATTATGTGAGTGAGGGCTCTAAGTATTTCTTTAACAAATTTATGTGATAAGTTCCTTTGAGACGGTGTGAGTGTGGGTATGATAGTTTATAGGTATTTAAACCGATTCTATCCATTACCTCATATGGGCCTTCATAAATATTAAATAATTTTAATGTTTCACCGAATCCTGCACTTGACGATGGATTACTCTTTAATAAAACTTTGTCCCCTATTTCAAACATATCATGTTTTATTTTTTGATTTAATTTATTTGCATGCTTATTTTGTTTTGACTTTATTCTATTTTTAGCTATTTCACATTTTATTTCCCAAGGCAAATTTGAATTATTGTCATTCGGTATACTTAAAAGGTCAGACCAAAATCGTCTATTTCTCTGATTTAACTGTAGCTCATTTGGTGTGTAACCGGTAGTTTCATGGGTAATTTCATTTAGGAATTCATTAATCGTGGGTAAGTGTTTTGACCATTGCCTTTGATTCGTATTACAATACGTTCTTAAACACCGCTTTACTTCTTTGATAACCCTTTCAGCCAAGTTGCTTTGTGGTCTTCTTATTGCAGAGAAAATTGCTAAAATTCCATTGTCTTGTAGTTGCTTAATCCATATTTTATTATTAAACTGTGTTCCGTTATCTGTTTGTATTCTGAGAGGCTTCCCATAAGTAGGTATGTAATCTTCAAATAATTTCTTTAATGCTATGTTTCTTGTAGCCCTCTTAATTGGGTATAATTTTACAAATTTTGTAAAAATGTCAATAATGACTAAGATGTACTTTACTCCACCAGTACTAGTGGGTAAAGGTCCAGTAAAATCCATAGCTATCTGATCTCCTTTTTTACTACATTTTACTCCTCTAGCTATTCCTTGGGTATTTTTCGATGGTTTCACCCTTTGACATGAATCACAATATGCTAATACTTTCCTTATTCTTCTTCCCATATTTTTAAAAGTAAAAGTCTCCTGTAAGGTTAATAAACATTTCTTTGCGCCGGAGTGCAGATAGTATGAATGGCATTCCCATATAAGTTTTTCTATTAAATGTTCGGGTACCATTACTTTCCACTCATTTTTGTATCTTTTGAATAAAATTTGTTCTTGTATTAAATAGTTTTCAAATTCTTCAGGGTTGGATATTTTCATGTCATATATTCTCTTTAATTTTGGATCTTGTTGTTGATGTATGTTCCAATCCACTAAGTTTTGTATGAATTCTATACTAGCCTGCCTATGGATAGTAGCAATTATAAGATCAGGGGAATTATGTTTTTCTCCAACATTAGTAGAACATATTTGCCTACTTAGCGTATCTGCCACAATATTCTCCTTTCCAGTACAGTAAACAATTGTAAAGTTATATTCTTGAATTGCAAGTATCCATCTCGTTAACCGAGAATTCAATAGTTTACATGTTTTTAAAAACGTTAAAGCCTGATGGTCTGTAATAATTGTCAATTTTGCTCCTAAGACCAAATGCCTTGCTTTCTCCAAGCAGAATACAATGGCCAATAGCTCATTTTCACTAGTAAAATAGTTAAGCTCGCTGCCCTTTAATGTTCTACTCATGAACATAATTGCTTTCTTTTCTCCTCTGTCATCATATTGGTATAAATGACCTCCAATAGCAAAATCAGAACTATCGGTTTGTAAAAAATATTCTTTATTGGGATCAGCATGTTTTAATACACATGTATTTAAAAATAACTTTTTTGTATTTAAAAATGCACTTTCCTCTTTATCAGTCCAAATAAATTTATTTTTCTTTGATGTAAGTTTTAGTAAAGGTTGAACGGTTTTAGAATAACCTCCTACAAATTTACTGTAGTAATTTATCATTCCAAGGAAGCCTTTTAATTGTTTAGGATTACGGGGTGTAGGGAATCTTTCTATAGCTTCGAGTTTGTTTGGGTCTGCCTCTATTCCTTCAGTTGTTATAATAAATCCTAGAAATGGGACTTGTTCCCTACAAAAAAGTGATTTTCCAAATGTAATTGTCATTCCAGCAATTCTAAATTTATGAAATATATTTCTTAAATGTTCCAAATGTTCTGGGAATGTTTCCGAGTGACATAATATGTCATCCACATAAATCATTGTGTAGTCTTCTACCTCGTCCCCTAATACAAAGCTGAGTGCTCTAATTAAAGCTGCTGAAGATGTGGCAAGCCCAAATGGTGTAACTTTGAACTGGTAGACGTTTCCTTGAAATATAAATGCTGTGTATTTTCTTGAATTCTTAGCTAATGGAATCTGCCAAAAACTTGAGGTAAGATCTAATGTAGTCAACCAGCGTGTGTTCCTTCCCTTAGCTATTATTTCATTTATTCCCCTGTTACACTCATGATCAGGAATAAATATGTTATTTACTTTCCTTGCATCAAGGCATATCCTTATTTCATCATTCTTTTTCACAACTACTACTATTGGGTTTATGTATGGGCTATTACTCCTTTCAATAATCCCCTTTTTTAGCATTTTATTTATTTCCTTTTTAACGGCGTCTTGGTATTTTAAAGGAACAGGATAATTCATTTGTTTGTATGGTTCATTACTTTAAACTTCTATTGTGTGTTCATACAAGTTACATCTACCAGCTTCGTCTGAAAATACATCTTTATATTCCCATATTAAGTCTGATAACTGATTCTTTTGTGAAGTATACAAGTGATTTATTTTGTTTATTTCTTCCATAATTATCTCTTTGTTTAATGAGTTATCCTCATCTTCTTCATCCTGTGTAATATGTTCTTCTGAATATAAAATATTACACTTCAAACTTTGTTTTAAGTTACTTTGAAACTTTATATTTTCCTCTCCTATTTTTATATGATTTTTACTAAAATCAATTATCATGTTCAGTTCCTGTATGGTATCGGTTCCAATCACTATCTCTTTAATTAAATTTGGTATTATCAAACATTTCATTTGAATGTTTATATCGTTTATTTTTGCATTTACCATAATAATATTCCTAATTTGTTGAGACTTCTGATTTATGGCCGTATTAATTGTAGTATTTGTTAATGGGAATTCTTCATATTTTCCTAATTTGTGTTTATTTTTTAAAAACCACTCCTTTTGCATGCAAGTGACTGAACTTCCAGTATCTATTATGGATTTTGCGCAGACACCTTCAAATTTTATATCAATTTCTGGTACATAATAGACGTATTTGTCCTCATCCGTTATTTTATTAATTTTATCCATTAAAAACTCTTTATCACATAAGATATTGTTTATAGGCCTAATATTTTCTGATTCATTTTGCACTGGAAATTTATTATTTTTGTCTGCTGTTTTTTGTATTAGGCCCCTTTTATTTCCAGTGCTTTTTAGTTTAAAGGGCGTTGTTGAGGCCTCTCTCCCTGTCTATTTTGAGAGGGTCTCCAGGTATCATTTCCCCTATTGTTTCCATTGTATCTTGGTCCTTCGTACTGTTTATTGAAAGTTTGTCTTCCATTATATTCTCGTCTCGCCCCATCGTTAAAATTATCAGGAATGTCTCTCCTTTCTTGACTTTGTTTACCAATGTTATCTCTTACCAACTCCCTTCGTTCAAACGGCGGTCTGTCCCTTGGCTTATTATAATGAGGTTCATTTTGTTTGTAAATTTTTTCAACGTCTCTTCTTAGTGATTCGTTTGTTTCTTCGGTATCTTCAATACCTAGTAATTTCTCCATTTGCCGTATCGAATTTATATTCTGCACTTTGCATGCTTGCTGTATCGTATTGTCAAAATGTCGAGTCAGGCGACGAACAATCTCTTTTTCAGTTAATTTCGGTGTCATGTTTTGCATTAGCACCACTCTCTCAATGAAATATTCGGTTCTTGTTTGTCCCCTCTGTGGTACAAATCTTTCCAAATCTAATTTCCTCTTTAACCCATCTTGAATTTCCTCGCTCCAGTATTTCTCAAGAAAATACTTTTCAAAATCCTCAAAATCATGTACGGAGTTTCTTATCATGTCCCACCATCTAGCTGAGGAACCTTGTAAACAGATATCCAACAGCTCCTCTAAGTCTATGGCTACTTCATTTCGTAAAGCTCTTCGTTCATTTTCCTTTACGTAATAATTTTTCAACTTGGTGAGGAATTCATTTGGATTCTCCATTTTTCCATTAAATTTAGGGAATTCTTTAATTTGGTTACCGGGGCAAGTAATGTGTACGTCAATCGGCTTGTTTGTTTTATTGACATTAGGTTTTGCCCCTAAGCTCTCATTAATTTTCTCCTGGATCGTATGATTAATCTCCTCTCTCAATTCTGCTATTTGGTTATTGAACCTAATTTCGTTTTGTTTGATTTCCGAGCGTAGTTCCCTCATGATCTCCTTTCCTATATTGTCCATCTCGGTCCTTATTATATCCCTCATTTTGCCTTCTAATTCTTGGAAATTGTGTATTAACGTTGTTAACAGTTGTCGTGTTTGTGTTGGTTGCGACTTAGTAGCCGGGCTAGGTGAACGATTGTAGTTTGAATTGGACAACCGTTGTGTTTCTCTTGGTTGTAACTTAGCCGGACTGGGTGAACGATTGTGGTTTGTATCCAACAACTGTTGTTGCATTCCTCTTGGTTGTGACAAAACCGGACTAGGTGAACGGCTATTTGGTCTACGATTGTCGCCAGATGTCAAATCCTGGTTATCTGCCTCAAAATATAGGCCAGCAATATCTAAACTGTCATTACTTTCTCCCATGTTTTCGTCTACTGAATTTAAATTTCTGTTCAATTTTAAATCTGCTTCTTGGGCTTTTGTAGTTGGCCTAATATTTTTACGTAAATTATAGTGACTCATTTAATTCAAAATAGGCCTACTAGTTGGTTAAAACCTAATTCCGTGAATCGAGCCTAATCCCGTGAAAAGTGCCTACTCGTTGGGCGCCAATTATCTTGTTATGTTTTATTTATTATTATTTTATGTTGTAATTAACAACTTTATATTTTGTAAACTATTCTCAGGGTAAATCCTTTGCCATCGGCAGCGATTCACAAATATAGGCTGGGTTTGATGTAATGCCCTATCTCAGAAAAGACCGCAGCATCAGTTAAGATGCAAGAGCTAGTGTCTTTTATATTTGTAATGTTAGTATCACTACGTGGGTGTTGTTCAGCCGCAGCATCAATCCAGATGCAAAAGCAGTATGCCGAACGTGTAGTGTTAAGGTCGCAGCTCCAGCGGACAGCTGGCGCAAGCAAAGTACCTTTGTTTTGTTTGTAAATTGTTAGAGTCACTAATTGTGGGTGTTATTCGACCGCAGCATCAATTAAGATGCAAGAGCAATATGTCGAATGTGTAGAGTTAAGGTCGCAGCTCCAGCGGACAGCTGGCGCAAGCAAAGTACCTTTGTTTTGTTTGTAAACTGTTAGTGTCACTAATTGTGGGTGTTATTCGACCGCAGCATCAATTAAGATGCAAGAGCAATATGTCGAACGTGTAGAGTTAAGGTCGCAGCTCCAGCGGACAGCTGGCGCAAGCAAAGTACCTTTGTTTTGTTTGTAAACTGTTAGTGTCACTAATTGTGGGTGTTATTCGACCGCAGCATCAATTAAGATGCAAGAGCAATATGTCGAACGTGTAGAGTTAAGGTCGCAGCTCCAGCGGACAGCTGGCGCAAGCAAAGTACCTTTGTTTTGTTTGTGTAATAATGTGTAATTTACTTACCAGAATCACCCAACCCTTTTTTAAATATTTAAATCGAATAAATAAGGAGAGAGGGATATTTTATTTTACTGACCTTTATTTCTTTTGTTTCACAGAAAAAGAAAATCCAAATTTAGCGGGTGACACTAGTCACCAACAACAATAACTTAGGATGCAAAGCAGAATGCCCTCAGGGAGGACCGCAGCATCAAAAGTGTGAAACGCTTCTGAAATGCCCGGAGACGGACGTCTCCTTATATAGGAAAGCTCAGCTGACGAGGAGTCACGTGATCCTCTCGCCTGGCTGCGAGTTGCAGTTTTACCAAAATTGTAGCGTCACACTGTTGATCCTTTACAACGTAAACAAACTTATTTCTAATTTACAAATTTATTGCTAATAGCTTATTATGTCCTTAAAACTAATAAATATTAACTATTATACAATAGGGACAACAATGTACATAATAAATACTAGCAAAATATAAAATGTGTTCTTATTTGTAAGTGATGATAGCGGATTAACCTAACTTCTCACGTAAGTAATTACTTTACATATTTACACATTTTTGAACTATTTTTGTGGCTGTAATCAAATGAAATCAAACAATTAATAGAATATTTTAACTTAAGCCTACAATAGAAATAAACAAAACCTAGTAGAGTCTACGGCTAGGCACAAGAAGCTGATAACTAGGCTAGCAAAATCTGAGTGTTTTGGGTTAGGCCTTAGGCCTACGAAGAAACATTACAGTACTGTTATTTATTTATTTATTTTTTTGTATTTATTTATTTATTTATTTATTTGGCCATTCAACTGTACAAGTAATAGGCTACGTCAGGATTACAATAGAGGTTTCTTCATAAATATAGTCCATTTCTTGCATAAAACAACAACACCATGCAGCAAAATAATACCCCCGTTGCAGCAGTCCTGCATACTCAGCGAATTTCAAGTGCATAAATAAATAATTTAAATGAAGTCTCGCATCAAGTAAAATCAATATACGTTCAAAAGAAAGCTTGCAAAAATACTCTCCTAGTGGCTTTTAGGAGCAAAAGGCTATACAAAAATAATAGCCTATACTTGGCTCGAAAATGCAATGTTCAAAACTTCAAAACAGCTGGCTTTTCCAATTTAATCATATGGAGAAATGACCAGCTGTTTAAGTTTGAGTAAAAAATTTCATAAACATCATCAGTAAAAATCTGTATTCGATATAGTACATTAATTTTACATATTTAGTTATTTGGCCTTTAAATAAGCCATATGTCTGTATCCACCCTATGGCTTTGAATCAGACATCAGCTCACATGTTTTAATGTAAACAAAGCAGACGTTTTAGATCCCAATGCTACTTAAATGGCAGTTATTTTATGTTATTTTTTGTTTTCTAGCAAACTTTAAGAAATTACAGTACTTTTCCTGAGTCCCTGACATTAAAACATTTAATTTGAGCCCTTTTCCCTCATACTATGACTTGCCTAATGCCCACAATTGCTATTCAAAAATAAATTATTCTCCATAAGATTAGTATAGAAAAATGCAAGTTAGCTGCCACAGAAATTTGAAAATGAGGTATCGTAGGCTACAATCCAATATATTGAAACTATATGAAGCCACATAACATGTTTTATCAAGATATGTTGAGGAATAAGAAAGCTATCCAATTTTATTTACCTGACCTCTCATAAGGTTAACATTGGGAAAGAGAGTACACAGATTTGCTGCCTCAGGAATTTGATGATTTGGGTATTTTAAACCATAATCAAGTAGATATTAATAGTATGAATCCCCATGCCAATTCTTATCACGATATTTTGAGAAATGAGCAAACTACATACCTTTTTTTATCACCCATAAGGTTAACATGGAGAATGAGTATGCAGGTGTGCTGCCATGAAAATGTGAAAATAGGGTATTTTAGGCCATAATCCAGTATATTTCAACTAAATGAAGTCACATATAAAGTTTTATCAAGATACGTTAAGAAATAAGGAAGATATAGAATTTTTTATTTCCCATAAGGATAACATGGGAAATGAGTATGCAGGTTTGCTGCCATAAAAATGGAAGTATCGGGGATTTTAAGACTAAAATGCATTAGATTTCATCTAAATGAAGCCACAAACCAAGTTTTATTGAGATATGTTGTGAAATAAGCGAGATATAGAATTTTACTTATTTCCCATAAGGTTAACATTGGGACAACGTACTGTGTTTACCACTTTCAATATCTCGGTAACCAATGGACATAGAGCAATGATTAAAAATACTAAATTGTTTGTTTTTTCGAGCTGAATTCAATGGCGCCAAACAAAATTGGACTATTTTTATTTTTCTATGTGAAAAACCCAAAAAAACCCATTTTTGGGGGGGTTTACCCCCTTTACCCCCCCTTCCGGTGGTCCGATCGGGCTGGTTTTCGAACTCATCCGAATAATTACTACTTTACACACCTGTGCCAAATTTCATTCCGATCGGACCATTTTTGCGAGCGCTATCGTGCTTACAGACACATAGATATATATATATATATATATAGATATATATATAGATATATATGTAGATATATATATATATATAGAAATTCGAACGAATGGTGTTTTTTGCTTCTGGGGGCCCCAAAACGAAAAGTTATCATGGTCTCAGGCTTAGGTCTTACCATGAGACCTACGGTAATAGCTTCTTCCCTATAGGGGAAATTCGCTAAAATGGACACACCATGCACATGCATGAAAAACTTAAGTTAAAAAAACACAACCAGGCAAAAAAAAATAAAAGCACGCCATGCACTTCAAGCTGTGTTTACCACTAGCGATATATCGGTAACTAATGGTCATAGAGAAACGATTCAAAGTACTAAATTATTAGGTTTTTTAAGCTGAATTCAATGGTGTAAACAAAAATTACATCATTTAAATGTTTCTATGTAAAAAATCCAAAAAAAATCCATTTTTGGAGGGGTTTACCCCCCTTTTCCCCCCTTCCAATAGTCCGATCAGGCTGGTTTTCGAACTCGTCCGAATAATTACTACTTTACATGTCTGTGCCAAATTTCATTCGGATTGGAGCATTTTTACGCGAGTTATCGTGTTTAAAGACACACACACACACACACACACACACACACACACACACACACATATGAAAATTAAAGAATGGTGTTTTTAGCATCTGGGACCTCAAAACAAAAAGTTATGATGGTCTTGGGCTTAAGTCTTAATATGAGACCTACCGGTAATAGCTTCTTCCCTATGGGGGAAATTCGCTAATTAGTCCAGGCAACGAAAGGCCCTTCCAGCCCAGCTGGCTCAAGGGCTAAGGGCGGGGACTTTTGATATGTTTTACTCCTAACTAGTCCAAACAAAGTTACAAAGTCAAAAATTGTGATCCATGCAATTCCCTCTATACCTTTTTTTGAGCATTCATTGCTTGGACTAAATAAAGACAATGGAAAACAGCTGATTTATAGGTAAGCCGGTGATTTATAGTGATGCGGTTGACAGCTGATAACAGTTTTTCTTTCTTTATTTCGACTTTAGGATACAATCCATGTTTGGCCCACTACATTTGTAAATTTACAAGGTTTATATTAGTCATTATACAAATTTTATATAGAAATATCGTTTTCAATTATGAATTCAAAAATTAAGTCCAAAACTTTTTTGTCCATTGAATACAATAAACTTTACACATTAATAGGAAAAAACCCTTTAAATTTTGACAAATTTTGATAAAGAAGATCTCTGGATTCATAAATGACATCCAAGTATAATATGATCGAGACTTGCTGTGTCTGTACCACATTCGCACTTATCTTCTTCCACTACATTAATTTTAAACAGGTGACTTTTTGCGTATGTGTGTCCAATTCTCATTCTAGAAAATATAGAAATGAATTTTCTACTCTTGAAAAAAGAAAGATACCATGGAGGAGAGAACGGACAGCTTTTTAACTGAAACAGTCTGTTTTCTTTAATTTTAGATGAAGACAACCAAAATTCTTGCCACTTGCGGGTGGACCTAAATTTTAAAATATTTGTTAAATCAAAGAAAGATGGAATATAACTGTTGTTAACAGTGAAAAGCTAATGTACAAACAAATCAGCTGAAGATGCGTATTTGTCCGTTTGAAGTCTGTTTGTGGCTTAAAAAGACTTAAAACCTAAAACTTGGTTTGTGGCTTCATCTAGATGAGATATAATGTATATTAGTCTAAAATCCACAAAATTTCCATTTTTATGGCAGCAAACCTGCATACTCATTCCCCATATTATCCTAATAAAAAATGAAAAAAAATCTATCTTCCTTATTTCTTAACATATATTGATAAAACCTAATATATGGCTTCTTCTAGTTCACATATACTAGATATTAAATTAAAACCACCCAGGTTTAATATACCTGTTGCAGCAAACCTGAATGAGCAAACTCATTCCCCATGATATTCTTAAGGAGCTTAAAAACATGTCAAATCTCGCTATATTGGATTGAAATATGTATTTTCATTTGAAATTCACTGAGCATGCAGGTCTGCTGAAACGTGGGTATTTTATCATAGTAGAATAAATAACAATCAAATATATTAGATTTAAAAAGTAACTGGAATGGGCCAGATTGATATGTAATAAAATCAATCGCAATTCTAAAATACGTGTTCTGGGCCTGTCGTTTCAACTGTTGACTGGACGAATAGCAATCAAACAAAATTAATGTTTAAGTCTTATATTTGTTAGTTTTAATATATACAGTGTCTAAAAACTACCTGTAAATTTGAAAAGTGAACATGTAATTTATGTTTACCCTGAAAATGAAATGTATACCTTTGTCTGTCTACATGACTTAAATGAAACCATAAACTTTATTGTAGGAAGTAAGAATCACATTTGCGTGTTACCATATGGTATTATTTCGATGAGGTTATGTATTTTCAGTATTTCGTTGCTAATCCAAAATTATAGTAATATGAAACTTTGAATTTTATATTATGACGAAAACAAGTTTAACAAACAATTTATTTATTTATAATCAATTACAAAGTGCTTAAATAATTCTTAAAGTCAAGAGAGGAGTGACAGTTTCAACATGGCACATGCCTTGATACAGATGAGGAGGTCATCTTAGCGTTTAACGTCCTTGGGTTGGTTTAAAAAATTAAGTTTTTGTTCGAACTGAAGATTTAATCTGATCTGAGATCTCGTTCCATGCAAATGTAAAATAGTTTTCCACTTTCCACTGTTCACCCATTATTCTTTTATATTGATGTGTGAAAATGGTAACAAATACAACCGAAATAATCACGCTGTTAAACCCCAAGATGAGACACAAGAAATGAAAACTATAAAATCGATCGTCTGAAAAAATGTGCGAACAATCACAATTATAAAACTTATTTGGTCTCAAACCTATCGGTATGAATATCGCTGAAAGATGAGCCAAAAGCATAAACAAAAGATACTGGAATAAAACAAAAATCAGCATTGACAGGGAAACATGTTTGATGGAAAATACAACTGTCAATAACATTCTGAAGAGAATTATGCCGAATCTCCAGAGAGAAAAGAAACGTATTAGATTTAAAATGAATAGGACACAAAGTAAAGCCCTGATTGTGAATTTGTAATGCGCTATTTTGTAAAAGTCAAAGAACTTTAATTCCTCAGAGTGCTGCTGGTATTCTGTGACATAGTTGGGGACTGTTGTACGATGAAGGCATGCGTAAAACAGTACGGCTAGAGCATTCACTGCCATGAGCACCTCGAAGGAACGACACAAGTTCTTGAATAAACCCAACACTCCGACAAAGTTGGCCAGCGTGAAGATCCTAACACAAAACATGAAAGCGAAGAAAACGAACAACATATTCCACCAGTCCAGTTCAATATTAATGTTCACTGAACTCACTACTATTGTCGGGAGGATTTGTCCGGCAATGCTCTGCTCTGCCACGAGTGCGATCTCGGAGAAGAGGCGTGTGTTGATGTTGTATATCTTGACCTGTGCCAAGACGGCTCTGGTGTAGTGACCGATCCACCCCCTCTCCCACAGCGTTTCCAGGGACGCTTCCATCTCCTCATCGGATGCTCCCAAGTCCCACGTGTAACCACCGCTCGTGTACGATCGTCCAGTTACACCGTCATAGAGGAAGTTTGAATCTTCAAAAGGCCAGTGGTAGGTCCACTGTCTTAAAAAATTGATTCCTAAATCATCATTAATCGCACTAACATTTTGAATCCAGAACGGAAAGTAGTTTCTCGTGTCTTCAGCGCTAGCGCTGAAAGGTGCGGCGCAGTCTGTAGGCAGATTAACCGACGTCTGGCAATAGCCCGGTCTGACCCTAAACTGTCTCAGTTGCACTTTCCCAATCATTCTATTAATGTTGTCAGAAATCCAGTCCGCCCTAAGGAAGGTTGACCCGGACCCCTCGCCATCGTCCCAATTGTACCATATATATTTGAAAAGGCGATTCACACTCGAGTACTGAAAGCGATTGAGGTCAGAAATATTGTAAATCTTGTAAAAGTCATTCATCAAAGTGCGGAGATGAGCGTTTGCCTGGTATTTTGTTTCTATTTGTGTCTCGAGTACCATGACGAGCACTATTAAGAAGCCAATTTGCACAACGAGGTTGTACATCATGCGCCACCGTCTCGCCTTGCGCATTTTCTGTCTGTGTCTTTCGCGAAAAACTTCACGCAGTGGATGGTACATCGGCTTGGACCTTATAAGGACCATTTTGGCTAAATAAGCGACATCACCGAAGCAATCGATCTGGAGACCATCGCGAGGGTCAAAGGTATAAACATCTTTGTATATTATTCTTCTGAATGCGATCGCTAAAGTAGCTGAAACAAGAGTAATCTTCAATGGCGAAAGAATAATAGCGTGGAATAATACAGAGAGACCCACAATCGTGAGCCACTTCAAAGTCTTCACCGGGGGCAGTGGTTCGGCCATAGTGAAACTCAGCGCTGCGGAGCAGATGATTATTGCAGCCACAGCGCTCCAGGTGAAGAGCAACCATATCACATGAATCAACACATTCGGCTCATCGCCTTCCATTTGGACCGGGACTAAAGGTTTCGGCATCAAAGTTAAATTTATTTTCTCCCCTAGCGTCCTGTCACGTGGTTTATCGCGAGAAAGTTTGTTCCTGCGACCGTAATGTAAATGGCTCCTGCGCCCGGCGTCGGACGGCAGCAGCGAAGGAGACGAAGGGTAGGAGACGTAATCCTCATGTATACTCACTCGTGTCACTCTTCTTTCTATCGACTGTTCCAATTCTTCAGTTTCGAAGTAAAATATAATAATATATATTTTTCTAAACACGAGCATTAAAATGCAGGCTAATATTGTTGCTGGAATACAAGCGTACACAGCCATCTCTATCATTACCCATGTCACGGAGTAAGAGAAATCGTCCACTTCTATAAAATCGTCTGACAACACAATCATTAAAACACTAACTACCGTCGAGACCAGTATGAAACACAGGATGATGGCCAGTCGATCTGTTCGAGATACTGGGTCTCTCGGATGTCTCGCGATTGTGGCGAGCCAAAGATGAGAAAGTTGGAATCCAGACTTGAAGTAATCGCGAAAGACTCTCGACGTACTCGTGACTTCAGAAAAAGAACTGGGAAATAAACCTATCTGAGGAAACCTGTTTAAGCTCAACGTAATCCAGTCATTTACAAAGAAAAAATAACCGACTTTGTGATTCAGATCATAAATTGTTATGGAATCACAGAACCAGTCAGGCTTGGCCCCACTGTTGTCATGCCATAGATCCAAATACTCAATGTTTCCTAGTGACACTGCCTCACATACCAAAAACCAGTCCTCTCCCATCCCTTCCATGACATCATGAGTCGCACAGCTTAAGATATGACTCCGGCCGTCGTTGAGTGCGCCATTGATCTTGATTCCAACAGCCGCATCAGTCCCGGCTCCGAGGCGGGCGCCGGTGATTACACGGACCAAATATGCGAATTTATCTCCAGGAAGATTGTCTGGTAAAATAGACACATACCTCTTGGTCCTGTCGTGAATATCCGCCTTCCTGCAGATAACAGCTAGCAGTAGAAAGGAGAGCAGAAGAAGTGGCAAACTAACGGTTTTCACTGCGTTAGCGCCGCCGATTGTCAGATACAACGGATAAACTGTTACCGTGTCCAAGGTGGCCGCTACCTCCTTAACAAGGCCCCCGATCAGCGAGAGTCTTTTACACAAACAGATCAAATCACGGGAGCGAAGATCCGATTTCGACCGACATCCTCTTGTTTCCCATTGTTTATGCCAAGTGTAACATATTTTTGAATAAATTTTAAGACCTATACTTAATGTCGCATTGATTTTTACCTGAGCCCCAGGCTGGATTGTCAAATAGTAAAGGCGTAGGTCATCGGATGGAACTGCGACCACAGGGTACACTGAGCGGTCGGGGGTCACTTTAGATGAGTCATTGACCAGCGAGGCATAAGTAGGTCTTCTGTCTCTGGTAACAAGCATAAATAATTCTATGTTCTTTTCATATAATTCAAATTCAGCGTCCACCTTTGCCGAGGGTAACGGATCAAGTTTGTAAACTGGTAGTTCTATCTCCAGTTGCGCGGGGGCAAGGTGGCCGTCCACCCGCCTCAATGTCAGATTGGTAAACTTTATACTTGAAATACTTTCGGAGACGTCAAATACAACACCTACTTCGTGCTTCAATCTCTTCGGATACTGGCAGTCGAGATCGTAATTTCCCTTATAACAGACAGATGCATCGAGTGAGTCCATCCTGTTAATTCTTCCCGACTTGGTAGGGTCTTCTCTGAAGTGAACATATTGTAAGGAAAGATAGTAACCTTTTTGTGTGGCGTATTCAGCAAGCTCATTTGGAACGATGACAGGAAACTTTTCTAAGCGTTGTTTATCTCGAGTATACTTGCTCAGGGCCTTCGGTATATCGACTTTTACCCATAAAGAAATATTTCCCACTGTCGATTTGATTAACTTTTCCTTTTGTCCCGGTATATGCTTATAAGATAGGATAGATTTGAGTAGAAATGAACTTTTAATTACATGCCTAGATGATTCCTTTACACTAGCGTAAATCTCAGGGTTGGAGAGTTTAAGATTTGAGAATCTATTTGTATCTAAAAACTTTTCTTTTGTCTCTAGTACGATGTAAATACAATCCAATATGCGAGAGATGATCTGATGGAGGACGCGGAAGGTGCAGTGTTGGCCCCCCTTCAGCGCGATCGACAGGGCCTGTGTCAGCGAGTGTATCGTGCGAGCAGCAAGTAAGGCACTCTCCATGCTCAGAGCACCGCGCGAAGCTGACAGGCTGACATGTAATGTAGAAATACCCAATTTTGTATCTTTGTAACTGCTTATAGGGAGTGAGCTTAGAAACCGTAATATATTTCCACGTATCTTCGTTTCGCTCGATCCCTGTGCCTTTTCGGCTGTTGTCAATACATCTGAAATCACCGACACTTGTCTGAGTGACTTTCCGACACTCTGAATGTTCGAGGTTTTCACTAAGACGTCAAAGGAATGTTTGATTTCTGCAGTAGTTCTATTACCCTTCGATAACTTCACTTCGAGCGTAGTCACAGCTACCGTTCCAAAGTGATCGTATGAAAGAATTTCCAATCTCCCTCTTGTTAGAACAAGGTCATTCATGCTCACCGAGTCTTGAGAAGAAATCATTCTCCCACCGAAATCGGGACCGTCCACTTCGTGTTTGTCATAAAACTCGTAGGTTCTTGACGGATCTGTTTGGGTGCAATTCAGCTTGAAACGTGTCCGCCCCTCCTCTCCGCTCTCCGGGTCGGTCAGGCAAGTCATGGCTGGTGCCCTAGACGTGGTCGATATCGGGTACACAACAAATTGAAGTTCTTTATACGTCACTCTCACATCATATTTAGTGTCCGTTTTCAGCATGTCCTCGTTCACAATAAGTATAAAAGATTGAGTATCGGCCTGCCTCATAGGCTCCAGAGGGATTTCGGTTCTTGTCCCGTTCTCTTTGGTTTCAAACAACGCCCACTCGAATTTAAGCGATTCTATCCGACTCCAGTGGCCCCCGACACTCAAACAAACTATATCATTAGGATTAGTTTTTATTTTACAGTTGTACACACAATGGACCGTAAAAAACTTGAGAAAACCTTTACTTTTTCCTACTTCTATCACGACGGCGATCTGACTCGCATAAGACGGTGCTATTTTTGTTTTTTTTGAAAATACCTCCAGAGTAAAATTATACGCTTTATCGCTTTGCAACTGTGAAGGGTCGATCATATATGACCGTACTTCTTTTTTTAAGGTGTGAGGTTTGCAAACGGCTTCCTGAGTCCAGTTACACGTGAAAGTGTAATACATATCCGATATACCATCGGGTTCGTTGGGATTTCGGGATTCGGAGGCGTCGAGTGTAAAACCGTACTCTTTCAAAACCGTTCTAGAACTCCCCCCTGCTATGACGGCGACCAAGGGGGCCAACTCCACCTTGAGGTAGCAAGTTTTGAAGTTCTCGTAGAAGTCAAACGTTCTATATGGTCTTTTATGCGTCGTCACAATTGTGTAGTTGATTACATACGGTCCTAGCCAACGGAATGCGGGTATTTCCCATTTAAAAGTGGGTGATTTGTAATTACCCTCTTTTTCTCTCCTGTTCTCAAAAGGGTAAGCCTCCCAGAAGGTCTTCTCAATGAACCACATCTTGCTGTACGGGGGATTACTGAGTTTGCCTTGGGAGACGCTTAAGTAACACACCTCGGCCTCCAGAATTATCCGGTCGTTGAAATAAAACTTCTTAATACTCTCGATATTTTTACCGCAATTCTTCAAGACCGGAACGAAAAGATGCTGAGTTTCGACTGGATATGGGTAGCGAATGTGGTAGCGATGACTGTGGGTGGACAGTTTTATGTCTCGGTGGATCGGGTGGAATGTGTCCAGCCGCAGTTCTCGCGTGTACGACTCGATGTATTTATCCGTCGTCAAATCTAACGGGATGATGACTTCGATGATAAACACTCTTTTAGCGTACTTCCATTTGATGATTTCGCAGGTTTCTCTCGGCAGAAATTGTTTCTCCCTTTCCAACAACTTTCTACACTCCCCGAGCGGGAAATAGTCCGCCGTATTTCTCCAGGCCACGTACCCTCCCGCGGGGTCTTCTACCTGAACGACAGGAGCCGGCCCCGCGCCCACCACCACCAGCAGACACGTAGGGACTAGGAACTTCACGTGTATCGGGGTGATAAACTGGATTCCACTGGGGTAAGTGTCGTGAGGGTCGGGCTTCACTGGGTACTTGTGTTGGCATCTGTTTCCGTACATCTTGGCTCCTGTACAAACGCAGACACACTCGCCGAACCCTTCGTACTGGGCCACTCCCCCGGTCTCGTTGGTGGTACAGAACCCCGAGAAACAATTGTCTTTTCGTAAAGTGCAAGGGAGTTTTGGCGAGAATATGTGGATGTCGACGATGTTGCACATACCGATGTCGCAAAAGGTACAAACATCCTTTATACAGTCCATGTCTTCATGACAACTAGGGAAGAGCTGGCTCTTTATCGAACGAAAGTACAGAAGTAAAATGAGGGATAGACAAATCGGCTCCACTTGCATCGTTTTCGTATTTTATTTTCGATGGTGTTAAAAAATGATTAAACACGGGGACGGATACAAATTTCGTTTAGCTAAATAAAATCAGCTGTAAATACTGGACTGCTAAGTTAGGCCTATATTGCGTAACGGATTGAGGTCGAAAGAAAAAATGCCCTGACGACAGGTATTTTGAAACTATTTACGGACTAATAAAGCGTATGATTATATCCTATTACTTTAAATGAGCAATTCTTGTATGTACTTAAATTTATAAATCCTATCTCGAAAACGGCTCGAACGATTTTGATATCCTATTACTTTAAATGAGCAATTCTTGTACCGGTATATATATAAATTTCTAAATCTTATCTCGAAAACGGCTCTAACGATTTTGATTAAATTTTGCATGTAGGTGTAGTTTTTATTTTTAAGTTCACCTACGTGATTGAATTTTCTGTAGAAACGCAATTCTTTTAGAACAATGAAATTTAAAGTTGATAATTTTTAACATGGGGTTATATGAGTTGCCAATACAACAACGAAAAAGTAAACAAAAGAACCATCCAGCTGTTTATGACAAAGCCATTTACAACTTTTATAGCACGTTGCCAGTACAGTAGAATAGAACAGAGATAATACAATTGAGTACAGATTGCTCATGGAGTATTATCCCCATCTCAAAGTTCCAAACAGGTAAACAGCTGTGTTTTTAAATTAATTAGAAATAAATAATATCAAAGCAACGACATGTATTTGTTTATATAAAGGTAATTTTATGATTTAGATTTACTAGATTTAAATCATCAGTTTAATGTTTCTTAACGTTCGCAAATACAATTCATGAAATAGAGATAAGCAAATTGTGGGAAGATCTACAAAGAACAGGTTTATTTCATGAGGACAAGGTTCGTATAAGAAATTGAAAACGCTGAAGATTCGTTAGTTTTTTCAACAAGTTACCAACAAAGCAAGGCCACACTACAGTGGCCTTGAACAAAGTCTCTTTCTTCTACCTAACAGCCTTGATAATACCGAGACGCTTATCAGCCCAGAATATCTGGTATAACTTATGCATAACTGGACTACTTTGACTGCTTCGACTGCCTACAGATGCTTACTCTTACAGTTCGTTTACGTCAGAAAATCCATGCCTCAGTAAATCAGAAAATCTATCATTTATATAGTTTTAGATCTTGTATATGGTACTTTACTTTTCTTTTTCACAAAATAAATTTTTTACATTGTTAACAAAAATGTTTTCCAACTCTATTTTTTAGATTTTATAAAATTCTATTTAATTTTTATGTCTTTTTTAAAACTGTAATTATTTAGTTTTTCTTTATTTAGTTTTTACTTTATTTAGTTTTTTCTCCATAAAAAGTGATTGTATTTCATATTTTCGTTTTATAACTATAACGCAGCCAGGTAAGGTCTAAGATCACGCACAGGTCATTCGACCCATGGGATTTTTTTCTGTACTTAATTAATTAGCTGTAAATTTATATGATGATTAAAACAATTTTTTATTTGATTTGATTTGATAACACTCTCTCAAACGACGCAGAATTGATACAGTTGTGTGGATCACAGTTTGCCTCAGCCCAATATTAAAATTCTGGAAACGTACAATGAAAGACAGACCGATCGAGTCTCTCAGGCTCTCTCCATTTATTTACCTCTTCATTTTCTACTGCCAAACTATTTGGAAGGCATTTCAAGTAATGAATTTTCCAAAGAAATGTTTGACTGCAAGCAGGATGCTATTTTTATGCATAGTAATGACTATAGGATGATATTTTTATGCATAGGATCATAACATAAAGTGGAGTCAATCATATTTTCTTTCACAAGTAATATTAAGGAACTCTAAGTTAAATACTGCAAGTAAATATAACTCTCTGAATATAGGAAAATATATTTACTCAACTCTTTTACAGAATTTCGAAAAAGTAACTAAAATACGATAGTTGGGTTTCGATATTATATTATATTTTCTGTTTATATTATATTATATATTATATTATATATATATATATATATATATATATATATATATATATATACACCTGAATTATCGTCTTAAAGCAATTCAATTTTTGTTTCAAAGAAGAACAATGAATTATTTCGTCCCTCTGTCCAAGGGACATCATTGGCACTTAAAATCAATGAGGTTAAGACGTAATAATATTTTTTAGCGAATTTCCCCTATAGGGAAGAAGCTATTACCGTAGGTCTCATGGTAAGACTTAAGCGCGGGACCATCATAACTTTTCATTTTGGTGCCCCCAGATACCAAAAACACCATTCGTTTAAATTTGTAGATATATATTTAAGCATGACGGAAAATTTAATAATTACGCTGCCTACCACAACTTGTAAAAAGCAATTTTTTATATTTTTAAAAACGTTCAGCAGCATTAACAATGTTTATGTGCCTATAATTTTGGTTTCATTTATCCCTCAAAGAGTTGCACGCGCACGAGGCACGTGCTATGTTTAAGTTATCGAGTTTTAAAATCCTGTAGTTTAAGAAACAAGCATTTAACATGTTATGCTACCATAAAAATTTAAAATAGAAGCTTTTCATTATTCCTCTGTTGTTATGAGTATATTCCAGTCTTCAAAAGCTAGCAGTGTCTGGGACGTAAAGGATTTTTTCAATAATTGCAAGAAAGCTTTAGTTTTGCAGATCTACAGGAAAACATCCTCATTCACACATCCATCCACCATCCATTCTCACCAACATCCTCATTTGTTCTAACTTTTTTCCCTGATGTTCCTGAGAAAATCGTTTTATAAACACTGTTCTTAAAAATAAGTTATCAAAGATTTTAATATTTTATTATCAAAAAAATTTGAATTAAAAATTGTCAAAATTGTGTTGTATTGTGTCCGTGGAGGCGTTTTTATGTAAATTGTCAACTCTTCAACTGAAGATGATATGAAGACATCCTTGTAGGAGCCTGAAGATGACTTATTAAAAGTCGACACTAGTTGCTCGTCATCTTTTGAATACCAGTGAAGCAGGTATTTACACCATTATTACTATTTATCGGTATCTGGAGGCTATCAATTAAAAAATGAAATTAAATTGTATTTTTATGGAGTCTTTTTAATAAAAAAAAATTTAAAATGTTTATACGAGTACTAGTAAAAAGGACAACTGAATAAATAAACTAGACTTTACGTAACGGTATTTACTATCAATTGTTACTTAGATTTTATAATAAGCCATCATAACATTCTACAAACGGGAAGGTCGATTTTGTCAACGTTATCGCTGTCAATACAATCACGATGACTGAGAGTTGTTTTTTAACCCGCCAAGTAAAGGGTTAAGGAACAGGTTACATAAGTTGCAAACAGAATTCCTTGAATAAAAATGATGGCATGTCGAATTAACCGTACAAATACATATTTTATATTCATATCCACGCCCTTATGCGTTCACATGTTACACGTGATGTTTTATGCCTTGCAGCATAATTCAGGGCATGAAGCCGAAGTACACAGAGAGCTGTTACGGTTATCAGCAAGCTTATACGACTTCGGCTGTAACACGCAAAGAATTATGTCCGGATGATGTTCGCAGATATGAAAATGTACGTCCATAAATTTTATCTATAGAGATAGCTTGCAAAGAAATAAAAAGCTGATGTAATGAATTATTCGTTTTGTGGTATGATGGTCTTAATTTTTTTTAAAGTATATAATATTAATTTTGAATAATTTTGAATGTAGCAAAAGAATGAATAAAGAGTAAAAATGTCTCTATCAACCAGACTTCTTTGAAACAAATAAATAACCTAACTATTACACATTGTAGAAGGTATAATTTAAGTGCATTCTAAAAAGTGAGTTTGATCAAATACATTCCAAGTCGAATAAAACAAATTGTTCTTATAGAAATTAATCATATTTATATCGATTTATTCTTGGATTATTTTTCTTGAAACGTTCTTCCTTGAAACTGGTGACGGAGAAGAAGACAAAGTTCATCAATAAAACATAAGAGCAATATGACTTTCTTTTTGTTTTGATGTTTCTTGGTTATAGTCTTATAATTATTATTTTATTGAGTGATAATAAATTAAGTCGTTCGTTATCAACGTTCTTCGTTCAGAGAGCTAGAAGCAATATCATGGAATTACACTAATTACACTCTGAACACAATTCTAGCTTACAAGTTGGCTACTGTAAACATAAGAGTGTAATATTCGATTTATGTATTTCAGTTACGATAAACATTTTATTGTGCTTTGCTAAAGAATTATCGAGTGGTTATTACTTTAAGCTCTTTGGATGAAGAGCATTCGATAGCTCAATACTTAATTTGTTATCCCTGAATACAATCAGATATTATAAAAGTTTTTACGCTACCTTACATCTTCGAAAATCAAAACATCGAGACCTAAAGTACTTAAATCGTCCTGACGTTTTATTACTTGACGAGTTCTTTTCCTCCACAGCAAATTTTAAAGAAGAAAAACGTGACAAAAGAAAAATAATTCCTAAAAAAACATCCTATACTCTTATGCGAGCTTTGTTATCGTGCGTGCGTGTATGTTTGCACAACGATCTCAAAAACGGCTCCGAGGATTTACTTCAAAGTCTGGAAATAAGTAATTTATGACTCAAAAACGTCTTTTATGCAGATTACTCGGCCATAGATGATCTAATAGCGTAATAAAACGAATTTTAAAGTTGTAACATTTTAACATTGGCCTTATGAGTTGCCATGATAGCAACGAAAATAATCAAGGAAAGTGTAAACAAATGAAGAAATCATAACAGCTGTTTGAAACCTAGAGCAATCAAGGAAAATTACAATGAATGGGATGGAGAGTTCATGAAGCAATAAAAAGGTTTCTATTAATCAATTTTATGACATTGACATATTTTATAGTAACTGGATGAACTGGCAAACATGAAATAACACCGGGCAGGGCTCGGTCCACCAGGTACTAAGAGGATAAATCTAGAATAGTAATAATAATTTAAGGATTAAGAAAACTATTAATTTTATTCATCTTGGGATAGCTTTTATCAGACCGACTTTTAGCAGACGGATATATTCTAACTTCATATTATGTTTTAGGCAAGGCCACAAGTGATGCATATAAATTTCTAACAGATCATTTATTAAAATATTTTCTCTAGAGGTTTTGATTTGTCTCTTTGCAGTTTTGAAGCGGTCAACTTTACCTCAAAAACTATTTCCCGACTGAGGGACGTTGTCTTTCCATTTGGTACTTTGAAAGCTTGATTTGATTCAGAACTCTCCGACGTTTCTCGTTTGTCTGTGCCTTAAGAAAATAAAGACGAACTGTTTTACTCGTCCAATTGTGGCAAATATGGTTGCATTAAAATTTAAAAGCATATGTTATCATTACTGGTCACCCGACCAGTAACTGAATGAGTTATGGGTATCTTGAATGATGGGTATCTGAATGAGTTTCGTTTTGTAGCCTGCTGGTATTTTCCAGGAGGCTACAAAACGAAAACGATCTATAACTAGATCTATAATCTAGTTATATTTAAAATGTTGTACTTACTGTCTTAGCAATCCGATAGGTTTAAATGTTGTGACGCGTTTCGCTAATTATAGCGTCATCAGACAGTCACACATTATACACAAACTAATTGTTCATTGCGTGAAAATTGCCTTGCGGGTCGTCACAAATATAAAATTTACACATAACACATAATTTAAAAAAAACGGTTTACATAAAACTCTCATTATATAGGGAGCTCCCTTTCTTGATGATGTTCAGTGGGTGAGGTTCGAGCACAAACTGGCTAATCCTGGTTGGTCTGGAGCCTGTTATCAAGTCACAGCTGATAACAATACCTCACTACACAGAGCAAGCTTTATTGTACCCTTTTTATTAGTTTTGTTTTGTTAAAAATTTTATTTATCCTAGGTCCTATTTTTTCATTTAAAATGTCATTACTGTTTTCTAAATGCCCTTTATATATTTCTATTTTTTCTAAGCGTAATAGCCTTTGCCCTGTCCTTTCATGGTGTAATATTGTTAAATTATTGGTAATGTCCTTGTATGAATGATTGTAGTCAACTAGATGCTCGGCAAACTTAGAACCTCTTTCTGGGTGTTTAATGGCTGCAAGATGTTCTTTGAATCGGATTTTAAGGGATCTAGAGGTTTGGCCTATGTAGAATTTACTACAATCATCACAGTTCAGTTTGTATACACCAGAGCTAGAAAAAACATCCTGATTGTTGGGTTTAGGCTTAAGTTTGGTTTCAAGTTTGTTGTTTGTTTTAAAGGCTATGTTTATGTTTTTTTCTGAATTTTTGAATGGTATTGAATGGATGAAAACTGTTTTGGGTCTGATGAAATATTTCTGGGGCTATTACGTCTTGATTCAATGTGAGAGTGTAGTTTATCAATATCGGACTTTCTGTAGCCGTTTCTGTTTGCAATGAACAAAATGGTCTGCAATTCTTTTTTATAATCTGCTTTGGTCATGGGTATGTTTTCAAGCCGGTACAACATAGATCTAAAAGAGGCCAGTTTCTGTTGGCGGGGGTGATTAGATGTGCTATGTAATACCATATCAGTATGGGTAGGTTTCCTGTAGATAGAAAACTGGTGCCTATTGTCTACTTTTTTAATGGTTAGGTCTAGGAAATTTATTGCTTTGTTTTCTTCGACCTCTAATCGGAGGTCTATCGGATTGCTAAGGCAGTAAGTGCAACATTTTAATTGTATAAGCAATCCTGTAACCAGATCATCCCAAAAAAATCTAGTTATAGATCGAGTAAATGGTTTGGTCCAGGCCATCCGCTAATTCAATGCTAAAATTAACTTTGGTATCGTGGGCGAACTATGCCACGACATTTAGCTCGACTTATAGCTTTCCCATCAACCTTCAAAGTCGTGCCAAGAACTATAAGTCTACTCAATCCAGTTAATTCTTCTCGAACTAACGTTTCAATGGATTGGAACTTCACTGTACATGTAAATGATCAAGCATCTTGATCTTGAATAAGTAGAGGCTCTGATAGTTATTGTTAATTATCTACGTTTAATGTTAACGTTTTAATGTTTTTAGTAATTGCACGCAAAAAATATTAAATAAAAAACTCATTTAACCAAACCCTAATAATGTTTACCAAACCTTATCGTCTCTATGGAATTCAGAGATTTCAGTCGATATAAAATACTGACGCATCGTAAAAGGTATAAATAATATACTGTTAAATGAAATTAATAACGCATTATGCAAAGAGATATAATGTGCTCAATAAACTATTTTGGGTAAAGAAAGTAGGAAATATACTAAAACACTTTGGTTACTGAAACAAAAACCTAATCGAAACCTAATAACCTAATATTGAATTGTATTTACGTAACTTCGTTCTGACATATGAAATGAAAAATTCATATTTATTTCAAGTTAAATATAGGCCAACATTTTTTCTTTTTTTTATTTAAATTGACGTGAGTGTAGGCTGAGAATAGTCTGATAGTAAGTTTACTTTGACAAATAAATGTATAAATGACCTGTCACGAACAAATAAGGTATTCTATTACAGAAAAATTCCATATTCAGAGGAAATGCCAAGAAGGTTTGGAATTCCAACAAACCTAATATCGAAGGTTTGTGCAAAAATAATCCAGGTACGATGAGCTCTGTTTATTCACGTAAAGTCTATATTCTGTAATAGTTTGTAGAAGGGTAATTTAGTCCATTTAATGTAAATGTAGTTTGCGAAATAATTGTAGGTATTTTCTCTATCATGTGTATGTATTTTTTTATCAGCAAAAACATTAAATGTGTTCAGAGAATGAGTATACCATTTATATCAAATACAGTTCCAAGATTTTGTTTGTGAAGATTTTAAAGTAGTGATTTAAAACTATTTATACATACCCTTTATCGCAATATTCACATGTTAAAGAGATTTGGGCTTTCAGTAGGGTTTTATTTTCTAAGGCACATAATTTATTCGCGTTTTTTTATTAATTATTCTACATCCAGAAACATTTGCCGATTCACCAATATTAATTATTATATTATTACACTTTAAACGGGTTTGCCGCTCTATGTGAGGTTCATAATTACGCCTCAACGCTATAGGATAAAACTAAATAAATAAGTTTATTTTGATTGAAAAAATTATGATGCATTTTTGTTCTTAAATTTCAGTCTCCCGGAAGTTAATTAACAAAACTAAAATTCGTACTGAAATCATATACTTTAAGAAAACAGCAATGGAAGGCTAAAATTAGAAAACAATTTCCTTTGAGATCTTAAACGAACGATTGTGAGAGGTCCTTTAAAGGAAATCGAAGGAACAACAAAATTCCCCTCTTCTTGCACTAAAGCTAATTTTTCAGTGTCTAAGAGACATCTTGCATCTGAATATAATTATTTTTTACAGATCATTCGTCATATTGATTTAATTAAAACTATTTTTAATTGCAGCGTATTTTCAGACTCAAGCAAGATAATTAATTTTTAAATTTTTACTGAGTTCCAAATAAATTTTGAATAGAAGCGTTTTAACAATAAAAATACTGTTATTGAAGCTTGAATATTTAAAGCGATCAAGAACTGGCTTTGCATAACACAAGTGATATGTTATCACAGAGGCAACTTTGCAGTTAATAAAACTAAATAAAATCTCTAAACATTCCTGCTACCTTGCTCTAAGCATACTCATACATCCTTCGTTCTTCCTTCCTTTCCTATTGCTTGCATATTTCACTTAAGGAATCCCTCCTTAGATACACATAAGTCAGTGTATATAATAAATTTAATATATAAAAACAGCTTATTGTTTACAAAAATAAAGTAAAAGGTCTCCATTCACATTGGAAGTGGTTGGCTTTAAAAAGACATATCTAAAATTAATCAAACCCAGCTTGATAGGTGATAAGCTTGGCCTGGCTTGGCTAAAAATTTACTTTTATTAATCTGTAAAAAGAAGATATCCTCACCAACATCCTTCATATCAATCCTTCAATCCATCAATGCTCCTTCAATCAAAGTTGAAGTGAACATATAAAATTAGTTTTAAAGGAGTGCCATAATAATTAATAAAGTTAAGGAATTTACGTAAAGACCGATAGGGGAAATCCCAGTATGAAACCATTTTAATAGAGATTTTCCTTGTTCTTCGTTAAAGATATCACTATTTTTGATTAAGCTCGGACATGTCAAAAGCAGAGCTGATCAAATATAACTCACACAAATACGTTATCACAGCTTAATTTGGCATCTTTGTCTATATAAAACGAAAAGGGGATATTTTTAACAAATAATTCCACTTCAAACAGATGCTATACAGGTAAATCATATATAAAGAGACTTGTAAGTTGTTAAATTTCATGCATCAGCCAAACTACATGTCGAAGATACTGGATCTTGGAGTCAAATCAAAGCTTGGAATCTCATAATGTGCACTATGGTGGTTTGGCTTTGATATCTCTAAGGACTTAGACACAGGATCGGCCGAAAGGGAACCAGGTCAAGGTTTTTGGAAGTACTTTAAATAGTTACTATGGGTACGATTAGAAATAGCTACACTGACTACTAACATAATGCAGCTCTAACAAACAACATAAACACGACAAAAATAATCTCCTGGGCAAAGCCGGGATTACCAGCTAGTATAATATATTTACGAGGTTAATGTTATGCCGTCTACTCTGACGGCTAGACTTGGCAAATGGAACGACTAGAAACAATAGTACACATTTTAAAGTCAATTTGAAAATATGTTGTGAAACTATATCTTTTTGTTTGATAAAAAATATACAGGAATTTAATTATTTATTTCAGTATGTTTGTTACTATTCAGTCTTAATAGATATATTTTATCCCAATACATATATATACAATTCCAGACTGGGGGCTGCGGACGAGCGCAAGTTCCGCAGCCCCCAGTCTGGAATTGTCCTTGGCCGGCCACGCGAGTTATTAAATGTTTTTCGTATTTTTTGTCTATGTGCGTGTGTGTAGTATGTGTGAAAAATTTTACCAAATTGACGAAGATGTGTGTATATAATTAAAGTTTGACGCAAGGATTTGAAAATGGGACATTAGTCCCGAAACTAGTAATCCTAAAGTGATTATTGGATTGAAGACGGAAGGTTAGTAACCTATTTATTATAAGTCAATTATCAATCCAGGAGGCAAACCATGAATAAATATCTAACTTATTAAAATTTAATGAAATAATAATTTACTAGTGACTCGTAGGGGCCTAAGTCCCTAATAAGGGAAAATTTAAATTAAAACAATTCTTATTTCATATAGTAAGATCTACCTTTATAAACTGGCTTTTAGATCTACAATATGATAATATCTAGGACATGGACGTTATCTTGGACAATCATTCCATGGAACATTCATATGGAACATTCTTTTGGACAATCCGTTGTATTCCATAGAAGAATTTCAAGAGTTATAAGTCTAAGATAAGATTTGGGAGTTTATTTGATTGCCTCGTTCTGATTTATTTGTGGAGTATATAACATAGTCTAAGATTAGACTTTAATGACGCCATTCATGTACATTATTTGTATTAATGAATAAAGAAAGATATTAGAATCTGAATCTGAATCTGAATGGTTTAAAATAAAATAACAAAATCACATGTTTTATGTAAACAAAGCAGCTCCCAATGCTTTTTAAATGGCAGATATTTTACGCTATTTCTCATTTTCTAGTAAGCTTCAAGCAAATTCAGTATTTTTCCCGCCATCACGGAATAGAGACCTTTAATTTGAGCCCTCTCCCACCTCTCTACGACTTGCCAAGCGCCCACAATTTTGACACAAACAATTGCCTTACGAAATTAAATATATGATTTAAAATACATTTAATTAAATTAATTAAATAATTAATTTAATTAGTTAATTAATTAATTATTATGTATTAATCAATTAATTAACTATGTATTAATAACCTTTATTATAACTAGTTTCGCCTGTTGAACAAAATTCAAATCTAAATTATTTTGTTTTTGTCCCTCCCCCCTTAACTGCAACAAAAAAAGGCGCGATGGATCTGTATACATTTTGTCATTATTCCGTAACTATCTTAGGAAACGGAAAGCTCCGTGTTGTTTTGATTTAAAATCAAATTTAGTTTTCTATATCTTTTAAAAACTAAAGTAAATTGTGATGGAACATACATACATCATGTAGGAAAATACATTTCTTACAAAAATGTTCATGTCGTAGGTTTTGATTTTTCCAGCGATATACATGTAAGAACATAAATCATTATTAGTCAATCCTGTTATATTAGTCCAATAGCAAATTGGTCCATGAATTACACATAGAATTCTCTGTCCTTCATTTCTAGAAACTAGGCTAGTTCTAGGTAAACCAACTTTATGATATTATTGGAATATTTATAAAAAAAGATTAAATTATTGAGTAAAACAGAGTTACTCACATATATTCACAGTTACTACACATCAGTTCACCGTAGATTCTTAGCCATCGATAGGAATTAAAAAGTATCAACCTAAGGATACGAATGTGATGAATTAAAGCATCAAAATTTTTAGGACAGTATTAGGAGTAAAAATGTTTGGCCTTAAATACATTTTCGAAGACTGGCCCTGACAAAGATTAAGGCCCTCTTATTAGCTTCAATAAACTGGAGGCAGATGAGAGATGAAATTGGTCGAGATATTTCATTCTTGAGGACCAGCTGACTTAGTGATATCTTTCATAAGTGAGAAGTTGTTACTGCAATATTGCTTTCATTGAAGTCGATAATTAATTCACCTAACTAACAGCTTGTAGATTTTAATATTGACGTTTTGGTATTATTTGGATTCTATTAATATATCAAACAGCTTTAATATATGCTTTTCTATCTGTGAGTGAGGAAATTATTTGAAAAAAATCGTTGTAACACAACTCTTTTTTTATAAAATTTCAAAGGTATTGAATTAAAATGTGGAGTTGTTAGCGGTTCATGGCTAGTCCTATGAAGTTTTGCGCATCGAAACTTTTTTGTTTCGTTGTAAACATGAACATTGTGTTCTCTTACAAATTCCTAAAGCAACTAGTTATAAAATTCCTTATTCACTCATAGCCTTGAATAAAATATATTAAATTTAATTGGCAAGCCTCAGGTTGACCAAGGTATACTGAACAGAATTCTCAGGGGGCAAAACAGTCATGAATAAACATGATTTCGACGCGTTCGCCACCGGTGGGTGGCTTCAATGTTCCATAACAACACTGGACTTGTGACCATGCGGTATGTCTAATTGGTTATAATTATTTCACCTAGAGTTTTTTTCCTTTTATTATCTCAGATGAAATATCGAACAAACTTCGATATAATTTCTATTAGAGTAATCTATGGCATGCCAACGGATGAGGCCTTGCCACAGCGCAGATCTTAAACTAAACCTAGCACCAGTAACTTTACTCATTTAAGTTTACTAACTCGAGCAGATTGAATTATGCTTTAATTTGATTGACTACCGTACCACTAAAATTAATTGTTAATTCCATCAAACGTTTAAACCACTGCCATCTAAAACGTTACAAATCCAATAAAAATAGGCCTATTAATAGAGACGACTGTAACTTAAATTTTACCAAGAGGAGTACATATTAAAATTTATTTTCTTTTAATATACCACGTCAGTATGCAGCTCTTTCATCCTAATTTTCTGTTTGTGAATCAATTTAACTTTCACCTATGTACAACCTAGTTTATACTAATTTTAAAAATTGCACAGGCTTTGTAACTTTTTTTACTTTATATGCAAAAAACAACCAATTACATTCATATATATATATATATATATATATATATATATATATATATATTGATAAGATTAGTTTTCTTAATTTTCTTAACAAGATTAGTAGCCCTAATCATCCACAATTACTCTAATATATATATATAAGCTGCAAAAACCAAAATGGCTTGTCTGCAGCTCTAATTAAACATTTCCTGCCTGCTCTGTTTTAATTTCTGGGTGTAAACATCTACCTACATCAAGACACAAAAATACAACAAACACTTTCAATAATTTAATCTGAAAAAGATCGCTTATATTCTTGTTTCGATCGTTATCAATAAACATAAAAATGAAACTGAATAAGTTAATTTATGTAGTAAAAAGAAATTAAATCCTTCTACCCGATCATTGGAAGTGGTCCAAGGCCTTAGACAATCTTCAGACCTGAATATTTGGCAAACGTGAAGTTATCCGGCCGGGCGCGGGGTTAACAATGACTAACCCCACATTTCAGGAACAGTTGCTTTTATCGCTGGCAAATTTACAATTTATAAAACTTATTGCTCGCAAAAACCGCTTTGGTTTCAAGCGTGGTTTTATTTGCTTTATTCACTTATTTGTGTAGAAGGTTTTATTTCTTAACCTTGTTCCGTGGGATTAGTGATGTCAATGAATTTGTAATACGAAGTTACTGATTTAACTTAATATACTTAAAATCAGTTTTGAATTGATAACTCGTCAAACTGTTCAGAGATTGGCCACTTTAAAGAAATTGGATTGGGTACTTTGGTATTATACGGAGGCCACTATTTTGAGAGAGATTTTTTTGACCGAATACCAATAATAACTGCATAATTGAAGAGAACATACTTTAATTGACTTACTGTCCAAACTTGATATAATTATGATAAGCAGTCTTTGTGTTATGCCTCCCAGAAGGCAGCGATGTCGGCGAGGTAAAGCGTCACCACCGCAAGCGGCAACACCCGATCGCCACCCTTATATAGCGCGCTGCGGCGGCTATGTTAGGTTAGGTTATCATAAATATGTTAGTAGGACTTTCCTCGTTTCGTTACGAATCGAACGATACCAGATGAGTCATACTTTAGCCCGCCAAATCCCGTAGACAAGTGATGCACACACTCCGTCAACAACCTGACCTAGGCCTACTTAGAGGGGATTTGGCGGGCGAAAGTATGACTCATCTGGTATCGTTCGATTCGTAACGAAACGAGGAAAGTCCTACTAACATATTTATGATAACCTAACCTAACATAACCGCTGCAGCGGTATGAGGGTGGCCTCCGTATAACACCAAAGTACCTTGGATCGTGTTATTGTAATACAATGTTTATAAAAATGAACAAGTTTACTGAATCTTTCCGGGGCCATAGAATACTTCTTCTATGGCCCCGGAATCTCCCACACACTCTAAGAGATCTATTATGGTCTCATTTGATGCCAATCGTTCAATGTGAGTTGTTTTTACCAAACGAAACCCTTATGCTTAAGTCTTAATTTTTATGAAAAGTGTATTATTAATTTAAAAATACAAGATTGTAACTTGCTACAATCCAGTTTATGGTATGTACTTTCTTTAAAAAATTATATCATATTATAATGTTATTGTCAAGACAAACGTAAAACATTGACAGAAGATTTCTATCAACCTTAAGTACCTTAAGTATACGGTTGATCTATTTAATATTCAACACACACTTTTCAAATCCTAAACATGAGCCCCAAAAGTGGTTTCAGTTACCGTATTCGAAACATGACAACATTATTCTCTTTATTAAGGAGGAGGCCGCCACATGTAGAACAAAGCTGGTAAGCCTCCCTCTTCGCCCGAGCATTAAGGTCTTTCTAACACACCCGCTAGGCCGCGTTCATAAGGGACTTTGGACCGTCATGAGTTTAAATTTATAAGGCAATATTTGTAATTAATATTTACCTCTTCCGAAGAGCAATTAATTGTAGTTACATGTTTTTTATCGTACTCATATGGTTACACACATATTCATATGTTCGTAGTTATTTTTGTACTTCTTAAAATAAATTGGACTAAGGTTTTACCATTTTTGAAGGCTGACATTTCTACTCTTGGTTTTCCTTCTATTTGTAAACTTTCAAGAAATTGAAGTAGCAGATGTTACTTCGCTGACATTAAATGGTTATAATTAGACAGGAGATATATCTATGTTAATCTTAGAGCTACAAAGTTTGAGCATAAGCCTATAGGAAAATCACTTATCAACCTTGAATTTGATGCAGAGAACAAAAAAATATTATCCTGTAACGAAAAACAAATATTAAGTAAAAACATTTATCGAAATTCCAAATGAAGAGGACTGTCCTCTGTGATTATAAAAAATAAATAATGTAGCCTGGTTAAGTGATCCTCCAGACAATTAGATACAGACACACCTATTGCCTTAATTGCCAAAGCCAGGAGACGAAAGGTGCAGGACCAAATATTTCATTCCCGGAAGCGCTCCAGAGCAGTTGGCTGAGCGACAACTTTTAGCAGTGCGAAATTGTTGCTTCAGTATTTTCTCTCATTAAAGACGTTTGTCGTTTATTAAAATAAAATATGATCCATTTTAAATATTGATAGTTTTTTCTTCAAAATGCTTTGACATATGCATAATTACCACAAGTAAATGCTCATTATGTGTTACGTTTTTTAACATTTAAGAAAAATAATGAGATAATTTTCTAACATACACGCTTCTGCATGTATACATGTATATAGATGTACGTGGGACTAGTGAATCTCTAATGAATTTTCTCAATATTACTGAAAATAAATTAAGAAAATGAATTATCATTACTATTAATCATTATTATTTACATAAATTCTCATAATTTATCATCGTAAGTATATTTTAAATACTCTTATATTATAATAAATCTTTATGTTTGTTGAGTATTTTTTATGGGTACATGTGTTTCTTCCCATCCTAAAATTAATTAGTGAAGCATTGTTCTTGTGAGGCGAAAGCTGTTAAGTTTCATGTTAGGAATTTTTGTCTAGCTACTTCAAAAAAACTACAGTTTCTAACTCATTTTAATGTTCTAATGATGTTCTAGTTTGCTTTACACGTCTTTCGTCAAGTCAAAATATGTATATACGTCTTAGTATATACGTATTAGTATATACGTCCTACGTCAAAATATTAGTGCTTAAAAACTCCTCATAAATCAATTTTAATCTTTTCGAAAACATTGAGCTTATGTATTTTGTTTTCGTAGGCGTAATTTCTTAGGAAATATTAATTAAAAGGCCAAAAAGTCTAGGATCAACATCTCGTCATCAAAGTATTTTCGCAAAATAAATAAACAACCTAATTTTCAATCATGGTAAAAGCGAAAGCAAACATACTATATTTATATATAGAAAGCTGGTTCTGTAAAGAATATCTTAAACCTTGGTAAATAATCTATTACTACTCTTTAAAGTTGAGTTACAAACTTATTTCTATCCCTGAATACTTGATTATTATTTTAATTTTTAATAGCAATAAGTTTTGAATTTTTTTCCTATTGCAATTTTTTTTCCAATTAAACAATGCACAAAGACTCGCACCAACGCACAGGCTTTGGCCCATGTGGATACATTTCCCAAGGAAGTGTAGACAAAAATGTATACTTGTGACTGAAACATTTTATTTTAGTTAATATCACATTTTTGTAACAAGTTGTATTTTATTGAAAATAAAATTATTTTGAATTTGAATTAGAATTATAAAAAAAATGCTCTACGTAACCTGAATCAATTGATTTGCAGGAAAACGATCACCGACAATGTCAACAAAAGGTAAACAAGCACCAAACGAGGTTAACGGTATAACGTAGCTAACAGTATAACAGAGGTATAAACGAAAACACACCTTTGCCAACTTACCTACTGCCACTCAACGCTCCTCCGTCCTTGGATATAATTGCAGATATCATGTCCTTGGCGTGAAGCCAGGTCGCAAGGACTCATTTAAGCAGATGCCAATTCTTAAAGGTTTTGATATTTATGTGTCTGTGAAATGACTTTGCCAAGTTTCGAGCACCTTAACTTCTTGACTTACAGTATTTCCCGTTTTTATTTGCAATTTAAGCTCTTCGTAATATTTATTGCAGTATATTTACAAAACACTTTTTAACAAAGAATTATTTATGAATTCTCAGGAACTTACCATTGCAACCTGATTGGTTCGCTAAGGGTATACAAAATCATGTTCGTGGTCATAATTGTTTTTGTTTTGCCTTTAATTACAGTGCAGTTTTCTTATAAGAATGACTAATACAGAATTCTCGTTCTCGTGTTCTCGTGGTGTTTATAGATAGTGACAACACCAATTATGGCCTGACAGGTTAAGCCTAAGCCTAGGCCTAGAAGCTCGCAGTGCCCTATAGGTTTACGACGTGCACCAGGTAACCTTAGCCTAGATACTCGTATGGGTCATACCAATGAGCTGAATATTACCCCCCTACAAATTAGGCTCATTACAGTCAATCCTGTTATATTAGTCCAATAGCAAATTGGTCCATGAATTACACATAGAATTCTCTGTCCTTCATTTCTAGAAACTAGGCTAGTTCTAGGTAAACCAACTTTATGATATTATTGGAATATTTATAAAAAAAGATTAAATTATTGAGTAAAACAGAGCTACTCACATATATAACTACACATAAGTTCACCGTAGATTCTTAGCCATCGATAGGAATTAAAAAGTATCAACCTAAGGATACGAATGTGATGAATTAAAGCATCAAAATTTTTAGGACAGTATTAGGAGTAAAAATGTTTGGCCTTAAATACATTTTCGAAGACTGGCCCTGACAAAGATTAAGGCCCTCTTATTAGCTTCAATAAACTGGAGGCAGATGAGAGATGAAATTGGTCGAGATATTTCATTCTTGAGGACCAGCTGCCTTAGTGATAACTTTCATAAGTGAGAAGTTGTCACTGCAATATTGCTTTCATTGAAGTCGATAATTAATTCACCTAAATAACAGCTTGTAGATTTTAATATTGACGTTTTGGTCTTATTTGGATTCTATTAATATATCAAACAGCTTTGACATATGATTTTCTATCTGTGAGTGTGGAAATTATTTGAGAAACATCGTTGTAACACAACTCTTTGTATAAAATTTCAAAGGTATTTAATTAAATGTGGAGTTGTTTGCGGTTCATAACTAGTCCTATAAAGTTTTGCGCATCGAAACTTTTTTGTTTCGTTGTAAACATGAACATTGTGTTCTCTTACAAATTCCTAAAGCAACTAGATATAAAATTCCTTATTCACTCATAGCCTTGAATAAAATATATTAAATTTAATTGACAAGCCTCAGGTTGACCAAGGTATACTGAACAGAATTCTCAGGGAGCAAAACAGTCATGAATAAACATGATTTCGACGCGTTCGCCACCGGTGGGTGGCTTCAATGTTCCATTGACAACACTGGACTTGTGACCTTGCGGTATGTCTAATTGGTTATAATTATTTCACCTAGAGTTTTTTTCCTTTTATTATCTCAGATGAAATATCGAACAAACTTCGATATAATTTCTATTAGAGTAATCTATGGCATGCCAACGGATGAGGCCTTGCCACAGCGCAGATCTTAAACTAAACCTAGCACCAGTAACTTTACTCATTTAAGTTTACTAACTCGAACAGATTGAATTATGCTTTAATTTTATTGACTACCGTACCACTAAAATTAATTGTTAAGTCCATCACACGTTTAAACCACTGTCATCTAAAACGTTAAAAATCCAATAAAAAATATTAAATGTGGAAACGACTGTAAATTAAATTTTACCAAGAGGAGTACATATTAAAATTTATTTTCTTTTAATATACCACGTCAGTATGCAGCTCTTTCATCCTAATTTTCTGTTTGTGAATCAATTTAACTTTAACCTATGTACAACCTAGTTTATACTAATTTTAAAAATTGCACAGGCTTTGTAACTTTTTTACTTTATATGCAAAAAACAACCAATTACATTCATATATATATATATATATATATATATATATATTGATAAGATTAGTTTTCTTAATTTTCTTAATAAGATTAGTAGCCCTAATCATCCACAATTACTCTAATATATATATAAGCTGCAAAAACCAAAATGGCTTGTATGCAGCTCTAATTAAACATTTCCTGCCTGCACTGTTTTAATTTCTGGGTGTAAACATCAACATACATCAAGACACAAAAATACAACGAACACTTTCAATAATTTAATCTGAAAAAGATCGCTTAAATTCTTGTTTCGATCGTTATTAATAAACATGAAAATGAAACTGAATAAGTTAATTTATGTAGTAAAAAGAAATTAAATCCTTCTACCCGATCATTGGAAATGGTCCAAGGCCTTAGACAATCTTCAGACCTGAATATTTGGCAAACGTGAAGTTATCCGGCCGGGCGCGGGGTTAACAATGACTAACCCCACATTTCAGGAACAGTTGCTTTTATCGCTGGCAAATTTACAATTTATAAAACTTATTGTCCGCAAAAACCTCTTTTGTTTCAAGCGTGGTTTTATTTGCTTTATTCCTTATTTGTATGGCAGCTTGTAATTATTAACCTGGGTTTGTGGGGTAGGTGATGTCAATGAATTTGAAATACGGAGTTACTAATTTAATTTAATCTACTTAAAGTTAGTTTAGAATTGTTAACTCGTCAAACTGTTCAGAGATTGGCCACTTTAAAAAAAATTGGATTGTGTTTATTGTAATACAATGTTTATAAAAATGAACAAGTTTACTGAATCTTTCCGGGGCCATAGAATACTTCTTCTATGGCCCCGGAATCTCCCACACACTCTAAGAGATCTATTATGGCCTCATTTAATGCCAATGCTGGATGTGTGTTGTTTTTACCAAACGAAACCCTTATGCTTAAGTCTTAATTTTTATGAAAAGTGTATTATTAATTTAAAAATACAAGATTGTAACTTGCTACAATCCAGTTTATGGTATGTACTTTCTTTAAAAAATTATATCATATTATAATGTTATTGTCAAGACAAACGTAAAACATTGACAGAAGATTTCTATTAACCTAAAGTACCTTAAGTATACGGTAAATCTATTTAATATTCAACATACACTTTTCAAATCCTACACACGAGCCCCAAAAGTGGTTTCAGTTACCGTATTCAAAACATGACAACATTATTCTCTTTATTAAGGAGGAGGCCGCCACATGTAGAACAAAGCTGGTAAGCCTCCCTCTTCGCCCAAGCATTAAGGTCTTTCTAACACACCCGCTAGGCCGCGTTCATAAGGGACTTTGGACCGTCATGAGTTTAAATTTATAAGGCAATATCTTCTATATAATTAATACGCCAACACGAAATTTGTCTTGTGAACTCCTCCGTCATTTCTTAACCGATTTTGATCATTGACGGCTCATTGGAAAGAGCGTGTCGCGTAGATTTGCAAACTGGCCTTACATTTTTGAAAAAGTCCCTTGAGCTCTGCCCCATTGGCTTTTAAAGTTCCCATGTTATCCTTATGAAGAACATAATTGTTTACATTTTGAACAGCTGGATAATTTAATTGCTGTAATTTTTTAATTTGTGTAAACATAACCCTCAAGACGGAGCGTGTTAGCATGATTGTGTTTTAAATTTGTCGCCATTTGAATTATCGCTCTGCTAGAGTAGCGCACGATTCCGTGCGCTCGGATCCACTAGTTTGTAATTAACCTTTACCTCTTCTGAAGAACAATTAATTGCAGTAACATGATTTTTATCGTACTTATATGATTACACACATATTCATGTGTTCATAGTAATTTTTATACTTCTTAAAATGAATTGAATTAAGCTTTTACCATTTTGAAGGCTGACATTTCTACTCTTGGTTTTCCTTCCTTTTGTAAACTTTCATTAAATTGAAGTAGCAGATGTTACTTCGCTGACATTGAATGTTTTTTTCATTCATTCTTAATAAAACAGGTACCTCATGGAGGACGTTACCCTGAATATGAGTGAAGGATGAGTGTGATGATCGTGTTGATAGTGGCTTATAATTAGACAGGAGGTAAAAATGTTATAATTAGACAGGAGATACATCTATGTTAATTTTAGAGCTACAAAGTTTTGAGCATAAACTTATAGGAAAATCACTTATCAACCTTACATTTGAGGCACAGAACAAAAAAAAATATTATCCTCTAACGAAAAATAAATATTAAGTCAAAAAAGTTATCGAAATTCCCAATGAAGAGGACTGTCCTCTGTGATGATAAAAAATAAATAATGTAGCCTGGTTAAGTGATCCTCCAGACAATTAGATACAGACACACCTATTGCCTTAATTGCCTAAGCCAGGAGACGAAAGATGCAGGACCAAATATTTCATTCCTGGAAGCGCTCCAGAGCAGTTGGCTGAGCGACAACTTTTGGCAGTGCGAAATTGTTACTTCAGTATTTTCTCTCATTAAAGACGTTTGTCGTTTATTAAAATAAAATATGATCCGTTTTAAATATTGATAGTTTTTTCTTCAAAATGCTTTGACATATGCATAATTACCACAAGTAAATGCTCATTATGTGTTACGTTTTTTAACATTTAAGAAAAATAATGAGATAATTTTCTAACATACACGCTTCTGCATGTATACATGTATATAGATGTACGTGTGACTAGTGAATCTCTAATGAATTTTCTCAATATTACTGAAAATAAATTAAGAAAATGAATTATCATTACTATTAATCATTATTATTTACATAAATTCTCATAATTTATCATCGTAAGTATATTTAAAATACTCTTATATTATAATAAATCTTTAAGTTTTTTGAGTATTCTTTATGGGTACATGTGTTTCTTCCCATAATGAAATTAATTAGTGAAGCATTGTTCTTGTGAGGCGAAAGCTGTTAAGTTTCATGTTAGGAAACTTTGTCTAGCTCCTTCAAGGAAACAACAGTTTCTAACTCATTTTAATGTTCTAATGATGTTCTAGTTTTCTTTACACGTCTTACGTCAAGTCAAAATATGTATATACGTCTTAGTATATACGTATTAGTATATACGTCCTACGTCAAAATATTAGTGCTTAAAAACTCCTCATAAATCAATTTTAATCTTTTCGAAAACATTGAGCTTATGTATTTTGTTTTCGTAGGCGTAATTTCTTAGGAAATATTAATTAAAGGCCAAAAAGTCTAGGATCAACATCTCGTCATCAAAGTATTTTGGCAAAATAAATAAACAACCTAATTTTCAATCATGGTAAAAGCGAAAGCAAACATACTATATTTATATATAGAAAGCTGGTTCTGTAAAGAATATCTTAAACCTTGGTAAATAATCTATTACTACTCTTTAAAGTTGAGTTACAAACTTATTTCTATCCCTGAATACTTGATTATTATTTTAATTTTTAATAGCAATAAGTTTTGAATTTTTTTCCTATTGCAATTTTTTTCCAATTAAACAATGCACAAAGACTCGCACCAACGCACAGGCTTTGGCCCATGTGGATACATTTCCCAAGGAAAGTGTAGAAAAAATGTACACTTGTTACTTGTTACTGAAACATTTTATTTTAGTTAATTTCACGTTTTTGTAACAAGTTGTATTTTATTGGAAATAAAATTATTTTGAATTTGAATTAGACTTATAAAAAAATGCTCTACGTAACCTGAATAAATTGATTTGCAGGAAAACGATCACCGACAATGTCAACAAAAGGTAAACAAGCACTAAACGAGGTTAACGGTATAACGTGGGTAACAGTATAACAGAGGTATAAACGAAAACACACCTTTGCCAACTTACCTACTGCTAGTCAACGCTCCTCCGTCCTTAGATTCAATTGCAGATATCATGTCCTTGGCGTGAAGCCAGGTCGCAAGGACTCATTTAAGCAGATGCCAATTCTTAAAGGTTTTGATATTTATGTGTCTGTGAAATGACTTTGCCAAGTTTCGAGCACCTTAACTTCTTGACTTACAGTATTTCCCGTTTTTATTTGCAATTTAAGCTCTTCGTAATATTTATTGCAGTATATTTACAAAACACTTTTTAACAAAGAATTATTTATGAATTCTCAGGAACTTACCATTGCAACCTGTTTGGTTCGCTAAGGGTATACAAAATCATGTTCGTGGTCATAATTGTTTTTGTTTTGCCTTTAATTACAGTGGAGTTTTCTTATAAGAATGACTAATATAGAATTATGTTTCTTGAATTCCTATTTTCAAATTCTTAAAAACATAGTACAATAATTTCTTGATTTCCCCACAACGAGCTAATTATTTGTTGTTCTCATACCACTTTGTTAATCAGTAATATCGAGTACTTAGTTTGTGGCTTCAAATAGCATTTAAACTATTTAGAGTGTTCATTCATTCACCTCTGGTTATATAAATACGTCAGAATAACATATTATTTTAATAAATATACATTAATTGAATAAATTCAAATCATTGAACTGATTGGTTTGCTTGGCATTCACTACAACAGAAGAACTGAACTTAGTTCAGTTAAAAATTATAGTTCACATGGCATAATTGTAGCAGATAAAATCAATAACCGAACACATTTAAGCTAGGAATGATTATACATAGTAAATACTCGTAGTATCACGGCCTCTACAAGGGCGGGGCTGGGCCCAGGCCCCTGGGGGGCCCAAGCTTAGCCCTATTTTAATTTCTTTCATATTTATTGTAGTATATTTACAGCAGATCATGATCAAATATTCAAAAATATAAATCTGTATTGAATTTAGTAAAATAATATTAATTTTAGATTTTTTGTTATAATTAGGTGCACACTTACCAGTTACTGTTGTTTGCATATTCTATATAGTTGACGCATTATATCTCCGGTTATGGCTACTATTACTAATCGTATCATGTAATATTTTCTACACATGATATTGGTAACCACGATGTTTGACAAACAGAATTCAGGATGTTCAGGTTAGTGATACAACTAATGTGGCCACAAATTTCAATACTTATTTCTGTCAAATTGCAAAAACAATCATCCCAAACAGTGAAGATGCAACACGTTGTCTAACTTCTACCACCAATCCCATAAGAGGGTCAATGTTCTTAAGCCCCACAGATGTAGAAGAAGTAGGCAAAGTTACAAAGTCTTTAAAAAATACTTCATCAACTGTTTGGGATGATATCCCTTCGTCTGCTATTAAAGCATCTTCATCATTAATTTCCCTGCCTCTAGCTGATCTTATTAATGAATAATTTAAAACTGGACAATTTCCCGATACCTTAAATCTTGCTTGTCAAGCCATTGTACAAGAAAAATAACAGAACATACATGTCCAATTACCGCCTATTTCTCTCTTAACTATTTGGTCAAAGATCTTTGAAAAGATTTTCCTTTCTCGCTTCATGACTTACTTATCTTCATTTAAAATCCTCACGAACCGTCAATTCGGCTTCAGACCAAAATTATCAACAGGAGATGCAATTCTTTCCTTAATCGAACCGTTCTTAAATCTCTGGATGAAAAACATTATATCTCTTCCGTTTTTTTGCGATTTGTCGAAAGCCTTCGACTGCGTCAGTCACGACATTTTACTTACAAAATGTGAGTACTAAGGAGCTCGGGGCATTGTTTCAGACTGACTGTCATCATATCTTACCAGCAGAAAGCAGCAAGTGGTTTACACGGACAGTTCAGGGAACTCTTTCAAATCACCGTGGATTTCCAATTATCGTAGAGTGCCTCAAGGTTCTATTTTGGGCCCGGTCCTCTTCCTAATTTATGCAAACGACCTCCCACTGGCGTTTTCTAAGGCCTCAGCTACCCTTTTTGCTGATGACACTACTTAAAAAGAGTCAAGCAAGAATCTGGGCTTTCTAAACGAGCTGACTGATGCTACTCTGAAAGAAGCAGATAGTTGGTTCTCGGAAAACGGCCTAGCTCTTCAAGCAAAATTGAATTCAGCAGCTTTTGGCTTAAAAATCTTATCCAATGTAGTCAACTTTGAAACAATCAGGGCTGTATACTGTGCCTATGTTTTCTCGCATCTGAGGTACGGGGTGGTGTTTTGGGGGAATTCAGTTGACAGTGGCAAAATTTTCAAAACACAAAAGAAAGTTATTCGAATTATATTCAAATTACATTTCTCACAGCCCTGCAAAGCTTTTTTCGTCAATTTAAAAATTATGACTTTGGCATCCTTATCATACATGAAATCCTCTGAATTATGTCTCAAACAGGGAACGATTCCACCAAGATCAGATCCGACATAGTTATCAGCTGAGACACCAAATTCTTCAAGACCTTGTCCACCGCCTTGCACTGAATGAGACAGGAGTTTATTATACCGCTCTAAAGCTGTATAATAAACAACCTCAAAAACTTAAAAATTCAGCAACCAATGCACTGCTTCAAGACTTCTCTGAGACACCATCTCCTGAGTCGAGCCTACTACTCGGTCGATGAGTTTTTGAACAAGTAGACGAAGGAAGTATTTTATTTATTTATTTTATTCGTCAAAGGTTAATGTATTTTGTTTTATTTTTACACTGTATATTTGTATATATATTTTAGTAGTATAAGACAAATAATTGACAATGCATATGTTTACCTGAGCACTGCTCAAAATTGTAAACCAATATGTTGAAATATAGAATTGAATTGAATTTAAAAAAGGTGTGTATAGAAGCCCATATTAAGACACATCGTGGTGCCCAAGATAGCAGGGTCATTTGGAAGGTTAGGAGGTCAGGTTTTAAGATTTAAAGTGCACTCTTTTTTGGGGCACTCTGTATGACGGTTCTGTATTGAAACCATATTATGACAGCCATAACAAATTTTGGCGTTTAAATCGTTCCACGCAGTGTAAGTGTTATTCTTATTGGTAGGTCATTAAAAATGAATAAATAATTTGTAAATCACATAATTATTTTGATTGCTTTTTTATAAAAAATATTTCTGAAACTAGATGTATAAGTCACTGCTAACTGTCCTGCAGTCAAAGGAGACTTCGCATTTTTAAATGTAAAAATTCGATTTCAATTTAGTTTTGCTATGAGTAGCTTATAAGTTAACCTTTTTAAAGACGACTAACAGCGATAAAATTAGGAATGTAACAAACAGTAGTCAGTGTGTTTTGACAAGTACAACAAATCGACAAACTGCGTCATGTAAGCAATTAGCCATGTATCCAAAGGAAAATCTGTGGATTATATATTACTACCAATTTACAGTATAATTGTACCAATAAAAATAGCTTAAGGTGATTACTTTTTATACTTTAATATTTACATCATCTCAAAGCTTTCCATTGTTTTTCAATTCTCGGGTTAACCTTATTATCCCCGGGAATATCAATTGTAGAAACCTTTAGACGATGCATTCGACTATGGTTTCGAAAGGATCATCGTTAGGCATGGCTTCGAACACTTCCTTCGCGCACGGTATTGCAGTAGTAGTAGGAGGAGTAGAAGTCTGAAAAAGGAATCATATTTAGAATCAGTTAACCCTTTTCTTCTCATGAGTACCATTTGGAAACAGGGGTTTTGTCGTAGATTTTAAAGGTCCAAGTGATATGTTTACAGGTTCACAAGACTTTGGAAATCAAAGTTCCCAGGTTCCCAGGAGTGATTTTTGCATTTTAGACTTTATCGGTTACTCAGCCGTCTCCGTGGCTTCGCTCACGATAAACACTAGGCTGTAGTCTAACCTTGATTTGACTAGGTCTAACCTTCCGCCCTCTTGGTTTCTGTATACATTTTTTTAAGAGGGTGGTGGCCCCTTTTACAGCTTGCCTTTGCCCCGCCCACATAGACTATTGATCTCTGAGTGGGCGTTGTCAAGCAAAGGCAAGGAGTGAGCCGGTACAGTACAAGGGTGAACAGTACTGCTAAAAGTATGCGACAAGCTCGAGTCTCGAACCTGCGACGCTTTGAGGCCACAGTTCCGAAGCCGAGTGCGCTACCAACTGCGCCACCGACTCACTAATTTTAAATTGTAATAACGCAATTTCGGTATACATTGATAATATGTTAAGTGAATCGAGATTGAAATACCGTCGACGCGTCGACTGACAGCGCTCCTGTTCCCAACATTCAGCTCTTTATTGTACTTTAATGATATCCTATTTTTCAATTCTGAGCTGTATTGGCAAATTAGCATAAAAATACCTGAAAATTAACACATTTAAGGTTAAAATTGGTCTTGTTGTTTAGAGTTATGAGTGTGAAAATAAAACCTACATCATAAAATGTAATACGAGTTAAACTGGTCTTAATCATATACAACGCCACAACACGTAAACATACCTCTTAATTACATATTCCTTCATATAAAATTTTTTTCATTTAGTCCCTTCAGATTCTCAAATCAAGGTTATATTATAGTATTCATCGTGAGTAGGGTGTAATAGCCGATTCCGCGGCAGGCGTGTGAAAGCGTGTGAGCCTCCCTAGGTTGGGGCAATTTTTTTAGAATTTGGACTCATTAGCATACATTTGCTTAATATCCGCAAAAATGTACATAAAATTTGCAAAATTTAGTACAATATCCCCCCTTACCCCTCCTCCCAACACCTCCTCAATTTTTTATTTCCTTAAATTTCCATAATATTCGCAAAAACTCGCATATAATTGCAAAGGTTTGCATAATACCCTCAAAAATTCGCATTATTGCTCAAATTTGCACACAATTTACAAAAAGATGCTAAATGTAGCTAAAATTAGAATAAAATTCGTGAAACACCCTCCCCCCTCCTCCTAGGAGCGATGAAATACTAGTGTGACTTGGATGCGGCGCGGAGGTTCCTCTCCTCACCCGCCTCTATGTAATGCAACGCCGCCACGAGGGGAGCGAGCGGACACCCGCTGTGTGACTTGGATGTGGCGCGGAGGTTCCTCTCCTCCCCCTCCTCTGTGTAGTGCAACGCCGCCACGAGGGGAGCGAGCGGACCACCTGCTGTGTGACTTGGATGTGGCGCGGAGGTTCCTCTCCTCACCCGCCTCTGTGTAATGCAACGCCGCCACGAGGGGAGCGAGCGGACACCCGCTGTGTGACTTGGATGTGGCGCGGGGGTTCCTCTCCTCACCCGCCTCTGTGTAATGCAACGCCGCCACAAGGGAAGCGAGCGGACCACCTGCTGTGTGACTTGGATGTGGCGCGGAGGTTCCTCTCCCCCCCCTCCTCTGTGTAATGCAACGCCGCCACGAGGAGAGCGAGCGGACACCCGCTGTGTGACTTGGATGTGGCGCGGAGGTTCCTCTCCTCACCCTCCTCTGTGTAATGCAACGCCGCCACGAGGGGAGCGAGCGGACCACCTGCTGTGTGACTTGGATGTGGCGCGGGGGTTCCTCTCCCCCCCCCTCCTCTGTGTAATGCAACGCCGCCACGAGGGGAGCGAGCGGACCACCCGCTGTGTGACTTGGATGTGGCGCGGGGGTTCCTCTCCCCCCCCTCCTCTGTGTAATGCAACGCCGCCACGAGGGGAGCGAGCGGACACCCGCTGTGTGACTTGGATGCGGCGCGGGGGTTCCTCTCCTCCCCCTCCTCTGTGTAATGCAACGCCGCCACGAGGGGAGCGAGCGGACACCCGCTGTGTGACTTGAATGCGGCGCGGAGGTTCCTCTCCTCCCACACCTCTGTGTAATGCAACGCCGCCACGAGGGGAGCGAGCGGACCACCCGCTGTGTGACTTGGATGCGGCGCGGGGGTTCCTCTCCTCCCCCTCCTCTGTGTAATGCAACGCCGCCACGAGGGGAGCGAGCGGACCACCCGCTGTGTGACTTGGATGTGGCGCGGGGGTTCCTCTCCTCCCCCTCCTCTGTGTAATGCAACGCCGCCACGAGGGGAGCGAGCGGACACCCGCTGTGTGACTTGCATGCGGCGCGGAGGTCCCTCTCCTCACCCGCCTCTGTGTAATGCAACGCCGCCACGAGGGGAGCGAGTGGACCACCTGCTGTGTGACTTGCATGCGGCGCGGGGGTTCCTCTCCCCCCCCTCCTCTGTGTAATGCAACGCCGCCACGAGGAGAGCGAGCGGACACCCGCTGTGTGACTTGGATGTGGCGCGGAGGTTCCTCTCCTCACCCTCCTCTGTGTAATGCAACGCCGCCACGAGGGGAGCGAGCGGACCACCTGCTGTGTGACTTGGATGTGGCGCGGGGGTTCCTCTCCCCCCCCTCCTCTGTGTAATGCAACGCCGCCACGAGGGGAGCGAGCGGACACCCGCTGTGTGACTTGGATGTGGCGCGGAGGTTCCTCTCCTCCCCCTCCTCTGTGTAATGCAACGCCGCCACGAGGGGAGCGAGCGGACCACCCGCTGTGTGACTTGGATGTGGCGCGGGGGTTCCTCTCCCCCCCTCCTCTGTGTAATGCAACGCCGCCACGAGGGGAGCGAGCGGACACCCGCTGTGTGACTTGGATGCGGCGCGGGGGTTCCTCTCCTCCCCCTCCTCTGTTTAATGCAACGCCGCCACGAGGGGAGCGAGCGGACACCCGCTGTGTGACTTGAATGCGGCGCGGAGGTTCCTCTCCTCCCACACCTCTGTGTAATGCAACGCCGCCACGAGGGGAGCGAGCGGACCACCCGCTGTGTGACTTGGATGCGGCGCGGGGGTTCCTCTCCTCCCCCTCCTCTGTGTAATGCAACGCCGCCACGAGGGGAGCGAGCGGACACCCGCTGTGTGACTTGGATGTGGCGCGGAGGTTCCTCTCCTCCCCCTCCTCTGTGTAATGCAACGCCGCCACGAGGGGAGCGAGCGGACCACCCGCTGTGTGACTTGGATGTGGCGCGGGGGTTCCTCTCCTCCCCCTCCTCTGTGTAATGCAACGCCGCCACGAGGGGAGCGAGCGGACACCCGCTGTGTGACTTGGATGTGGCGCGGAGGTTCCTCTCCTCCCCCTCCTCTGTGTAATGCAACGCCACCACGAGGGGAGCGAGCGGACACCCGCTGTGTGACTTGGATGTGGCGCGGAGGTTCCTCTCCTCACCCTCCTCTGTGTAATGCAACGCCGCCACGAGGGGAGCGAGCGGACCACCCGCTGTGTGACTTGGATGTGGCGCGGGGGTTCCTCTCCACCCCCTCCTCTGTGTAATGCAACGCCGCCACGAGGGGAGCGAGCGGACACCCGCTGTGTGACTTGGATGCGGCGCGGAGGTCCCTCTCCTCAACCGCCTCTGTGTAATGCAACGCCGCCACGAGGGGAGCGAGCGGACCACCTGCTGTGTGACTTGCATGCGGCGCGGGGGTTCCTCTCCTCCCACACCTCTGTGTAATGCAACGCCGCCACGAGGGGAGCGAGCGGACCACCTGCTGTGTGACTTGGATGCGGCGCGGGGGTTCCTCTCCTCCCACACCTCTGTGTAATGCAACGCCGCCACGAGGGGAGCGAGCGGACCACCCGCTGTGTGACTTGGATGCGGCGCGGAGGTTCCTCTCCTCCCCCGCCTCTGTGTAATGCAACGCCGCCACGAGGGGAGCGAGCGGACCACCTGCTGTGTGACTTGGATGCGGCGCGGGGGTTCCTCTCCTCCCCCTCCTCTGTGTAATGCAACGCCGCCACGAGGGGAGCGAGCGGACACCCGCTGTGTGACTTGAATGCGGCGCGGAGGTTCCTCTCCTCCCACACCTCTGTGTAATGCAACGCCGCCACGAGGGGAGCGAGCGGACACCCGCTGTGTGACTTGAATTCGGTGCGGAGGTTCCTCTCCTCCCACACCTCTGTGTAATGCAACGCCGCCACGAGGAGAGCGAGCGGACTATCTGCTGGGTGACTTGGATGCGGCGCGGAGGTTCCTCTCCTCCCCCTCCTTTGTGTAATGCAACGCCGCCACGAGGGGAGCGAGCGGACACCCGCTGTGTGACTTGGATGCGGCGCGGAGGTTCCTCTCCTCCCCCGCCTCTGTGTAATGCAACGCCGCCACGAGGGGAGCGAGCGGACACCTGCTGTGTGACTTGGATGCGGCGCGGAGGTTCCTCTCCTCCCCCGCCACTGTGTAATGCAACGCCGCCACGAGGGGAGCGAGCGGACCACCTGCTGTGTGACTTGGATGTGGTGCGGGGGTTCCTCTCCCCCCCCTCCTCTGTGTAATGCAGCGCCGCCACGAGGGGAGCGAGCGGACACCTGCTGTGTGACTTGGATGCGGCGCGGAGGTTCCTCTCCTCCCCCGCCTCTGTGTAATGCAACGCCGCCACGAGGGGAGCGAGCGGACACCTGCTGTGTGACTTGGATGTGGCGCGGGGGTTCCTCTCCCCCCCTCCTCTGTGTAATGCAACGCCGCCACGAGGGGAGCGAGCGGACACCTGCTGTGTGACTTGGATGCGGCGCGGAGGTTCCTCTCCTCCCCCGCCTCTGTGTAATGCAACGCCGCCACGAGGGGAGCGAGCGGACCACCCGCTGTGTGACTTGGATGCGGCGCGGAGGTTCCTCTCCTCCCCCACCTCTGTGTAATGCAACGCCGCCACGAGGGGAGCGAGCGGACACCTGCTGTGTGACTTGGATGCGGCGCGGAGGTTCCTCTCCTCCCCCGCCTCTGTGTAATGCAACGTCGCCACGAGGGGAGCGAGCGGACTATCTGCTGTGTGACTTACATGCGGCGCGGAGGTTCCTCTCCTCCCCCTCCTCTGTGTAATGCAACGCCGCCACGAGGGGAGCGAGCGGACTATCTGCTGTGTGACTTGGATGCGGCGCGGAGGTTCCTCTCCTCCCACACCTCTGTGTAGTGCAACGCCGCCACGAGGGGAGCGAGCGGACACCTGCTGTGTGACTTGCATGCGGCGCGGAGGTTCCTCTCCTCCCCCTCCTCTGTGTAGTGCAACGCCGCCACGAGGGGAGCGAGCGGACACCTGCTGTGTGACTTGCATGCGGCACGGAGGTTCCTCTCCTCCCCCTCCTCTGTGTAGTGCAACGCCGCCACGAGGGGAGCGAGCGGACACCTGCTGTGTGACTTGCATGCGGCGCGGAGGTTCCTCTCCTCCCCCTCCTCTGTGTAGTGCAACGCCGCCACGAGGGGAGCGAGCGGACACCTGCTGTGTGACTTGCATGCGGCGCGGAGGTTCCTCTCCTCCCCCTCCTCTGTGTAGTGCAACGCCGCCACGAGGGGAGCGAGCGGACACCTGCTGTGTGACTTGCATGCGGCACGGAGGTTCCTCTCCTCCCCCTCCTCTGTGTAGTGCAACGCCGCCACGAGGGGAGCGAGCGGACACCTGCTGTGTGACTTGCATGCGGCGCGGAGGTTCCTCTCCTCCCCCTCCTCTGTGTAGTGCAACGCCGCCACGAGGGGAGCGAGCGGACCACCTGCTGTGCGCAACCCCTGCTTGGCGACAGAACCCTCACCTCCACACAATAATCCCACATACACAAACACACACGTATATGGCAGTGTAAGACTATATTACTTACTTTAAATTCGTCAACAGCTCAAAATACGATTAACATGCTCAGTACATGTTTCGGCACGAAAGCACCATCATCGGCTGGGAACAAGAAGTGAAGTTTACACCAAACGGTTTCGTCATTGATTTCTTCGTTCTTTACTGTAGGCAATAAGTGCGTTTAATATTGAATTGGAGCTAAATTGAAGTTTGTCATTAATTATTATTTAATATGAGTTGCTAATCTTACTCGAGTTGCTATTCCTAAAATATACATCGAAAAAAATTTGATTTCGGCCGTATTTTCTTAGGCCTAAGGAACCCTTACCTCATCGTCCGACCAAGCGACGTGAAGGAGAGAAGAGAAGGCAAATGCCACCGCGGCCAGCACCAATCGCGACATCTGAAATCAAGACAATGTATACTATTTTTTGGACAAAATATCGGATAAACTTTCTTAAGTATGATCTTTGCATCGGATAAAAACTTCAATATACCCTGTGACGCTCATAAGGCTTGTGAACAAACCGCACCCCTGCCGTGGGAAGGGGGGAGAGGGGTAAGGAGGGAGGTGAGTCTCTCGGTCACGAGTGGGAGTCGGTGCTAGAGACTGGAAATCTGGACCAGGATATCGTTTCGTAGGATAAGTCCAAAGCATTCTTATTTCAATTAGTTTATCTAATATTCAGTACATTTTACAGAAAGGGGAGGTAAGGGGTTTAGAGATTATTAGCGCCTTGTGTCATTTTTAGACGACAATTCAACCATATCTCCTCACCAATTTGGATTTACTAAAGGTAAATCGACCCTTGATGCTATAAACACTGTAATTTCCACTTTGTCAAGTGCTCTCGATTCTGGGGAGGCAGCCTTAGGTACGTTCTTTAATCTCCATAAGGCATTTGAGATGGTTAATCACAGCATCCTCATGAACAAACTACTGGCTATTGGGGTGCGAGGCGTGTCTCACGATTGGATATTTTCTTATCTTAGAGTTAGAGCACAATCTGTTCAATTGCCTTTTGTTGATGCCCAAGGAAATCGTAAGCGTGCTACCTCTGCTTCTTCCGAAATGTCTGCAGGAGTTCCTTAAGGCTCCATCCCTGGCCCCATCCTCATTCTTCTACTTATCAATGATTTACGCGTTTTTGTCAATTATTTACGCTATCAGACCCAAGTTTAAATGTAAATATCTGTTTAATCGCTGATGATACCTCCCTCACCAATTCCGCAAAGAAAAAATAGGCAAGTATAGAGATATTGGCATTTGACAGCTCCAACAAAGTTTTGCAGTGGTTTCAGATCAACAGCCTTGTTTTAAACAGTGAAAAATTGAACATTATCCAATTCCATATCAACAATTCAAGTCATGTTTCCCCATTGACTGTATAGCTAGATGAAGAGGAGCTTTCTTCCTGTGACAACCCCAAATTCCTGGGCCTCATTTTAGACAGCCAACTCAATCTCCTTGATCCATTTTTTTATTTCTTTCTCATGCCCTGCCGAGTATCAGTCTTCCGATATACCTCGGTATCATTTTCCTCTACGTTTCTTTCTATCTTTCTCGGGTGGCAATTGTGGGGCTTCCTTAGACTACCCACTATAAAAACCCCAGTCGATTCTTGTTTTCTTTCCTTCTGATTTTCTTTTTGGCCCTAGCGGGTGTCTTGAAGGTCGGGACCCACCCTGTCGGGCGTTGTCACGTTCGGGAAGGATATTGCCTTGGTCAGGTTCTTGTCAGATCAGGTTGCCGGTCGTCTCCTCTACCTTCCTCGGCTCAGAAAGATCTCCTTCAATGCAGCCATCAATCTCGAACAGGGTTCTGGATGTCTTATTGTGGTTGCAAAACTCCACGGTTGGCTGAGTTGTAATAGGTGGTTTTGGAGGTGGCTGTTCAGGTCGGCATACTCCTCGCATTCCATCAGTGAGTGCAGTGCTTCGTCCCTCTCCCCACAGTCTTCACGTGCTGGGGTATCCCTCTTGTCATGCTTGTGAAGATAAACTCCAAAGGCCCCGTGTCCCGTCATCAACTGGAGCTTGATGACCTCAAAGCTCCAATTCCTTCAAATGGTAAGTAGACCTCTTTCTTCTAGATTGGGCAGGATTTCGTGTGTGTATCGTCCTGTGGTTGCAACCTCCCATTCCTGTTGCCACGTATCAGGAACCTTTGGCAGATGTCTCTTTTCGGCTCTTGGGTCAGCCCCTTCTTTGCTCTACAGAGTTCCATGCACATGGTGAGCTTATAATATATGGGCATGGACAGGGTAGTTGCACAAAGCGCCTGGAGTGTTGTTCGATATGCTCCTGTTAGATTAATGAGGACTTGTCTTGGAGCCTCTCTTACTTTGGACAAGATGTGGGAATGGTTCATTCTGTGGCTCCATACCCTGAAAGCGTATCTGATGATGGGGATAAATACTGTATTGTTGATAAATAGCAGTCTACTCAGCTTTACTCCATACTGAAGTCGAATCAGGCGGGTTACTTTACCCATCAGTGCCTTTGCCTTTTGAGTGACAGCTTTTATATGAGGCAAGAATGTCAGCCCAGTATCCAGAGTGATGCCCAAATACGGGGCCTCTGACACAAACCGTACCGGCTGCCCATTCAGCCTTTATAATGTAATTTTGTTAAACAGGGATTCTGGAAAATAAATAAGGGATTCAGGAAAAATTAAACAGAATAAATTAATGTATATATATATATATATATATATATATATATATATATATATATATATACTAAAGAAAAGTAAAAATAATAAAAAACTATAAAAATGTGATGGCCAAAGCTTATTGTGTCTCAAAATAACCTGTTAATTGTTATTTTGCTGCTGCATCTCTATTTCAATGTGTTGCTGTTCCGTGTTTTCCGCCAGTCTTGTCAGTGAAGGTCACAAATTGTTGTTCATTGTTTCGTAATTTGCCTTCTTTGAGTTGAACTTTTCAGTTACTTGTGTTGATCGCATTTGCCTTAACTATAATTCAACAGTAATTAATCTGTGATCACTTGTGGTGTCATCTTCATGGACTGTCCAGTCCATGACCTTTTCAGCCAGTTTTCTACTGCACAATGTCAGAGCTATGTTTGTACCTGTTCTGTGTGTGGCTGCTTAATTCTCTCGATTTACAATGATCAAATTTTTCTGCATGATAAAATTCGTAAATAGCTGTCCTCTTTCATCCTCCTCTATGGAAAACCAGAGTGGGGAGTGTGCATTTGCATCCAAGCAGATCAAAATGTTAGAGGTGATTATAGGCTTCTAACCTTTGGTCACAATGGTCAATGTAGGGCTCGATTGGGTCAGAAAATTGAAACTATGCTGATATTATTGCTAATGACCCATTGGTGGTATTTACCAAAACGGAGGTGAAATGGTTGGGTTCATGCTGAACAAGTTCCAAAGGATCAAATTTTGGTTTGGCTACTAACGTCGACATTGGTCGTTGTCAATCCGTGTGATTTCCAATCACTAAATTTGAGCTCGCCATTCCAAACCCTCGAACATTGCCATTTACACTGTAGGGCTTCTGTCCCATCAATAAATATATAACACGATCTAATATTTTTCTTGTTTTCGCAGTAACTTTAGCAGATTTCTGCATATTCAACTGTGCAAATCTCATACTCCATGATCACATAGATCATGTCTGTAAAAAGCTATGTTGTGGAGTCTTTGCTTTTAGAAGCCTTTCTAAAATTACTGACACCCAAGTGACTCTGGCCGCCTATTATGGACTCCTCTATTCATACCTTTCATACGTAGTTTCTATCTGGGGATGCGAGAGTGTCCGCACAAAGTTTGTATTCAGACTACAGGGGAAATCTTTGAGAGCCGTCTTCAAAATGCCGCACCATTCATTTTTTAAGCCTATTTTCAATGAAAACAGAGTTTTCACATTTCCATCCATTTACATCTACAGTTGCTTGCCTCTTTCCGCCAAAACCATATTTTAAGATTATCTTTCCAGCAAACACAGTAGGCTATACTCTTAGAAAATAAATTGCAATTTCTTTAGGATTTCTCAACCCAAAACGGCGTTCTTTGAAAAACATGTTAATTTAACGGCATCAAGCTTTTTAATGAACTCCCAGAGGATATCAGAGCTGGGAAATTCGCGGAAGATTTGGCCGAAAGGTAAAACGATTGTTGATTGAGCAGGCTGTTTTGTGGTAGGGATTTTTTGAGTTTTAGCTAATTTCTAATTAATCTTATATTTTCCATCCATTTACATCTACAGTTGCTTGCCTCTTTCCGCCAAAACCATATTTTAAGATTATCTTTCCAGCAAACACAGTAGGCTATACTCTTAGAAAATAAATTGCAATTTCTTTAGGATTTCTCAACACAAAACGGCGTTCTTTGAAAAACATGTTAATTTAATGGCATCAAGCTTTTTAATGAACTCCCAGAGGATATCAGAGCTGGGAAATTCGCGGAAGATTTGGCCGAAAGGTAAAACGATTGTTGATTGAGCAGGCTGTTTTGTGGTAGGGATTTTTATGAGTTTTAGCTAATTTCAAATTAATCTTATATTTTCCATCCATTTATATCTACAGTTGCTTGCCTCTTTCCGCCAAAACCATATTTTAAGATTATTTTTCCAGCAAACACAGTAGGCTATACTCTTAGAAATTAAATTGAAATTTCTTTAGGATTTCTCAACACAAAACGGCGTTCTTTGAAAAACATGTTAATTTAACGGCATCAAGCTTTTTAATGAACTCCCAGAGGATATCAGAGCTGGGAAATTCGCGGAAGATTTGGCCGAAAGGTAAAACGATTGTTGATTGAGCAGGCTGTTTTGTGGTAGGGATTTTTATGAGTTTTAGCTAATTTCTAATTAATCTTATATTTTATAACAAGAGATTATTTGTTATTATTTTAGTTAAAAAACTGTTGTCACTGTTTTACAGTATACTGTGATTCGTTAAAGGCTTTTTTATTCGATTTGATTTTTAATTTTGGTGTCTACTTTTTAATATATTTGGTCACGTCATGTAAACGTCCATGCATGCGAATGAGTGACACAAAAGTACAGTTAATTTAACAATAGCAAAGTTTTTTTTGAGTTAGTAAAGCTGATACCAATATATATATTATAAAACCAGGCTAAGTTCTAGGCATACTTACCTTCAGTGATGAATCAGCCAAGTGGGGTTCCCGATTGCGGTTCCGTTAGGTTGTAACATCGTTACGTACTTAAATACGAATTTTAAGTCATATAACGGTACATTTACCATTTAGAACTAAACACGACACAAAAGTTAGTTTATCGAAGTTAATCGTCTCTATTATATTTTTTTTATAACTGTTGAGCTATTGTAATTTAAAAGACAAAAACGGATAATTTCTACATAACAAAGTTTGTATTGTTAAAAAATTAAAAGAAAGATCTTTATTCTTTGATGGTGGAAAAAATACTAAAATTTCTTGAAATTCACCAGAAAATTTGATATAACGTAAAATATCTGCCATCTAAAAAGCATTAGAATCTAAAAACGTCTGCTTTGTTTACATAAAAACCTGTGTTGCTTATACTTGGTTTAAAACCACTTGATAGATATTGATATATAATATGGTTTATGTAAATTTAACTTTAATTGTAGGTTTAACCTACTATAAGAAAACAGTTTTTTACTTTTGAATGACTATTCTTATTTTGTAATTTAGGGGCTTTAACATACCCACCATTTTAAAAACATTAGGAATTACATACGTCTGATATATTTACATTAGTATTAGCAGATGCTGATTTAAAGCCAAGTGTTTTGTAATATTAACACAGTCGATAAGCGCAGACTATAGGTATAGAGAAAACTTAGCAGAAAAATTAGCTGCAGTAACAGCGATTGAGTGCAACATCAACTTTAAATTTGGCCTATTGAATCTTGAATCTACAAACACAAAGCAGCATTTACTCCCGGGCAACCATGAAAACATGTGGGACGTAAGGCAAAATCCTCAATATTAACCATTCGCTAAGCTGATGGTCTCCAAACCTAACTTCCGTATGGGGTGGAGCCAGAGGCCCCAACGTCAACGGGAGACCATTCTCTGATTTCATTCTTACCTATTTGCCTATTCGGTAAAATATGTAGCTTCAATTGGAAATTTCCCCAATAAGTACCCTCTAACCAACCAATTAATACTTTTGAACAGCTAGAGGCTATACGAACTTGATGACGATCACAATTTGTTTGCATTTTTGTGTTAAATCTCATGACTTTCCTGGGGATACAAATTTAGGTGCTACAATCTGTGGTTAACCTTTAGAAGTTCTTCAAACCATTTTCATATGTTTAATTGGAAACAAAGTGGACTGGGTTTGTTTTGAGGTTGACGGATAGTGCCACTCTTCCAGGGATTCAGCCCTTGTACTATACTGAAGTTAGTCGAAAGTTAGTGAGGTTTTACTATGCGAAATGAGCCATTTCTTACAAGTCTAAAACGTACTAGCAAATGTCAAAATACCTTTAACATTACGCATCACATGTTTAATAAATACTATAGATTGTTAAATATCTTACATTCAATATTCATCATTGATATTTTATTTTAGGGGCTTTGCCCCTACAAGCCACTAGTATATATATATAAATGCCTATATATATAATAGCCATATATATAATGGTGCAATTTAAGGCACCACCACTTAGCTGTGTGGTGATTATTTTTTATCACAGTTTATTCATTTATTTAAAATGTATTCATATTAAAGCAAAAATCTAAACTTGAGTTATAAAGCAATTTTAAAGTAGATATAATTTTATTAGACAGTGAACCTTTTGTAGTGAAATCACTTAATTGGTCATATAACAAAACACAATGACATTTTGTTTTAAATATGAAGAATAGAAAGATTTGCTCAGTTAGCTGCCATCGAAACGTAATAAATAAAATAACGCAAGTTTTTAACTACGATGTTGTCGATTAACTCAAAACATGATAAACACAACACTCAAGACAAACATATTGCTTCTCAACAGTACGATTTTACTATCGAATCACAATTACCTTGAATCAAATCTAAAAACACAATGGAAATTGTGTTAAAATTAAATTGCTTGTAATATCTATTATATATAGCGTGACGAGGTTGGCTGACTTAGCGTCGGATATAGTATATTACGTTAATAGCCCGGTAAATGCCGTTTTACCGTGCGAGCATGATAGCTCCCACTCTAGCCGCTAGGCGAGTGCGGGATTTTCATGAGACCACGGTAATACTTACCGGGCGTGTGACGCATGATACTTTATATCATACTACTCAGAAAAAAACATACTTTTACATGACGTATTCCTTGCTTGAACGTTTCCAATTATTCAAACCTAGCCTATTTATTTATTTATTTTATTTATTCGCATCATCTAAAGACGCCCTTACATTGCAGTATATGCGTGGGCCGTAGACTTGTCATATACCAGCTCACAATTCATTGAGCCTTAATAGTAAACAAAATAATGAAAGAACATGCAAAATAAAATAAAGTAAAAAACTACCATTTGGAAAAGTCTCAGAATATCTTTTGACTTCATTTTTTACAGGACGTGGGTGTTGTGGTTCAGGTACTCAGAGAGGCTGTAGAAGCAGCATGAAATAAATACTCAATAGCCATTTTCTTGAAATGTTTGACCTGATGTTGTTCTTTGATGTTGTGGACATTTGTTATAAATTTTTAAACAGAAATATGAAGGGGATTTCTCGAGGAATGTTGTTCTGTGGATGGGATATTGCAGAGTTTTTGAATTGCAGGTGTTATATTGATGACTATGATTGTTATCAAAAAATCGTTGAGGATTGGACTTGAAAAATAAGAGGCACCGAAGTATGAACATAGAAGGCAAAGTAAGAATATGTAGTTGTCTGAAGAGTTGATTGCACGAGTCTATAATAAACAAACGTTTACCACTGCCGTCAGTGTTGCCTCTACATTCTTCTGATGTAACCAATAGTCGCGCATTAAACGCGACGGTTTACTGCAATCAGCTGTTTTCATCGTTGACTTCCGTTATTTCCGTTTCCTACAGCACGGTACTGTGAACTGCACAGTAAATTTACCGTGCAATGATTGGCAAAGAGTAACTTTCCAGCCGAGAGTAAGGCACAGAAAACAGACGTTTCTGTTTGGTTTCATGTAAAATAAGTTATTGGTCGAGTCAAACGATATGGCTTCGTCCGCCCATAAGTCTAGCGTTAATTTTATAAAGAAACTTTATTTAGATAAAATATATAGATAAAATTCATCTTCTTGTACATTACAAGCTGTTGTGAACAAAGAATACTTAAAATTAATTTTGATTTTGCTTTCTGCAAAGGTGATTTTTTTAATTTCCATTGAACCTTTCATGGCTAAAACTGAAATTTGATAAAGATCCTTCTTATTAAATTTAAATAAGCTCCAAAAGTCTTCAAAAAATTTGGGGATCGTTCCTCTTGATCCGTCAAGCAGTCCAAATATTTCTATGTTTTTAATTTTGTATTTTTCTTGAAGATATCGTTTAGTTGGCGAGTATATATCTTTTTTCTTCGTTTGCCTTATTCGGTTGTTCTTGACTAAACTCAAACCTAACTATCGGATCTATTACATATCCTATGGACTTTTTCCGGTCAATTACGATTATGTCAATTCTTCTTGTAGATTCATTATTAGCTATACGATTTATCTCTTCATACACTTCAAAAGATTTAGTTCTGAATTCATCAGCTATCATTGATCGTATACTGTGATGCCGGGCATTTCTTAAAAGCTGGCCATGAGGACAGAATCCAAGGACATGTGGCAAAGTTTCAATAATGTATTGCTCAGATGTAGAACAATGTCTACCTGGTTGCCGTCCTTGGATCTTCCTTTTATGCCTTTAACAGGATCCACGTCACCGATCATTTTTGTTATATCAGTATGTTCTGATGTAGTCGAACCTTATGAAATTCTTTGTTTATTTTTGGACACTCTTACTCCTATAGACGGTCCGGGTCGCGTCATTTGAATCGGACTGTAACCGACCGCAACAATCGACAATGGTCCAAACCAAGGTTTGTTAATTTAAGGGTTAAAGGTGAACCAAGCTAACTGCTCAACTAAAATGTTTGAGCCTAACCTTACTTATTTTCATGTTACATTTAATCGTTACATGTGTTGTGGTTTGTTTTAAAGTAAAACCGTCACAAATGAATTATGAGAGACTGAAAGAGATGATTTCGTCTACACGATAGGCAAATATGATACATAATAATTAAGTTTTATTTCAAAGCTGATAGAAAAAAGGTAATTATTATATTTTTAAAGAAAATATGAATTTGATTAATGATGCAAGATGTACTTTTTTGTATCGATGTATAAACTTTTTTGTGATCTTTTTTCATCTCAAATGTAAATAGTGGAGAATATTTCTCATCATCGTTGGCATATCGTTCCATAATTAAACTTTTTCCACCCGTATTCCTACCATATTTAAACATAACCGAAATTCTTAGTTTCGACATAAATCGTCAAAGTTTCTGCTCCTGAAATGGAAATTTCTACTATTAGATAATTTTCAAATATACACGCATCCGCATTCACATACTTATAGTTAGATGTACGAGTGACCAGTGAATCTCTAATGAATTTTCTCAATCTTACTGAAAATAAATTAAGAACATGAATTATCATTACTTAAAAATTATAACATTAATCGTCATTATTTACATAAATTCCCATAATTTATCATCGTAAGTATATTTAAAATACTCTTATATTATAATAAATCTTTAAGTTTTTTGAGTATTCTTTATGGGTACATGTGTTTCTTCCCATCCTGAAATTAATTAGTGAAGCATTGTTCTTGTGAGGCGAAAGCTGTTAAGTTTCATGTTAGGAAACTTTGTCTAGCTCCTTCAAGGAAACAACAGTTTCTAACTCATTTTAATGTTCTAATGATGTTCTAGTTTTCTTTACACGTCTTACGTCAAGTCAAAATATGTATGTACGTCTTAGTATATACGTATTAGTATATACGTCCTACGTCAAAATATTAGTGCTTAAAACTCCTCATAAATCAATTTTAATCTTTTCGAAAACATTGAGCTTATGTATTTTGTTTTCGTAGGCGTAATTTCTTAGGAAATATTAATTAAAAGGCCAAATAGTCTAGGATCAACATCTCGTCATCAAATTATTTTGGCAAAATAAATAAACAACCTAATTTTCAATCCTAGTAAAAGCGAAAGCAAACATACTATATTTATATATAGAAAGCTGGTTCTGTAAATAATATCTTAAACCTTGGTAAATAATTTATTACTTCTCTTTAAAGTTGAGTTACAAACTTATTTCTATCCCTGAATACTTGATTATTATTTTAATTTTTAATAGCAATAAGTTTTGAATTTTTTTCCTATTGCAAATTTTTTTCCAATTAAACAATGCACAAAGACTCGCACTCACGCACAGGCTTTGGCCCATGTGGATACATTTCCCAAGGAAAGTGTAGAAAAAATGTACACTTGTTACTTGTTACTGAAACATTTTATTTTAGTTAATTTCACGTTTTTGTAACAAGTTGTATTTTATTGGAAATAAAATTATTTTGAATTTGAATTAGACTTATAAAAAAATGCTCTACGTAACCTGAATAAATTGATTTGCAGGAAAACGATCACCGACAATGTCAACAAAAGGTAAACAAGCACCAAACGAGGTTAACGGTATAACGTAGCTAACAGTATAACAGAGGTATAAACGAAAACACACCTTTGCCAACTTACCTACTGCCACTCAACGCTCCTCCGTCCTTGGATTCAATTGCAGATATCATGTCCTTGGCGTGAAGCCAGGTCGCAAGGACTCATTTAAGCAGATGCCAATTCTTAAAGGTTTTGATATTTATGTGTCTGTGAAATGACTTTGCCAAGTTTCGAGCACCTTAACTTCTTGACTTACAGTATTTTCCGTTTTTATTTGCAATTTTAGCTCTTCGTAATATTTACTGCAGTAGATTTACAAACCACTTTTTAACAAAGATTGATTTATGAATTTTTTAGTATTTATCATTGCATTATATAAATACTAAATTAATTTTTTAGTGTTTTTATTTCTGCTGTTTTGGTTTGATTCGCTCATGGTATAAAATACCCCCGTCGCAGCAGACCTGCCTACTCAGTGTATTTCCATAGGATTTATTTTCTATATATGAGCATTCAACTTATTTTAAGGAAGGTATTATTTAAATACGTTAAGTAAATAATATACTAAAAACGTATATTTAATAATAATTCATGGGCTTTAAACGTGAGGAAAATTAATAAAGAGACCACATTGGGTTTCATTAGTAATACATACACTTTTGTATTTTATATAATTCTTAGTATTTTAATTTTTAATAACTGTAATCTTGTTATAGTATATAAATGTCAACAAACATATAATAAAGAACTCCAAACACTCAAATCAAACAAATAACTTAAATCTCATCAAAAAATTAAATTCAATCTTATGGTCAGTTTTACAGTAATTAAAACATCCCTGTTGCAACAGACCTACATCTCCAGCCAATTTCACTAAAACATATTATCAATCCTCATCATTGTAAACATACCATATATTATGCTACATTTTCAGGCAGTTTAGACCAAGACATCCCCCCTCCAAATGCTCATACTTTCTTTAACTATTCAAAATAAACACAAATAAAATATTCATCATCTGAACATTTAATCATATGGTCAGAATTTTATTTAAAAAAAAACATCTTAAATTAGGGTGACCATACTTTTTGGAGGGAAAAATTAAAAATAATATTGGACAACGTACTGTGTTTAGCACATCCAATATCGCCCAATATTTAAGCAACGGATTGACGTAGAACAATAATTCAAAGTGCTAAATTGCTTGCTTTTTGAAGCTGAATTCAATTTTGACAATTACATTTAAAAATAATTAATAAAAAGGTGTTAAATCTTGAAAATAAATTTTATTTTGTCAAAAAAACCTTCTTACAGTAAACCAATCTTGCTGGTTTTCGAACTCGAAGTCATAAATGACGCTTTACACGTTTGTTCCAAATTTCATCAAGATCGGACCTTTTTTACAGAAATTATCGCGCCTACGGACAGATATATATATATATATATATATATATATATATATATATATATATATATATATATAAACATACATACACATATATATATATATATACATAAATATGAAAATGAACGAACGGTGTTTTTGGGGTCTAGGGACCTCAAAATAAAAAAATAACATGGTCCCGGGCTTAAGTCTCACCGTGCCATCTACGGTAATAGCTACTTCCCTATAGGGGAAATTCGCTAAAAATTCATGTTCGTGGTCATGATTGCTTTTGATTTGCTTTTAATTAGAATGTAGTTTTCTAATAAGGATGGCTAATACAGGATTATGTTTCTTGAATTCCTATTTTCGAATTGTTTAAAACTATAGTACAATAATGTCTTGATTCCCCACAACCAGCTAATTATTTGTTGTTCTCATATACCATACCACTCAGTTAATCAGTAATTTCCACAGTACCTAAAATATCTATGTACGGTAGATATCTTGCGCAGGTGAGAGTAAGAAAAAGATGTTACGTCATAGTAGTCTAACACTTGAAAGAAGGTTCAGCAAGTTCACGTGCAAATCTCGTGAAACTACGCCAAATCTCGTGAGATTTTTCATTTCTAGAATGAGACATTAGCCTTCATTTATTGAAAAATAAATATTTAACCTTGAAATAAAAGGTGAGTTAGAAGCTTAAGAAACATGTTACATATAATAATAAATCAGCTGTCTGCGGTTGGTACTAATTTGGCTTGCAGTGAGACTTGCTGGTGCGTCGACTTGCAAAAGAACTTTGCGCAATAATTAGTGTAAAAGTCCCGTCGCTGGTGCGCACCACCGACCAGCAGAACGCTGGTCTACTGCGCATATTGTTTATAATACTTACCGTATTCAAGTTACTGTGAGTAATATCGAGTACTGGAGTACTTACTTATTTTGTAGTTTTGACTACCATTCAAAATATTTAGAGTATTTATTCATTCACCTTTGATTATACAAATACTTCAGTATAACACATAATTTTAATAAATATATATTAACTGAATATAATTAAAATCATTAAACCGATTGGTTTACTTGGAATTCACTACAACTGAAGAACCGAACTTAGTTCAGTTCAAAATTATAGTACACATGTCGTAATTGAAGCAGATAAAATCAGTAACCGAATATAGTTAAGTTAGGAATAATTTATACACAGTAAATGCTCGTAATATACAAAATAAATCAAACCTCGCTGTGAAACAAAGAGCGGTTGTATGTGGTACAATAACTTTTAAAAATTGTAAATTTGCCAGCGATGAAACTTACTGTTCCTGACAATGTGGTTTAACTGTTCCGGGTTTAACAATGTGGGGTTAGTTATTAAACCCTGGCCTAGCCAGATTACCTTTGGTTGCCAAAAAATATTTAGGTCTGAAGATTGCCTAAGGTCTTGGACTTTTGGACTATTTGTATTCCAATGCTCGGGTTAACGGGATTAATTATTTTTTTATTTTAATTGTTTTTATTTAATTGTTTTAGATTCTAGATGAATATTTACTTTTACGAATGTTTTAAGTGAGACTATAGGCAATTCAATTACACTTAGAAACTGTATAAATATATGTAATGTAATTGCGATAGGCCAGCTTTTTTATACCTCACGGTGTCTGTTCGGGCAAAAGAATTTCAGTGTGTTCGCACATTTTCAGTGTGTTCGCATTTTTTGTCTATGTATTTTTGATAAAAATACTTTCTAATATTTTCGTCTACAGACTAAAATTAACATAGTTTTAAGTAAATTTAAATTAACTTGACCATTTTGGTAAAACTTTAACGAATTAAAGAATGTATTAGCAGTTAAAATCAACAGAACCAGAAAATAATTAAAAAACGCTTATAAACTCCCATTATATACTTGAGAGCTAATCCGTGTCGTGGTAGGGAGACGGATGGGTTGCAACTATGACAAACACACGTGTTGAGTTGAACAAAGTTAGGGCTCCTAGAGTAGCAGCAATAAATTTCCTATTTTAATAATCAAATTAAATGAAAAAGGAATGTACTTGTATTTTATTTTTAATTAAAGTAAAGTACAACCTGTCTCAAGATAACCACCTTAGTGTATAAAGCTTCTGTTACGCGTAGTTCGTTTAGTTTATGCCGTGACTACATCCGGCGGCACACCATGTACTATAAAAATATTATAGCAAAGGTACTCAAAATGTAGAGGTTTGTTCATGATGTATCACAAACGAAAGAAACTGAAAGATAAATGTGACTGTAATAAACATTGAAACATAAACAACACGATTAAAAAGACTGTGATGCCGTCGTAATATTAAAGGCACCGCACATAAGGGTGTCCCGAAATTATGGTAAAATATTTTAGTATATGAAAGTACAGGTAAAAATAAGAAAAAAAGTTCATATAAACATAGGTCCAAAAGTGCTTCGTTTTCCGTCTGTGTGTTTGTTTGTGATTTTTACATATTTAATCATATCTCATGAACCTCTTAACGTACAAACTTCAAACTTGGTACATGGATGACCACTATTAAGACCTATTTTTGTATGTAGTATCAAATTTCTACTTTGTACCATTTCAAAATGGCGACTGTTTTTTGTTTTCAAAGCTAAATATCTTAAAAATCGTAAATTTTAGAAAAATTATACAAGAGACAAAAAAGTTGTGAAATTTAATCCAATTAACGCTGATATCAAAATTATGATGATCGGATTACGAATGACGGAGAAATTTTAATTTTTCCAAATAAAAACATGGAAATTTCTGACAGTTTGTTCTAAAGGACCATGTTTTTATTCAGAAAAGTTAATATTTCTCCGTTATTAGTAATCCGATCATCATAATCTTAATATCAGCGTTAATTCGATTAAATTTCACAACTTTTTTTCTCTTGTATAATTTTTCTAAAATTTACGGTTTTTAAGATATTTAGCTTTGAAAACAAAAAACAGTCGCCATTTTGAAATGGTACAAAGTAGAAATTTGATACTACATACAAAAATAGGTCTTAATAGTATTCATCCATGTACCATGTTTGAATTTTGTACGTTAAGAGGTTCATGAGATATGATTAAATATGTAAAAATCACAAACAGACACACAGACGGAAAACGAAGCACTTTTGGACCTATGTTTATATGAATTTTTTTTCTTACTTTTACCTGTACTTTCATATACTAAAATATTTTACCATAATTTCGGGACACCCTGTTTATGACGCTTGCCTATGCTACATCAACTGGAGGACACGCGCTGCTCAGGATATGTTAAAAAGCAAATAATTGTAAATAAAAACAAATGCATCAGCTGTTCATATCTAGCTATCTATCTATGCTATTATAAAAAAGAGGTGGTTTCTGTATGTGGGTATGTATGGGATAAGTAAACTCGAAAAACACTGAACCGACTGAGTTGAAATTTCACACAGAGGTAGATCTTGAACCTGGGCAACATATAGGCCTATTCACTTCCTTAAAATCCCCTCGGGCTACGCCCCGTGAACGTCCTTAGCTTCAATGTTTACATTTTATAAGGATGTAAACATTCAAATACCGAAATGTAAACAGCAGTGGATTCTATAATTTGACATTTCAAAGAGCAGAAGTAAGATCAGCGAAAATTTTTATCGTGAGCGAAGTCACGGGCAACTGCTAGTTCAGAATATATGTAACCTTAGTTAAAACCTTATAAAAAATCTCACGTATTTCTTCACCGAGACCTTTCATTCAAGTATAGGGCTAATGGATGACAGGCTTATGATTTTCTCGAAATGTACTGAGTAATTTGGGTTATATATTTAGAAGATAGAAGCTTTAAGGTCATTAGTTTCATCCTAGCATATTTTTTGCTGAATGTTTTTCATATAAATAAACCGCATGACTTTAAAAATAATGTGACCTTGAAGCTTTCATTTAGCCTAACTTTACTACAGTCCATTGTTGTCAGTGTAGCATTGAAGCCACCGTCACATACATGTGGTGATCGCACTTGGGTCACATTTATTCATGACTGTCTCGCCTCCAGAGACAGTTCGTTTAGTTTGCTGTTCAGAATACCGAAGGGCAAACATACGGGTAGTAAATTTAATGTCGGTAAATACAAAAAGTATTATTTTGTCATGCAGGAATGCGCTGTGCTTAGCAAAAAAACTAATTTGAATTGCCAATATATTTTTTGATATATAAGAATATTAATAGAATTACATACTTTTTATGATAAATAATGATACATTTTTCATTAAACCCCCTGAAGACCTTAATAAATATGCAAATACATCATATGTCGTATGATAAACAAAGAGAAAACTGAAGACGTACATAAATCATGATTAACATTTAAAACGAAACGTTGAAAAGTGGCATTGGTGAACGTCCTTAAACTGCAGCAAGATTAAAGTAAAATCTTTCTCTCATGAAAGTAGTCACTTAGCCATTTTGTCTCCAGGAACGAAAAATCTCAACTAATTTCACTAATTCTGATGATGGCTTCAGACAGAAATCCGAAATAATCAAATTTAAAACATTATATTGTTTTACTATTTAGTCTAATGATGCGTAGCCGACGAAATTTAGTTGCTAATTTCACCTCTCAGCTCGTAACAGTCTTAATCCCAGGGTCTTAATTTAACCGTCATAGATTACTTTTGGAACTGTAATTGTTCAACTGTTTGTACCACTCACCATTGTTAAAGAGTACAATTTTCCAAATTCGTTCTTGTAATTGATATTTTTACCTAGTCCTGCTGGCGCTACGTATTACCCTGACGAGTGGTCCACAATCCTTAAGTAATATTTGGTTTTTGTTGTTTTTCAAAAGTTTGAAGGAGTCGTCTTTGGTTGGCTTGTCTAGCACACATTTTTATTACACTCATGAATATCTGTTTGCCCACGAAACGTAGTGTTAAATCCAACAATACTATAGATTGTTGAATGAGCCTTTTATATGTTTACCTTTTTTACACAAAACTTTAAATTAAAAGCTTACATTGTGGTCAAGTTTATGTCTCGGTAACTGAAACAAATTCTTTGAGATCAATCACAGGTTTGAAAAAATCTCCATGTCATGCATCAAATGTAGGTTCTTTGAATGACAAAATTCCGGTTGGTCCAGCCAATATAGGAAATAATAACTAGCTCATTAAATATTTTTACTGCGATAGTTTTTCCTACCATCTAATCTACTCTTGGTTACAATCTAACATTTAAGTAATGTAAGGGTATCGGATAGTTAATTTGCGTTCCAGCTTCACCTTCATACATACTCTCCAAGATTTCAAAACAAGACTTGATATCGATAACAGAGAATAAACTTACAGCCAGCATATCGGATGTTTTAACTGGAAATGTAAAGTCAATTATTGATTTAAAAAACAAAATAATTTCGAATAAAACATAAAAATCTACAAAATCTTAAATTAGGTCACAACTAAGTGCAAATTTTACTTCTATATTATGCGGAGATACCGACAGTATAGCAAATCTGTAAGTTGATATCAGTGATGTTATCTTTATATGGCTCAGGATACTGCGGCTAGGCTTATGATGTCCGGTGACCGTAAATGATTGTGTTATTTCATCGTCATAACTTGTTATCTGTAGAGATAAATAATTTTGTTTCTGGTGTCCTTCTGCAAGAAGGATGATCCTACCTATGTACATGAATTCACACTTACTGAAAGTGAGAACAGTATTCCTTGTGAGCGGTACAGCCGATGACCAATACACAGGGTGTTTTTATTAAACGCAACCCATTTTTAAGATTGAATAATTCACATTTAAATATGAAATAAGTATTGTTTTATAGTTCTTTACGTTTTATACACTCTATTATTTAAATTTGATCACATTTAGTTCACCTTATGTGCTCAAAAAATCCGCCAGAGGCATTTGTATGAAGTTATGCTCTCTCTATCAAATTCCCGAACACGTGTTGCTAGGCACCTCTTTGCATTACTACCGCGCCACTATCATCACGATCATCACACTCATCCTTCACTCATATTCAGGGTAACGTCCTCCATGAGGTACCTGTCTTAATAAAGTGATAAAGTGATAAAGTGATTTGTTTTGTTTGTTTTGAGGTACTGAATATGCTGTGACTTGTTTTTTTAGGCCTTACTTTGTATGTATCCCCAAAGAACATTAAATACAGGATTTTCATAAAATAATGGTGGTAGTTTAATCGTCTATTAAACTATTATAAGACGAATTAAATATTTCATATTGGTACACCTACATCAAGTAGCTCAAACAGTTTTGTTCACATTAATTAAACTGCTGTGTTGATTTTTGTGGTAATCAATAACCTTATTCTTTGAAATAAACTTTAAGTTGTGTTTTTTTACAAACATGTTTTCTGATAAAAAAAAGGCTGAGTGTGTATTGTTGTTAGGTGAACTAAAGTCAGTGGCTCTAGTACAACGGGAATTTAGTAGAACATTTAATTTAACAAAGCTCCACTTCATGAATTCGTCTTTGGAGTAAGCAGTTCATTAACACCGGGCCAGTTAAAAAGCTAAGTAGGCCTGGTAGACCAGATCATCGTCTGGACGTCTGTAGAGCAAGTAATTGTTGTCATGTTAAAGTTTATTAACTATGAATAAAATCTTTTTGATGTCAGAAATTCAACAAAATAAATAAGTTTTTTGTAACTTTACTCGTTTTCTTTTTATTTCATTTTTAAACCCCACCATTATTTTATGGAAACCCTGTATAGTAGGGTCAAATCCAGGGATATTGGGGGAAAATAATCCTTCACCGATGAAATCAAGTTTTGGGTTGCGTTTTTAATGTGTGTGTCTTTAAGCACGATGACTCGCGTAAAAATGGTCCGATCTGAATGAAATTTGCCACAGACATGTAAAGTAGTATTATTCTACGAAATTAATTCACTTAGATATTCAATTAAGATATTCAGCACCTCAAACCAAACATAACAAATTCAATGTAAGAAATTCAAAGAGGCACCTTGCAACATGTGTTCGGGAACTTGATGGAGAGAGCATAACTTTATACAAATACCAATGACAGACTGTTTGAGCACATAATGTAAATTAAATGTAATCAAACTTAAATAATAGGTTGTATAAAATGTAAAGATCAATAAAACAATCCTCATTACACATTCATATGTGCATTATTCAATCTTAAAAATCGGTTGCTTTAAAAAAACACCCTGTATAATATATCCACAACCGTTAGAGATGTAAACATAGGGTAATAACGTGTACAATAACCCTAGAGACAGATAAATAACGTATGCAATGCTTCTAGATACCTCGTATCCTTAGTGAACAAAGTCAGAGAAGTATTACATGAGATTTGTTGAGGCTTTGATTTTGATATTCATCGTTTTCTAATACAACCTAACGTGACAGCGTATAAATGTAACCGTGATTCTGATAAACATTTCGTAATAAACTTTATACTGCTTCATATGATGCCTCTCAATAAATATATAAAACTCAATCATTTTTATATAAAATATTCCATTTTAAACTTGATTTTTTTTTAATTTGTTGTAAGTTTATTTTAGGTTACTACCCTATTATGTTTAAACTACCTTCATATCAATCTAACTAGCTATATATTTTTAATAGTCTATATATTTTTCTAGTAAAACGATTTTAGAAAATTCTACTAGAATCAAGAACTTTATTAATCTTTTAGACATACAGCGATGAATTCGATTTTGTCATATTTAAAGTATAATAATTTCAGTAACAATCCATTAACAATCAACATGAACCTACATACAATTAATTTAAAATATAAAACCATGGACACAGTTAACTAAAAATAAATAGTACAAGAATAAATAGTAAAAGTACTAACAGTAACATATTAACATCTGTTCTGCATCTGTACTAAGAGCATTTGTAAACGTAAACATAAAACGTCATGTCAGTAATTGACGTGGTTTGGTTTGGGTTTGCTCGGAAATTGCATCTCTATGAAAAAACTGATTTTGGTGCAAAGTGGAACATTTTGCTGCTGCCGCGAATTCCTTTAAAGAAGGCCTTTAAGGAACCACTCAAAAACGTTCGTTAAAGATCTCAAAGAAATTCTCTTTCTACTTTCTCACCTTATTTCAAACCAAAGCTGTCAAAGGTTCTACTTTATAAACCAAATATTTATTTGTCTGAGTGATTTCATATGCAAAATTTATATTAAAGGGGCTAATAGACGGGGAGAGTACTAGCTGCTAGTATACGCATAATGTACTAGTCGCTAGTTACTAGCTGCCTACTATCCCTGTCTAAATACCTACTCGCCTTTGCAGGGGCGAATAGGTACTAGCGACGAATAAAATAAAACATGTTCAATTTTACTCGCCACTAGCGCGCGAGTAGAGATCACGTGACCTATTCGCCGCTAGTACTCTTCCGGTCTAAACACGAACTAGCATTCACTCGCCAGTTTAAAAAGCGAGCAAATTCATCGTCCGACATGTTAGCGCTCGTTGACAACAATGACAACAATGTGACTCGCCAGGCTAATAGCTGTGGAAATTAGCGGCGAATACTATCTTCGTGTGTATCTACTATCCGTCACTTTTACTATCGGCAAATACTATCGGATATTATTAGAAGCTAGTACTATCCCCTTCTGTAAGCCCCTTAAGAAATATTATCATTTTTTTAAAGTAATTAAAAATCATTTAAGTATCGTAAATTATCATTTTTAGTAAAGTATTGTATATTTTTTAAAATAGAGACAACTAGAGTAGAAAGGCCCCCACTTGAGTTTTAACATGGGATCTTATGGGGAATAGATTTAACATGGGCTCTTATGGAGAAAAGATTTAACATGGGCTCTTATGGAGATTATATTTAACATTGAGTCTTATGGAGTAATAAATTACTTGAAATTGTAACAGTATTGTTAGGTATATAGTGTAATAAATGTGTTTTTATCTTATAATTAATTGTAAATGTTGAGTTGTTGTGTCTCAAATGATCCTTTATTATAGTACAAAATACCTTGATAACAATCTCAATTTACCTTTAACCTTCCTACCTACCTTTAATCAAGTATTAGCACCACATGTTTTATGTAAACAAAGCAGATGTTTTTAGATCCCAATGCTTTTTAAATGGTAGATATTTTACATTATTTCTTGTTTTCCGGTGAATATCAAGCAATTTCATTAATTTCCCGACCCCCTGGAGCCGAGACCTTTAATTTGAGCCCTCTCCCATCTTTCTATGACTTGCCAGATGTCTGCAATTTGGATGCAAACAACTGCCTTATGAAGTTAAATATATGATTATTATTACTTGAGGTAAAATTTTCTTGGTTATTGCCTGCATCTTTTTATATTAAATTATTTTTATAATTTGTTTTATAATAAAGTAGATTGATTATAACGAGTGATATATTTTTGTTATTGGATCCAACAAGTGCTAATGAGAACAAGTAGTCCCCGCTGAGAATGGGCCCCGGAAACAAGATGGCTGCCGTTTCCCGCCAAAATGTCACCGGAAACAAGATGGCGGAGCCGTTTCCCGCCAAAACACATAACCTCACTTTTTCCCGCCAAAACACATAACCTCACTCTTTTCCCGCCAAAACACATAACCTCACTTTCGGTTCCCGCTAAAATACATAACCTTACTTTTGTTTCCCGCCAAAATGGCGGACATAACTTATACCCATAGAGTATAACCCCCTATAGGCATAGAGTATAACCCCATAGAGTGCTTTACGTCACGCTACCCCTATTACATATGTACTTAAGAGATGGTAATATGTCATATTATTCCCTATAGTGTACATAGAGTATTAAAAGATGTCAAGTTCCCCGTCCCCCGCCCCCGCCCCCGTCCCCCGCCCCCGATCCCTGTACCGGTGTTGCCAACAGCATAGAGTAAAAAGCATATACTATAACAGGTATATAGTACATATAACATACTACGTTACCTCTATTACATACGTATTTGCATATGTACTTCCTATGTCATGCTACCGTGGCGGTGGTGGTGGTGGCGAGTCTTTAAAACAACCGAAACACTGCACTAAACACCACATTGCATTCAAGACTGACTCAGTTTTGATTCAGCTATCGACAGGAAGTATGGTATCCTGTTTGGTGGTTTTGTTGACTGATAAGCTATTTGTTCTTGCTGTACTTTTAGCTTGCATGATATTTATTAAAAGACATACGGGAAGTATGTCGTCATTGTCCCCCGTCCCCCGCCCCCCTGTACTGTAACCAGTGTTGGCAACTGTAGACAGTGAAAACATTCATATTTATAACACTATATGTTATGTCACATTATCCCCCTATAATATAAAGTGTAGTTAATCACATAGAGTATTAAAAGACATGTGTATACTATATGGTATGCTGGGTATGTTACATTAGTCCTTTGTAATGTTATAATATTATATGAAATTCTACTTAAAATTAAATAACTCTGGAATGGGTAAGTTAATATAGCTAAAATTTGGTATTTAGGTACTTCTTAACCTCTTCTGCCTTTTCCAAAACCTTACACCCCCCTCTTACCCCGCCCTCTCCCTCAATTTGTTCTTTTTCTTCTCAAATTTGACAAAAAATATATAAAATCGTCGATATCTCAAAAACTGCTAGTCCGAATGCAATAAAATTTGGTATTTAGGTACTTCTTAACCTCTTCTACCTTTTCCAAAACCTTACACCCCCCTCTTACCCCGCCCTCTCCCTCAATTTGTTCTTTTTCTTCTTAAATTTGGCTAAAAATATATAAAATCGTCGATATCTCGAAAACGGTAAGTCCTACGTCATTTTTGAGGCCAAAAATCACCTACTACGTAGTGTAGGTGCCCTCCAGGCGGTACTGACACATATGACAGGTCTTAACTAGGATGTTGCGGGTTGCATCTTGAAAAATGAAGGGGCAATTATCATGTAAAAACTTAAAATTTAATAACTCAGGAACTACCGGTCCGAATTTGATAAAACTTGGTATGTGGATACTTGTTAACTTCTGCTACAATTTGAATCATACTTATACCCTGTAATGTGGGTGAGTATCTAGATAATTGAAGGGGCTATGTTTAAATATTTAATATCTTAAGAACTAGGTGATGGATATTAATGTAACTTGATGTATAGGTACATGTCAACTTATGCTAAGGCTTAAACTGGGTGATGCGGGTTGCATCACAGAAATTGAAGGGGCAAAAAATTAAAATGCTATAGCTTAGAAACTAATTATTGAATTTTAATTAAAACTTGTATATGGGTACATTTGAGTCTTTGCTACCTTGGTCTGTACCTTTTTTTATCATATATTGAGGTATTAAGTTATTAATTTAAATATTAATGGGAAAATTAACATTTATTGACCAAAAGGGAAATGGATATTTAATAATTAACTTTGCTCTTGTAGCTTTTAAATGGTTGTCCTTTTGATTTGTGTAGTCAGTTTACTAGCATTGACATGTGTAGTTGTTCTTTTGACTTAAGTAGTTAACTTATTAACATGTATAGTTGTTCTTTTGGATTGGGTAGTCAACCTCCTTGTATTAACATGTACAGTTGTTCTTTTGACTTGTGTAGTCACCGATTTCTGTACGGTACGTACTACCTTATATACCTGTTACCATTAGCTCAGTTCATCATTCTGCTCTAGACTTCTGTTCAGTGTAGATATTCTTTGCTCTGTTCTTGATATTGAGATAACATACTAACTTTTGAGTTGCATAAATTTAAGTATATTTTTACATCTGATTTTTATAATTTTTGGTTGGTGTATTTGCCTGATTTTATTAATAGCTGTATTTGTTTTTATTAACTTTAAATAATGCAGTCTGTTTCTAAGAAGAGTTCTCCAACTAAGGAACCAATTGTTTTTATTGGCGAAGAACAAACTTATAATCGAAAATTTAGACTGTATGGTCTTAGTACTACTTTTAAGTTTACTAAGCCTCCTAAAGGCGTGAGTGAGTTTGACTGGATACGTAAAGGGCTTGATAAAATAGTTGAAAGAGAAAAAGCTAAAGCTTCTCCTACAGACTATCTTGGCTTTAAACTAATGTCTATCAATTTGAAAAGTAAGGAACCGGGGTATACTAACATGCGGCTAGCTTCTGAAGTAACTAGTAATGACATTTGGCAGATTTTTGGGGGAATACTTCAAAGTAACTCTGGAAACATTACTTCATCTGATACTTTTAGAGTAGATGTTTCAAGGGTAAATGTTCCTGTTGGTAGTGGTAGAGTAAGACCTGGCCTCTTCAATACCTTCGATGAAGAGTGTAAGGCAAGGCGTGGTATAGTTGTCATTAATAACAGAGATAACTTATGTCTCCCTAGAGCTTTAGTGGTAGGTAAGGCTTATGCTAAAAATGATCCCCAATATAGTCTTATCCGTGATGATAAAGGTAGTCGGCAGAAATTTAGAGCTAAAAAACTTATGGCTAAGTCTCAAGTTGAAATACCAGAGGGAGGAGCTGGCATCCCTGAGCTTGAAAAATTTCAGAACCATCTAAAGAAGTACAGAATAACAGTATATAATTATGATAGTAAAGGTAGAGAAGTATATTTTGCCGGTGGAAATGATGATGCAAAATTTAAAATTAACCTATTGTTTCATGATGGTCACTATAATGTAATTACTAATTTAACTGCTGCGTTTGTTTGTAACTATTTTTGTGAAGCTTGTCATTTTCCTTATGATCATAAGGGTGCGCATAGGTGTTCTAACTGCTGCTCTTCCTGTCATTCAATTTCCCCTCCTTGTAAGCTTGAACATGGAGGCATAACATGCCGGTTTTGCAAACGCTTTTTTAAGAATGAACGGTGTTTTATAGCTCACCAAGGACAGGTTTGTAAGACTATACAGCTTTGCCAGCATTGTAAAAAGCTAGTTTTCCCGACTAAACGTAAAGATGTCCATGTTTGTGGAGAGGTTTATTGTAATCCATGTGGTGCTTTTAAAGACCCCAAACATCAGTGTTATATACAAGTTGACCGGAGAAGTCCAAAGAACCGAGACTTTCTCTTTATTTTCTTTGATTTGGAAACAAGACAGGATGAGACTTTAGCCTCAGATCCTAGTAAAAATGTCCACAAGGTTAACTTATGTGTGTCTCAACAGTATTGTTTTAAGTGTATCAATGGAGGAGAGTGTGAAATTTGCTCAGAGAGACAAAAAGTATTTGAAAAAGACCCTGTTAAGGAGTTTATGAACTATGTAATGACAGTGAGGAAACAGTTTAAACAAGTTTGTGTGATTGCTCATAATGGACAGGGATTTGACTTTCAGTTTATTTTAAAGTATATCATAGAAGAAACCAAGTTTACACCAAACATCACTCCCCGGGGAACAAAATTGATACTAATTGAAGTAGATAACGTAAGGTTTGTTGATTCATTGAGCTACTTTCCTATGTCTCTTTCTGCACTCCCTAAAGCTTTTGATCTGCCTCCAGAGAGAAAGAAGGGTTACTTTCCCCATTTGTTCAACACTCTTGCTAATCAAAATTATGTGGGTCCTATGCCAGACAAACAGTACTATTGCCCTGAAACTATGTTTGAGAAAAATCACAATGACTTTGAGAAATGGTATGATGAAAGAGTAGCAGAAAAATATGTGTTTGACTTTAAAAAGGAAATTTTGGAGTACTGCATCTCAGATGTTGAAATCTTGGCTCAAGCCTGTATTAAATTTAGAGCTTTACTCCTTGAACAGTGTAATGTAGACCCATTTCTAGAATCAATTACGATAGCAAGTGCTTGTAACTTGGTTTTTCGCCGAAACTTTCTAAAACCAAACACAATTGGCTTGATCCCTAAAAATGGTTATAGACTAACTGACAATCAATCAGCATTGGCTTTACAATGGTTAACTTGGGAAGAGGAAAGGCGTGGGGTAAAAATTCAACATGCAGGCAGAGGGAGGGAAGTCAAAATTAAGGGGTTGAAAGTCGATGGGTTTGATGGAAAGAATGTGTATGAATTTCATGGGTGTTATTGGCACGGGTGTCCAAAATGTTATCCCTACAACAGAGAGGCTCCTCTGAAGGAGGATCCCTCTGATACTTTACATTTGCGTTATGAGAAAACCAAATCTAAAATTGAGAAGCTTGGGGAAGTTGTAGAGATGTGGGAGTGTGACTTTAACAATTTAAAGAAAGAACACAAACTAAATCACCTGGATAAACTTTCTATTCTAAACACTTTACCATTAAACGCTAGAGATGCATTTTTTGGGGGTAGGACAGACAATATAAAATCATATTACAAGTGTAAAGAGGGAGAGACAATCCAGTATGTAGATGTTTGCTCTTTGTACCCATATGTAAATAAATATTGTAAATATCCTGTAGGCCATCCAAAGATTTACATTGGAAATAAAGAATGCTTAGAAAGAGGTCTTGAAGTGGATGGTTTAATGAAATGTAAGATCTTACCTCCTTTCAATCTTTATCATCCTGTACTCCCAGCTAAAATGAATGACAAGTTAATGTTTGTACTGTGTAGGACTTGTGAGGAAACTTCAAATCAAGGTGATTGTGTTCATGAGTGTGAGGAGAGAGCTTTAGTGGGTACCTGGACTATGGATGAAATTAGAAAAGCAGTAGAAAAAGGCTATGTAATATTAGACATGTATGAACTGTGGGAGTATCAGATGGTGACTTTTGAGGAAGCAGGGTTGTTCACTGACTTTATAAATAAATTTTTAAAGCTAAAACAAGAGGCATCAGGGTTTCCAGAATGGTGTAAAACTGAAGAAGACAAAGACTTGTATGTTTCCAAGTTCTTAGAGCATGAAGGGATTCAATTGGAAAAGGACAAAATTATTAAGAATGGGGGTTTGAGATCACTTGCGAAGCTTATGCTAAATTCATTTTGGGGAAAATTTGGACAAAGAGAGAACATGGAAAAAACTTCACTTGTTAGAAACTCTAAGGATTTATTTGCATTGTTTACTCAGCTTGGAAGTGTAGTTAGATTTATTGAAGCTATTAATGAAGAAGTAGTATTAGTCAACTGGAAAAACTTAGATGAGGCTAGGGAGACATTGAAAACTGTTAATGTTGTAATTGCAGCCTACACTACAGCTCATGCCAGATTGAAATTATATGAATATTTAGAAGCTTTAGGAGACCAGGTCTTATACTATGATACCGACAGTTGTATTTATTACTTCCGGGAAGGTATGTACAGAGTTCCTACAGGAGATTACCTTGGGGAAATGACAGATGAACTAGCAGAGTATGGCCCAGGTTCATATATAACTGAGTTTGTCTCTGGGGGACCTAAAACCTATGCCTATCTTGTCTGGTCAACTAACAAGCAAGCCCTTGTCTCAGTCTGTAAAATAAAGGGTTTAACATTGAATTTAAAAACCTCTAAATTACTAAACTTTAAGACATTGAAAGATATGGTTCTCAGTGAAGTTCCTCAAATTATAGAAATTCATGAGAGTAGAATCAGGAGAACTAAAGACAAAAATGTTGTAACTACCAATGAAACAAAAATGTTTAAAATTACTGGTTCAAAAAGGAAATTAGTTGATGGATATGATACAGTGCCTTATGGATACAAAAAACAAAGAATACAGTAACATAAACCAGGCATGTACACCACCAAACATAGAGCTCATATACCTCTTAACACATGCTCCAAAATGTTAGTCTGCTTTTAGCTGTGGTACTGAGCGGATGTACTAGAGCTGCTCTGTCGCTATAATAATATACTTGTATTTGCCATGGCAGTCTTTTTGAATTTTTTGTCCAAGACAAAGCTAAAGGAAAACTCTAAATTTTGTTTGACCTGTACAGAATATAAGTTTCAGTTAACAGGTTCAATAAATGTTTTAGAATGGCCTTTGGCATTTTCAGAACAAATAGTATGTCATATAACACAGAATTTGACATCTAAAGCTTTTATACAAATAACAATCAACCATGGTGATACCTCAGGAAATATTCCATTTTTACAGCTAAACAAACTAACACCGGCAGTTTTTGATTATCATTTTGAAAAAATATTTTCTCAAGTTAAGACACTATCAGATATTATAACTTTGGAAGTAACTGTTGTTACTGTTCCTAGCTGCTATCTTAGATGAGCGCAGTAACCCTTAAATGTAATGTATAAACATCTTGTTCTCAATACTGAGGTCATTCTGTCTTGGACAGTGCTCCTGAGCAGACGCGTTGACAAGATATTAACAGTTTAAGTGTTTGCTTAATTGTTTTATAATGCCTGCTAAATATTGTAATCTTAATGAACATTTAGTCTTGGTATTGTTTGATAGTGAAGGTAACCCTTGGTTTAAAGCTATGGATATAGCTAAAGCCTTGGGGCATCTTGAGGTTAGACGGGGGATTAAATCTTCTTTAAATGGTAACAGTATAAAGATTTTTAAAGAATTTCCAGAGACCCAAAAACAAGGTATCAAAAAACATGATGGTAGAACCTATTTTGTTGATGAATCTGGATTACTAACTTTGATTTTACGTTCTCCTAATCCTGAAGCAAGAGAGCTGGTAAAAAGACTGTTTCCAAAGAAGTTTTATCTTCCATTTATCGATATTAAAGATTCAAAGTTATCTTAAACAGATCTAATGTATCCCACTGTATGAGTGTGAGTGTGTATGTGAGAAGTTAGTAAGGCTTAGTCTTGAAAGCTTCTGTTCTGTGGACAGACACCCACATTTTGGCAGGGCTAATCCCTGGTAAGTCCATATGTGGATGGCGGGTTGGCTTAGTTGCCGTAGAAAATGATTTCCCGCGTCTGCCACAGACAAGGGCCTAGTAAACTGTGGCGCCTAGAACCGAGGAGGGTCTAGGCTACACCTTTGAACAGCCCGGTGTGAATGTGATGAAGGGCCTAGTAGACTGTGGCGCCTAGATCCGAGGAGGGTCTAGGCTACACCTTTGAACAGCCCGGTGTGTATGGAGGTCACTGGCGCGGCGTAAAAGCCCGTAAACCTGAATGAAGGTCCCTGGCGCGGTGTAAAAACCCGTAAACCTGAATGGTGTGTGAATGTGGTGGGCAAAGTTAATAGTTTGGCTCAGAACTCGTCTGGGTCATTCAATTAATATGCCCGGTGGGATATTTTTAGATTTCAAAGATAATGAGTAGCTCTCTTACTAAGCTTTGTTAGGTTTATAGAATGTAAAATCAATTGTTTGAGTCAAAAAATATAAAGATCCTCTGTCGGTCTCAGTAAATGGAGAGAGATACGGGTAGAGGACAAAGTCACTACCTTAAACCTCATACACAATGAACGGACCAACAGAGGGCAAAAAAATATATAAAAATATAAAATACAAAAAAGATATATTTCGGAGGCAGCAAATTGTTATGGAATGGCTGTCACGACTCACTGCGTTGGATGGGGCAGTGGGTTAAACAAGTGAGACTAGGCCTACTGGGGAACTCACTATAATAAAAAACGCGCCGGCGTCCATACGGCCTGGTTACGACCTACCGTGGTGTGGAAACTGGACGTTCAAAATTTTCAACATTATCGTGAGAGATAGAACTAATGGTTCTATCCTCACCCCAGAGGTTAGGCCTACAGGGGATGCTCTGGGTTAACAAAAAGAGTGCGCCGAGGCCCCTACGGCATAGCCATAAAGGCTTACCGTGGTGTGGAAACGTGGGCCCTAAAAATTTGTTGACTTAGAAGAGTTCAGTTAAAGTTATTGTGGGATGACTTTAGATATTGCTTTTCTGAAAAGAGCACTGAAATGGTGCTCTCTTCAGTGAGCGTTTGCATATGCGTTTGCGTTTGCATGTTTGTTTGCGTTCGCATATGTGTTTGTATGTGTGTTTACGTTTGCATTGCGTTTGCTTTGTGTATGCTTTACGTTTTTATTGTGTTTGCTTTACGTATGGTTTATGTATGATTTGTGTATGCTTTATGTATGCTTTGTGTTTGCATTGCGATTGTATGTGCGTTTGCGTTTGCGTGATGTGTTTGTATATGCTTTGCGTTTGCGTTTGCATGTTTGCGTTCGCATATGCGTTTGCATGTGTGTTTATGTTTGCATTTGAGTTTGCATATGTGTGTGTTTATGATTACATATGTGTTTGAATATGCGTTTGTATGTGCGTTTGCGCATTGGCATTGAAGCCACCAATGAAATATTAATTAGTATTGTTGTTATTGCTGATGCCAAGTCTCGGTCAAACCTAACTTAACCTGACCTATTTTAAACCTAACTCAACCTGACCTCTTTTAACCTAACTCAACCTGACCTATTTTAACCTAACTCAACCTGACCTATTTTAACCTAACTTAACCTGACCTATTTTATCCTAACTTAACCTGACTATTGGATTTTATTTAAAACATTGATTTATTATAGATAAATTCTTTTATACTATACTACTTAGAGGCAAAACTCCATTGGTAGATAGACTCATATGAGCCAGGTTCTTTAGCAAGTACTGTATGAGATTAGATATTCAAAGAGAGCACCGGAGATGCTGGTATTTGATTAAAGGTAGGTAGGAAGGTTAAAGGTAAATTGAGATTGTTATCAAGGTATTTTGTACTATAATAAAGGATCATTTGAGACACAACAACTCAACATTTACAATTAATTATAAGATAAAAACACATTTATTACACTATATAGCTAACAATACTGTTACAATTTCAAGTAATTTATTACTCCATAAGACTCAATGTTAAATATAATCTCCATAAGAGCCCATGTTAAATCTTTTCTCCATAAGAGCCCATGTTAAATCTATTCCCCATAAGAGCCCATGTTACTGCTCAAGTGGGGGCATTACTACTCGTGCTGGTAAGACGTCCCTGTGTTACTTTGCTCTTTGATATTGCATAACCTAACTTTTATACTTGAAAATGTCTAGTCCTAACTTGAGCTGACTATTGGGTTTTATTTAAAATTGGTATATGGGAACATTTGAGTCAAACACTGTAAAATATACGATAATCAAAGGGAGCACCGAAACACAATGACTACCGGTTAGCCACCATGACATAATCCGAGTTAGACACGAACTCGTACGGAGATTACCGAACTTACACGAACTCAGATCCTAACGAGTCAACAAGTCGGAAAACTGCAACCCTATTGGTTCAGTTCGAGTCAGAAACGAACTCGTCTGGGGATAGATGAAAACATTAAGTGACAACACAAGTAAGGTCCATTAATAAATAAATATATTTGATAGTTTAAAGGGGAATGATATTTTTCTCCTTTACATGATCATAAACTGACAATAGACAATTTTTCATTATCTCTCAACCCCATCTGATAGACGGGGTTTTCATGGTCAAGTTAGGTAAAAATAAACGTAAAGCATACACAAACGCATCACGCAAACGCAAACGCACATACAAACGCATATTCAAACACATATGTAATCATAAACACACACATATGCAAACTCAAATGCAAACATAAACACACATGCAAACGCATATGCGAACGCAAACATGCAAACGCAAACGCAAAGCATATACAAACACATCACGCAAACGCAAACGCACATACAATCGCAATGCAAACACAAAGCATACATAAAGCATACACAAATCATACATAAACCATACGTAAAGCAAACACAATAAAAACGTAAAGCATACACAAAGCAAACGCAATGCAAACGTAAACACACATACAAACACATATGCGAACGCAAACAAACATGCAAACGCAAACGCATATGCAAACGCTCACTGAAGAGAGCACCATTTCAGTGCTCTTTTCAGAAAAGCAATATCTAAAGTCATCCCACAATAACTTTAACTGAACTCTTCTAAGTCAACAAATTTTTAGGGCCCACGTTTCCACACCACGGTAAGCCTTTATGGCTATGCCGTAGGGGCCTCGGCGCACTCTTTTTGTTAACCCAGAGCATCCCCTGTAGGCCTAACCTCTGGGGTGAGGATAGAACCATTAGTTCTATCTCTCACGATAATGTTGAAAATTTTGAACGTCCAGTTTCCACACCACGGTAGGTCGTAACCAGGCCGTATGGACGCCGGCGCGTTTTTTATTATAGTGAGTTCCCCAGTAGGCCTAGTCTCACTTGTTTAACCCACTGCCCCATCCAACGCAGTGAGTCGTGACAGCCATTCCATAACAATTTGCTGCCTCCGAAATATATCTTTTTTGTATTTTATATTTTTATATATTTTTTTGCCCTCTGTTGGTCCGTTCATTGTGTATGAGGTTTAAGGTAGTGACTTTGTCCTCTACCCGTATCTCTCTCCATTTACTGAGACCGACAGAGGATCTTTATATTTTTTGACTCAAACAATTGATTTTACATTCTATAAACCTAACAAAGCTTAGTAAGAGAGCTACTCATTATCTTTGAAATCTAAAAATATCCCACCGGGCATATTAATTGAATGACCCAGACGAGTTCTGAGCCAAACTATTAACTTTGCCCACCACATTCACACACCATTCAGGTTTACGGGTTTTTACACCGCGCCAGGGACCTTCATTCAGGTTTACGGGCTTTTACGCCGCGCCAGTGACCTCCATACACACCGGGCTGTTCAAAGGTGTAGCCTAGACCCTCCTCGGATCTAGGCGCCACAGTCTACTAGGCCCTTCATCACATTCACACCGGGCTGTTCAAAGGTGTAGCCTAGACCCTCCTCGGTTCTAGGCGCCACAGTTTACTAGGCCCTTGTCTGTGGCAGACGCGGGAAATCATTTTCTACGGCAACTAAGCCAACCCGCCATCCACATATGGACTTACCAGGGATTAGCCCTGCCAAAATGTGGGTGTCTGTCCACAGAACAGAAGCTTTCAAGACTAAGCCTTACTAACTTCTCACATACACACTCACACTCATACAGTGGGATACATTAGATCTGTTTAAGATAACTTTGAATCTTTAATATCGATAAATGGAAGATAAAACTTCTTTGGAAACAGTCTTTTTACCAGCTCTCTTGCTTCAGGATTAGGAGAACGTAAAATCAAAGTTAGTAATCCAGATTCATCAACAAAATAGGTTCTACCATCATGTTTTTTGATACCTTGTTTTTGGGTCTCTGGAAATTCTTTAAAAATCTTTATACTGTTACCATTTAAAGAAGATTTAATCCCCCGTCTAACCTCAAGATGCCCCAAGGCTTTAGCTATATCCATAGCTTTAAACCAAGGGTTACCTTCACTATCAAACAATACCAAGACTAAATGTTCATTAAGATTACAATATTTAGCAGGCATTATAAAACAATTAAGCAAACACTTAAACTGTTAATATCTTGTCAACGCGTCTGCTCAGGAGCACTGTCCAAGACAGAATGACCTCAGTATTGAGAACAAGATGTTTATACATTACATTTAAGGGTTACTGCGCTCATCTAAGATAGCAGCTAGGAACAGTAACAACAGTTACTTCCAAAGTTATAATATCTGATAGTGTCTTAACTTGAGAAAATATTTTTTCAAAATGATAATCAAAAACTGCCGGTGTTAGTTTGTTTAGCTGTAAAAATGGAATATTTCCTGAGGTATCACCATGGTTGATTGTTATTTGTATAAAAGCTTTAGATGTCAAATTCTGTGTTATATGACATACTATTTGTTCTGAAAATGCCAAAGGCCATTCTAAAACATTTATTGAACCTGTTAACTGAAACTTATATTCTGTACAGGTCAAACAAAATTTAGAGTTTTCCTTTAGCTTTGTCTTGGACAAAAAATTCAAAAAGACTGCCATGGCAAATACAAGTATATTATTATAGCGACAGAGCAGCTCTAGTACATCCGCTCAGTACCACAGCTAAAAGCAGACTAACATTTTGGAGCATGTGTTAAGAGGTATATGAGCTCTATGTTTGGTGGTGTACATGCCTGGTTTATGTTACTGTATTCTTTGTTTTTTGTATCCATAAGGCACTGTATCATATCCATCAACTAATTTCCTTTTTGAACCAGTAATTTTAAACATTTTTGTTTCATTGGTAGTTACAACATTTTTGTCTTTAGTTCTCCTGATTCTACTCTCATGAATTTCTATAATTTGAGGAACTTCACTGAGAACCATATCTTTCAATGTCTTAAAGTTTAGTAATTTAGAGGTTTTTAAATTCAATGTTAAACCCTTTATTTTACAGACTGAGACAAGGGCTTGCTTGTTAGTTGACCAGACAAGATAGGCATAGGTTTTAGGTCCCCCAGAGACAAACTCAGTTATATATGAACCTGGGCCATACTCTGCTAGTTCATCTGTCATTTCCCCAAGGTAATCTCCTGTAGGAACTCTGTACATACCTTCCCGGAAGTAATAAATACAACTGTCGGTATCATAGTATAAGACCTGGTCTCCTAAAGCTTCTAAATATTCATATAATTTCAATCTGGCATGAGCTGTAGTGTAGGCTGCAATTACAACATTAACAGTTTTCAATGTCTCCCTAGCCTCATCTAAGTTTTTCCAGTTGACTAATACTACTTCTTCATTAATAGCTTCAATAAATCTAACTACACTTCCAAGCTGAGTAAACAATGCAAATAAATCCTTAGAGTTTCTAACAAGTGAAGTTTTTTCCATGTTCTCTCTTTGTCCAAATTTTCCCCAAAATGAATTTAGCATAAGCTTCGCAAGTGATCTCAAACCCCCATTCTTAATAATTTTGTCCTTTTCCAATTGAATCCCTTCATGCTCTAAGAACTTGGAAACATACAAGTCTTTGTCTTCTTCAGTTTTACACCATTCTGGAAACCCTGATGCCTCTTGTTTTAGCTTTAAAAATTTATTTATAAAGTCAGTGAACAACCCTGCTTCCTCAAAAGTCACCATCTGATACTCCCACAGTTCATACATGTCTAATATTACATAGCCTTTTTCTACTGCTTTTCTAATTTCATCCATAGTCCAGGTACCCACTAAAGCTCTCTCCTCACACTCATGAACACAATCACCTTGATTTGAAGTTTCCTCACAAGTCCTACACAGTACAAACATTAACTTGTCATTCATTTTAGCTGGGAGTACAGGATGATAAAGATTGAAAGGAGGTAAGATCTTACATTTCATTAAACCATCCACTTCAAGACCTCTTTCTAAGCATTCTTTATTTCCAATGTAAATCTTTGGATGGCCTACAGGATATTTACAATATTTATTTACATATGGGTACAAAGAGCAAACATCTACATACTGGATTGTCTCTCCCTCTTTACACTTGTAATATGATTTTATATTGTCTGTCCTACCCCCAAAAAATGCATCTCTAGCGTTTAATGGTAAAGTGTTTAGAATAGAAAGTTTATCCAGGTGATTTAGTTTGTGTTCTTTCTTTAAATTGTTAAAGTCACACTCCCACATCTCTACAACTTCCCCAAGCTTCTCAATTTTAGATTTGGTTTTCTCATAACGCAAATGTAAAGTATCAGAGGGATCCTCCTTCAGAGGAGCCTCTCTGTTGTAGGGATAACATTTTGGACACCCGTGCCAATAACACCCATGAAATTCATACACATTCTTTCCATCAAACCCATCGACTTTCAACCCCTTAATTTTGACTTCCCTCCCTCTGCCTGCATGTTGAATTTTTACCCCACGCCTTTCCTCTTCCCAAGTTAACCATTGTAAAGCCAATGCTGATTGATTGTCAGTTAGTCTATAACCATTTTTAGGGATCAAGCCAATTGTGTTTGGTTTTAGAAAGTTTCGGCGAAAAACCAAGTTACAAGCACTTGCTATCGTAATTGATTCTAGAAATGGGTCTACATTACACTGTTCAAGGAGTAAAGCTCTAAATTTAATACAGGCTTGAGCCAAGATTTCAACATCTGAGATGCAGTACTCCAAAATTTCCTTTTTAAAGTCAAACACATATTTTTCTGCTACTCTTTCATCATACCATTTCTCAAAGTCATTGTGATTTTTCTCAAACATAGTTTCAGGGCAATAGTACTGTTTGTCTGGCATAGGACCCACATAATTTTGATTAGCAAGAGTGTTGAACAAATGGGGAAAGTAACCCTTCTTTCTCTCTGGAGGCAGATCAAAAGCTTTAGGGAGTGCAGAAAGAGACATAGGAAAGTAGCTCAATGAATCAACAAACCTTACGTTATCTACTTCAATTAGTATCAATTTTGTTCCCCGGGGAGTGATGTTTGGTGTAAACTTGGTTTCTTCTATGATATACTTTAAAATAAACTGAAAGTCAAATCCCTGTCCATTATGAGCAATCACACAAACTTGTTTAAACTGTTTCCTCACTGTCATTACATAGTTCATAAACTCCTTAACAGGGTCTTTTTCAAATACTTTTTGTCTCTCTGAGCAAATTTCACACTCTCCTCCATTGATACACTTAAAACAATACTGTTGAGACACACATAAGTTAACCTTGTGGACATTTTTACTAGGATCTGAGGCTAAAGTCTCATCCTGTCTTGTTTCCAAATCAAAGAAAATAAAGAGAAAGTCTCGGTTCTTTGGACTTCTCCGGTCAACTTGTATATAACACTGATGTTTGGGGTCTTTAAAAGCACCACATGGATTACAATAAACCTCTCCACAAACATGGACATCTTTACGTTTAGTCGGGAAAACTAGCTTTTTACAATGCTGGCAAAGCTGTATAGTCTTACAAACCTGTCCTTGGTGAGCTATAAAACACCGTTCATTCTTAAAAAAGCGTTTGCAAAACCGGCATGTTATGCCTCCATGTTCAAGCTTACAAGGAGGGGAAATTGAATGACAGGAAGAGCAGCAGTTAGAACACCTATGCGCACCCTTATGATCATAAGGAAAATGACAAGCTTCACAAAAATAGTTACAAACAAACGCAGCAGTTAAATTAGTAATTACATTATAGTGACCATCATGAAACAATAGGTTAATTTTAAATTTTGCATCATCATTTCCACCGGCAAAATATACTTCTCTACCTTTACTATCATAATTATATACTGTTATTCTGTACTTTTTTAGATGGTTCTGATATTTTCCAAGCTCAGGGATGCCAGCTCCTCCCTCTGGTATTTCAACTTGAGACTTAGCCATAAGTTTTTTAGCTCTAAATTTCTGCCGACTACCTTTATCATCACGGATAAGACTATATTGGGGATCATTTTTAGCATAAGCCTTACCTACCACTAAAGCTCTAGGGAGACATAAGTTATCTCTGTTATTAATGACAACTATACCACGCCTTGCCTTACACTCTTCATCGAAGGTATTGAAGAGGCCAGGTCTTACTCTACCACTACCAACAGGAACATTTACCCTTGAAACATCTACTCTAAAAGTATCAGATGAAGTAATGTTTCCAGAGTTACTTTGAAGTATTCCCCCAAAAATCTGCCAAATGTCATTACTAGTTACTTCAGAAGCTAGCCGCATGTTAGTATACCCCGGTTCCTTACTTTTCAAATTGATAGACATTAGTTTAAAGCCAAGATAGTCTGTAGGAGAAGCTTTAGCTTTTTCTCTTTCAACTATTTTATCAAGCCCTTTACGTATCCAGTCAAACTCACTCACGCCTTTAGGAGGCTTAGTAAACTTAAAAGTAGTACTAAGACCATACAGTCTAAATTTTCGATTATAAGTTTGTTCTTCGCCAATAAAAACAATTGGTTCCTTAGTTGGAGAACTCTTCTTAGAAACAGACTGCATTATTTAAAGTTAATAAAAACAAATACAGCTATTAATAAAATCAGGCAAATACACCAACCAAAAATTATAAAAATCAGATGTAAAAATATACTTAAATTTATGCAACTCAAAAGTTAGTATGTTATCTCAATATCAAGAACAGAGCAAAGAATATCTACACTGAACAGAAGTCTAGAGCAGAATGATGAACTGAGCTAATGGTAACAGGTATATAAGGTAGTACGTACCGTACAGAAATCGGTGACTACACAAGTCAAAAGAACAACTGTACATGTTAATACAAGGAGGTTGACTACCCAATCCAAAAGAACAACTATACATGTTAATAAGTTAACTACTTAAGTCAAAAGAACAACTACACATGTCAATGCTAGTAAACTGACTACACAAATCAAAAGGACAACCATTTAAAAGCTACAAGAGCAAAGTTAATTATTAAATATCCATTTCCCTTTTGGTCAATAAATGTTAATTTTCCCATTAATATTTAAATTAATAACTTAATACCTCAATATATGATAAAAAAGGTACAGACCAAGGTAGCAAAGACTCAAATGTACCCATATACAAGTTTTAATTAAAATTCAATAATTAGTTTCTAAGCTATAGCATTTTAATTTTTTGCCCCTTCAATTTCTGTGATGCAACCCGCATCACCCAGTTTAAGCCTTAGCATAAGTTGACATGTACCTATACATCAAGTTACATTAATATCCATCACCTAGTTCTTAAGATATTAAATATTTAAACATAGCCCCTTCAATTATCTAGATACTCACCCACATTACAGGGTATAAGTATGATTCAAATTGTAGCAGAAGTTAACAAGTATCCACATACCAAGTTTTATCAAATTCGGACCGGTAGTTCCTGAGTTATTAAATTTTAAGTTTTTACATGATAATTGCCCCTTCATTTTTCAAGATGCAACCCGCAACATCCTAGTTAAGACCTGTCATATGTGTCAGTACCGCCTGGGGGGCACCTACACTACGTAGTAGGTGATTTTTGGCCTCAAAAATGACGTAGGACTTACCGTTTTCGAGATATCGACGATTTTATATATTTTTAGCCAAATTTAAGAAGAAAAAGAACAAATTGAGGGAGAGGGCGGGGTAAGAGGGGGGTGTAAGGTTTTGGAAAAGGTAGAAGAGGTTAAGAAGTACCTAAATACCAAATTTTATTGCATTCGGACTAGCAGTTTTTGAGATATCGACGATTTTATATATTTTTTGTCAAATTTGAGAAGAAAAAGAACAAATTGAGGGAGAGGGCGGGGTAAGAGGGGGGTGTAAGGTTTTGGAAAAGGCAGAAGAGGTTAAGAAGTACCTAAATACCAAATTTTAGCTATATTAACTTACCCATTCCAGAGTTATTTAATTTTAAGTAGAATTTCATATAATATTATAACATTACAAAGGACTAATGTAACATACCCAGCATACCATATAGTATACACATGTCTTTTAATACTCTATGTGATTAACTACACTTTATATTATAGGGGGATAATGTGACATAACATATAGTGTTATAAATATGAATGTTTTCACTGTCTACAGTTGCCAACACTGGTTACAGTACAGGGGGGCGGGGGACGGGGGACAATGACGACATACTTCCCGTATGTCTTTTAATAAATATCATGCAAGCTAAAGGTACAGCAAGAACAAATAGCTTATCAGTCAACAAAACCACCAAACAGGATACCATACTTCCTGTCGATAGCTGAATCAAAACTGAGTCAGTCTTGAATGCAATGTGGTGTTTAGTGCAGTGTTTCGGTTGTTTTAAAGACTCGCCACCACCACCACCGCCACGGTAGCATGACATAGGAAGTACATATGCAAATACGTATGTAATAGAGGTAACGTAGTATGTTATATGTACTATATACCTGTTATAGTATATGCTTTTTACTCTATGCTGTTGGCAACACCGGTACAGGGATCGGGGGCGGGGGACGGGGGCGGGGGCGGGGGACGGGGAACTTGACATCTTTTAATACTCTATGTACACTATAGGGAATAATATGACGTATTACCATCTCTTAAGTACATATGTAATAGGGGTAGCGTGACGTAAAGCACTCTATGGGGTTATACTCTATGCCTATAGGGGGTTATACTCTATGGGTATAAGTTATGTCCGCCATTTTGGCGGGAAACAAAAGTAAGGTTATGTATTTTAGCGGGAACCGAAAGTGAGGTTATGTGTTTTGGCGGGAAAAGAGTGAGGTTATGTGTTTTGGCGGGAAAAAGTGAGGTTATGTGTTTTGGCGGGAAACGGCTCCGCCATCTTGTTTCCGGTGACATTTTGGCGGGAAACGGCAGCCATCTTGTTTCCGGGGCCCATTCTCAGCGGGGACTACTTGTTCTCATTAGCACTTGTTGGATCCAATAACAAAAATATATCACTCGTTATAATCAATCTACTTTATTATAAAACAAATTATAAAAATAATTTAATATAAAAAGATGCAGGCAATAACCAAGAAAATTTTACCTCAAGTAATAATAATCATATATTTAACTTCATAAGGCAGTTGTTTGCATCCAAATTGCAGACATCTGGCAAGTCATAGAAAGATGGGAGAGGGCTCAAATTAAAGGTCTCGGCTCCAGGGGGTCGGGAAATTAATGAAATTGCTTGATATTCACCGGAAAACAAGAAATAATGTAAAATATCTACCATTTAAAAAGCATTGGGATCTAAAAACATCTGCTTTGTTTACATAAAACATGTGGTGCTAATACTTGATTAAAGGTAGGTAGGAAGGTTAAAGGTAAATTGAGATTGTTATCAAGGTATTTTGTACTATAATAAAGGATCATTTGAGACACAACAACTCAACATTTACAATTAATTATAAGATAAAAACACATTTATTACACTATATACCTAACAATACTGTTACAATTTCAAGTAATTTATTACTCCATAAGACTCAATGTTAAATATAATCTCCATAAGAGCCCATGTTAAATCTTTTCTCCATAAGAGCCCATGTTAAATCTATTCCCCATAAGAGCCCATGTTAAAACTCAAGTGGGGGCCTTTCTACTAACTAGGCTACAAAGTTTTCTTAGTGAAAGATAAAAAGTTAGAATTTCTGGTCAACATATACCTTTAATGTTGTGCAGAGTCATAAGTTTATGTTAGGGACAAACTTCCTTTGTTTGAACGTAACTATTACAAGGTTGTAAATCATAGCTTGTTTGTGAACTCTATGTGGGTAGGTATTTTTCATGCTTACCTTTATTGAATCTGGGGATGTGCAAGTAGTGATTTTTGAAGACGAGTCGAGCTTTAAAAATACTCCGAGTTTCCAAATTTTTTTCGAGTCAGGTGTTTTAAAGATTATGATATAATAGGAGTCATCATGTATCTACACAATCGCCAAGCCAACAATTATTATTAGTATTAATAAAATACAAATTACAATTTTAAGGTAGTTAAACGTAAAATAGTTAGTGAACTAAGAGCGGATACACCCAAGGCCGTAGCCAATTGGGGGGTCAGAGGGTCAAACCCCCCCCCCCGAAAATGTTGAAATTGCGTTTAAGTGAAAGGTTAGAAAGATTGTTTTTCATTTCCAGTAACTGCGGAGCCCAAACCCCCCCCCAAAAAAAAATTTTCCTGGCTACGGCTTTGGATACACCAATAAGTAATACCAAAAGAAAAAGAAAACCTTTTACTGCAAACTCACAATAATTCTTGATTTGATATGTTTTTCAAGCCTAACTTGTCTTTAGGCTTACCTGGGTTTTGAAATGAAATTAAAACACAGCCCTTCTATACCTGACTCAATACATGATTAAAATATTTCCTTTGAGTCACTCACACAGGTACATTTAAATTCATGTAATTGTCAATAAAAAATTGAGTTTGTTTTTTATTTGGTATGGTTTCTAAAATACAACATAATCACTTTTTTAAGAAAAAGAATAAAAAATAACCTAAAACTATAGAAAAGATAGAAAAATATAAAAATGTTTGCAACTTTGATCACTCAAAAGAACTCTCTACTTCCAAGTATAACAAAAGAGGTTTTAGATATGTTCATTAAGGATGGATTAACATTGTAAAAAGTGGTCGTAATATTCTTTCGCACTCACCAATTTCGAGTAGGCGGCGGGAGTAACTACTTTCAAGTATTTTCCAAGTTGAGTTGAGTAGTGTATACTCGGCTCGAAAAAAGCTCGATACTCGAGTACTCGCACACCCCTAATTGAATCTATGACTTAATTTGACGTTTTAAAAACCAACCAATCAGCAATTAAAAATTGTTTTTTAGCAAAATCTGATGCAGTGTGTCACGTTATCACTATGAAGGTCATTGAAGAACCTTTTGTAGCTAAATTGTAATTTAAAAATTTCTCAAGCGAGTTTACATTAATTGTGTCATGAATAGTTAAAATAATGCATAGTACTTTCCGCCTATAAAGAATTCATATATTTACAACTCCCTCTTGCAGCAAACCTGCATAGCTCTACCGAGCGAATTTCAAATTATGAAATAAATTATTTAGAAGTAGTATTCTTCACTATTGCAACAATTACAAATGACTAGAACATACAAAAATTTAAATAACAGATTGAGTTGTACCACTTTGTACTCATAAATTTGTGGTATTAATTTTGTAATTGGTGTCTTTACTTCTCAGTCAATTGGTTGCCTATATTTCTATTTGTCTCTAAGTTTTAAATTTATTTAAAATTGTTTGCTTATTCTAAAAAAAAACAACCTTTTAAGTCTCAAACGTTATGAATTTAGAAAATTCGTTAAAATATCACAAAAATAGCGGTGTAAACATTCAATATGCTTTATAATTGTCCTGTTCGTTCATTTTTTTGGTTCATTTATCCACTATGTTATAGGAATAAACTGTATACTGAAGCTCCAAGATTGGCAAGAAACTTCAAAAAGCAGGTAACTTCTTGTTTATGTCTAGTTGACAATTGATTTATTTATATTTAATAAAATGTTTGTAATATCTCCTAAACCTAAATATCTTATATGATTTTAGATTATTATTTCTCAGACGATTTCAAAGTAAAAAATGAACGCAGATAAAAAAACATGTAAAACATTTTTCATTGCCCCTAAGACAACAAATAAATTTTCAAAAAGAACAAGAAGGTTTCTAATACAAACTTTATTAAACTGTCTGCCTCCAGATTTGCAAAATGTTCCAAATTTTAAATGTTTAAAATACTGGCTAAAACGTTTTTCCTCCGAATGAAATGATTGTTAAAATTTTTTGTTGTATTGGTTTTTGAAGTCTATTTTATTGTTAAAGCAGAAATTGTTGTTCACTTTATTTAATTATTGTTATTGTTAAATATTTATTTAATTGTTAATTATTAGGCTATCATTGTTGTTGGTTATTTATAGCTTTAGGCCTAGGTTAAGTAAGTTTATGATTGTCATCGTATTGTTATTGCAAATTGTGGTGAAGGGAGAAGGAAAGCATAAAAACTTAAAAAATAAACAAGAGACTAACCAGTAATTAAAACAGTGCAGACAAGAAATTTTTAATTAGAGCTGTAGACAAGCCTTTTTGGTTTTTGCAGCTTGTATATATATATGAATGTAATTGGTTGTTTTTGCAAATAAAGTATTATTATTATTATGTACTTGGGAATGAATTAAAAAAAAACATTGTATTTATAATAGGTTGGGAACACATCAAATATTTGTTTTTCTTACTTTCTTGAGAAACCGACAAAACTACACACGTCTGAGAGAGTTCTAAATCAAATCAAGCTTCCTTGGGAAGACAACTTCCATCAGCTGGGAAGTAATGTTGAAGGGAACTTGACCACGTCAAAACTGTTGAGAAACAACCAGGTTGTAATCTTTTGCAAATAAATTTATTGCTCAATAATACACTATTAAATGGAATATTGTTATGCTCAAGCCATTCCGTTAAACTTAAAAAACTCAACAAAATGTTTGCGCAGTGGAGACTTAAACATTTATAAAAATATGATATTGAAAAATATTATCGAAAACACCTAAGAATGGGCAACGCAACCTCAAAACATATCCAGAATTAAATATTATTTGAAAATAAATTTGAGACCATTCATAACTCAGTAAAGTGTATATCATGCTGTTCTTTTATTTATAATTAAGAACAAATTTATTTAAATCATTAATTACTGTAATGTAGTATTACGTGCTATATACGGTGTGTAAAAAAAAGTCCGTCCCCCCCTCTTAAATTTTTTTGTTTGTTTAACCTTTGAGGAATGATACTAACTCAACCCAGATTATTTTTGCCGTTACCAAAAATTTTGAGTGTCCCCTAAAAATGGGGGATTTTGGGGGCAACTCAAAATTTTCAAACGCAAACCCCTTTTGAGTGACCCCTCATTTTAAAGAGCTTTCAAAAATTAGATGAATGGTGGAAATCGGGGGTCTCTAACGTGTTTCTATCCAAATTGACAGCTTGTCAAAGTTTTGAATTCAACACATCCTTGAAACCTAGCGTCTAGGACAATTGGAGTTTTAATTCACAATTGGTGACTTAAAAATGAAACAACCCTTGGAAAAATTTTATTAAATGAAAAAGTGGTCGCTTTTGGTGATATTTAAAATTTTGAGTGTCCCCCTAAAATGGGGGATTTTGGGGGCAACTCAAAATTTTAAAATACAAACCCCTTTCGAGTGACCCCTCATTTTAAAGAGCTTTAAAAATAGGTGAATGGTGGAAGTTGGAGGTCGCTAACGTGTTTCTATCAAAATTGTCAGTTTTTCAAATTTTCAAGGAGTCGAAAACTTTGACAAGCTGCCAATTTTGATAGAAACACGTTAGCGACCTCCAACCTCCACCATTCGCCTATTTTTTAAAGCCCTTTAAAATTAGGGGTCACTCGAAAGGGATTTGCATTTAAAAATTTTGAGTTTCCTCCAAAATCCCCCATTTTTGGGGGACAATCAAAATTTTAAATATCACCAAAATATACCACATTTTCATTAAATAACATATTTTCAAAGGTCGTTTCATTTTTAAGTCACCAAAGGTGAATAAAAAACTCCAAAAGTCCTAGACTCTAGATTTCAAGGATGTGTTGTATTCAAAACTTTGACAAGCTGTCAATTTGGATAGAAACGCGTTAGAGACCTCCAACTTTCACCATTCATCTATTTTTTGAAAACTCTTTATAATAAGGGGTCACTCAAAAGGGGTTTGCATTTAAATATTTTGATTTGCCCCCAAAATCCCAACATTTTTTAACATCAACATTTTTGATAACGGCAAAACATATTTTGGTTTGAGTTAGTATCATTCCACTTGTTTGTCTCAACAAACAAACAAATTTTTAGAGGAGGGGACGGACTTTTTTTGCACACTGTATAAGTTAATTTAAGTTATAAGACATAAAAGTCAAGTCGATCAAGATAACGTGGTCTTTACAGCCTCATGAATAAGCTTTTAGCCCAAGTTGAGTTCGACAAGTTTCTAAGACGGTCAAGTTTGATGGAGGAATTTAATGGTTATGTAATTACTAAGAGCAGAAAAACTAGTTTAGCTTGGTAAACAATACGAAATTAAGACTAAATTAGCTCAAAACTGAGCATAAATAAGCTTCAAATTTTTTTTGTACAATGAAGTAGTTGGTGCCAAAGTAATAATGTCATACTTTCCTGCCAAGGACTTATGAACATTGACAACTTTACACTTGCATAAAAAAACTTAGCATTTATAGAAAGGAGATTTTTGTTCAGTTTTTATTTCATGGACGGCGCCAACATTTTTTCATTTTTTATAAACTTCAAACTATTTAAATTTGAAAGAGGTTTTTACATTTTTTATAAACCATATCAAATTTGGTATTAAGCCATATTGGCCTCAACAACATTATACGAGTCAATGTTTAACCAATTCACAACAAATTTCAAATAGGTCTTGAAAATATGCTTTGATTGTGCCATGTGTAGAAAGGTTAACATTTTTCTAATGTAACTTAGGTGTTTGGCTATACTAACACCTACTATACAAAGTGTCCGGAAATTATGGTAAAATATTTTAGTATATAATAATAGAGGTAAAAATAAGAAATAAGATTTATATAAACATAGGTCCTAAGGTGCTTCGTTTTCCGTCTATGTGTCTGTTTGTGTTTTTTTACATATTTAATTATATCTCACGAACCCCTAAACGTATAATCTTCAAACTTGGTACATAGATTACCACTATCAAGAACCATTATTGTAAGAAGTATCAAGTTTCTATTTTTTACAATTCCAAAATGCCGATTTTTTGTTTTCAAAGCCAAATATCTTTAAAACCACAAATTTTAGAAAAGTTATCCAAGGGACAAAAAAGTTGCAAAAATTAATTCAATTAATGGTAATATTAACAATATGACGATAGGACCACTAACGGAGAAATTATAGATTTTATGAATAGAATCGGGGTTCTTTAGTGTGTTTTGTCTTAAATTTGCATGATTATATTCGGAAAATTTACAATTTCTCCATTATTAGTTGTCTGATCGTTATAATTTTAATATCAGCGTTAAATGGATTAAATTTCGCAACTTCTTTGACTCTCATATAAATTTTCAAAAAATTACGGTTTCAAGATATTTAGCTTTAAAAACAAAAAAACAATCGCCATTTTGAAGTGATACAAACTAGATTTTTGGTATTTATTACTAAAATATTTCTTTATAGTGGTCATTCATGTACCAAGTTTGAACTTTATACTTTATGAGGTTCAAACTCAAAGAAAGTAAAAACTTTAAATATTAAAGTTTAAATATTTTAATATGTAAATTAATTAAACAATTTACATAAATATTAAATATTTAAAAATAATTAAATATGTAAAAATCACAGACACACAGACGAAAAACGAAGCACTTTAGGACCAATGTTTATATTAACCTTTTTTCTTATTTTTACCTTTACCATATATTAATAATATATTATAATGTTTTACGATAAGTTCCGGACACCCTGTATTACTCCCTCATGTCCTCGTTATGTCGTTGTGTCCGGTGCCCAGTTGGCAGCGGACTTGGCTTCGGAACCTTGATAGCGATATCGTAGGTTCGAATCTCCACTAAATCGCAAACTTTAAGCAAAACTCCCCACTGTTTTGCCTCTGTACCGGCTCACTCCTTTCTTCGTTTGACATCTTCCACGCACAGGCCTGACGCCCATGTGGGGGCAAATGCAAGGTAAAAATGCAGCCAGAGTCATTTTTTTATAACGTCAATGTATCTTTCTACCTTTTCAAATTAAATATTTCGTAACATGTGCGAAGTATTTTACTACACAAAATCCGTAAGCAGTTTATGATATTCAAAGTTCTTGTTTAAGATCCGCCAAAGTTAGCCTCCAAGTTCGCGCTCGAGTTCCAGAGCCAATACAACTTGAACATTGACTATGCAACTTGAAGCCGTGACATTGACTATGTAGCCTCCCGGCTACGCAGCGACAGAGCTGTAACTTCAGCCTTTAGACAAACCTTCCAAGAATATACAGTAATTGTTTTATTTTATATACTTAAATATTAATAAAGCCTCCAAACAGGCTAAGCCTTGGAGGAAAGTAATATTTTTCAAATGCACGCAGAAAGGTTACAGCTTGGTGTCTCATATTTTATGTTTTTCATGTTATTTTAAACCTGTACATTTGTTTTTGTATTTATAGCCTATGCAGGAATTGTATTATTGTACGTGTGATTTGAGAAATAAATTCTCTTTTATTTTTATGAGACCATTATTCTTTTCCAAAAATATTTTCGAATAAAACGTTATAGTTAATTTTGGTTATTTAATCATTGACTAATTTTCATCTGTTTCACTGTTTAATTAAATAAGTATTAAAATGTTTGTCAGCACCCTTAAAAATGCGATATCTCCGAAACGCATGTGCGATTTTAATTTTCTTTCACCAAAATATTTCTTTTTATCTCGTTTTTTGTGTTTCTGTTTTTTGTTTTTTTTCTTTTTTCTCTTTAATTTGATATATTGCAAATGGTATCTTGCGATTTGAAAATTTTAAGTTAGGGATGGGGATGAGAAGGGGTTGATGGGGGGGTGAAAATTTTATATGAGAACTGGCTCCCCCAACAGTAGTAGACGTTTCAAGATAAAGGAATACGCAAATTAATTTTAGTTGTACAATAAATTAAGATGCAAGTTAAAAAAAACACATCGTATTTTAAGCCACATTTAAAGTAGGGCTCATGCCTTATCCTCATGAGAAAACAATAAAAAAATATTGATAATACCCAAGTATTAAGTACAAATTAAAAAAAAATTCTTAACAATGTATTTTTTCAGAATCTATGCAAAGATATACAAAGAAAACATAGGAATTAAAGTTAGAACTCATTGCCCCTATGCTCATTCCCACCTATGCGCCTTTGACTAATTCGATATCAGTCCGCTGCGGTTCGGTCGTCATCATTAATGAGCAAAGTTTCTGGGGTTTGGTTTAATTTAAGTTTCAGCTTTTGCGGCGAACCTGTGTTTCTACTGTGTGAAGTTTACTGTCAATCTTCAATTGTGCTTCTGTAGCTTCAACGCGTTACACTGATATCCTATACTCTTATAGTAACATGAGTAATGTTATCTTGCGTGCGTGCGTGCTTCTTTGCACAATTATCTCAAGAACGGCTCCGAGGATTCCTTCAAACTTTAGAATTACGCAATTGACTCAAAAACGTGTTCTGTGCAGATTACTTGGTCAAAGAAAATATAATAACGAAATAAAATTAATCTTAAACGTAAAATTTTAACTTTGGCCTTATGAGTTGCCGTGATAGCAAAGAAATAAACAATAGTCTAAGAGCCAGTGGCTGGCTGACGACACATATTTTAAGAAAGCCTATAATTTTCTCATTTACTCTATTCTACCTAACATTCATGAAAATGGGGCCCTTTAAGCCCACTTGCGGTAGGTTCGGGCTCACCCATGGGTGAAAGGGGTGACAATTTGACATGAAACGAACATATTTTAAGAAGGCTGCCGTTTTGATATGTCACAGTATACACTTAAAGTAACTCGAAAACGGAAATGGCAGACGTCTACCGCGGTTGTGACGTCACGGCAGACGCTTTTAAAATGGCCAAAAAAATTAATTTTTTTCTGACATAGTGTAAGAAAGCTGTCATTTTGATATGTCAAAATATACCACTATTGTAATATGAAAACGGACATGGCAGACGTTTACCATGGTTGTGACGTCACGGCAGACGTTTGAAAATTCAACATATTTAACATAGTACAATGTAAAAGTATATGGCTACAATCTTGAAATTATGTTAAATAATAACACGTTACTACCGTTGGTCATTGTTGAGCCATCTCTAACTGGTTTTGACCAAAACTTTCGGCCGCCATCTTGGATCCGCCATATTGAAATAAGAGAAGTTATTTCAGATGTAAAGATAGTGTTGTGACCCAACATTTAGAACTAGTTTTTTACGCTAAATTCAATGCTACAACCCGTTTTCAATAAAACTATTTATTTTCTTATATAATGCAATTTTTTTGAGGTTATATGAAGAAAAATTAAAATATCTCATAAGTAAAAGGTCATAATTGAAATTGGGGAGCAGCATTGAATTCAGCGTAAAAAACTAATTCTAAATGTTGGGTCACAACACTATCTTTACATCTGAAATAACTTCTCTTATTTCAATATGGCGGATCCAAGATGGCGGCCGAAAGTTTTGGTCAAAACCAGTTAGAGATGGCTCAACAATGACCAACGGTAGTAACGTGTTATTATTTAACATAATTTCAAGATTGTAGCCATATACTTTTACATTGTACTATGTTAAATATGTTGAATTTTCAAACGTCTGCCGTGACGTCACAACCATGGTAAACGTCTGCCATGTCCGTTTTCATATTACAATAGTGGTATATTTTGACATATCAAAATGACAGCTTTCTTACACTATGTCAGAAAAAAATTAATTTTTTTGGCCATTTTAAAAGCGTCTGCCGTGACGTCACAACCGCGGTAGACGTCTGCCATTTCCGTTTTCGAGTTACTTTAAGTGTATACTGTGACATATCAAAACGGCAGCCTTCTTAAAATATGTTCGTTTCATGTCAAATTGTCACCCCTTTCACCAATGGGTGAGCCCGAACCTACCGCAAGTGGGCTTAAAGGGCCCCATTTTCATGAATGGTAGGTAGAATAGAGTAAATGAGAAAATTATAGGCTTTCTTAAAATATGTGTCGTCAGCCAGCCACTGGCTCTTAGACTACAAGGAAAGTTTAAAAAATAAGTAATTGTAACAGCTGTTTGTAAACTATAGCAATAAAGGAAAAAAGCGTGTAAGTTAAATATTACGTGGAGTAATAAAAAAGGTGTATTCATAAATATTACCAAATTGTTTTATGGTAATTGGATGGACTGGAAATATAAAATTATACCTAGCAAGGGTCCATAGGTACTTCTTCTATTCAGAGCAATCCTTGAAGATGTGAACTTTACCTTATTACCTTATCTGTTGATATTTCCCTTCTTTTTGGATTTTAAAGGGTGGCTTAGAAGTAATTGATAAACCTAGATTTGGCTTTTGATTTTTAAATCATTTTTTAAGCGTTACCATTTTTATAACATTTCGAATTCTCATTATGCATTGGAATGTTATTAGTATCCTAATATGTGTATGATAAAGCATTTAGAAGTACTTGTTTAGCTGTGGGACAAGGTATTTAAAAAAATGTGATCATATATTGTAGTTTTGGTTGTTGCACGAAATATACTAACGCACAACTCTCTTTATATATATATTGATCACTACAAAATTTAACGATTTCTGTGAAGTTTGTTTTTCTAAAATGATTTATTAAGAGATTCAGAAGCTATGGAGCTGGAGTTCAAAATTTACCGCTATTTTTGCAAGCTAAAGAAAACCTATGTAGTTAGAGATCCTTATTATAACTTCAGACCACTCAGTGCTTAGACCCACAGACCAGAGATTTGTGGATAGAACTGTGGATATAGTCTGCAAATAACATTAATATATCTTCTTGTCTTTTGCCACCGTTGTCTGTTCTTTTCTCGATGACCCAAAAAAGTTTTGTTAATACGCATTCTTACTTTTTCTGACAAGGTAAAGAATTTATCTCAAGAATATGTTTTTAATTGCTGTCCCCCATGAAAATTTTCCTTCAGATCTGATGAAAAAAAACATCAGACCTGATCAGAAATACCATCAGAACTGATCATTCCTGGTCAGGAATTGGTGCATTTTCTGACCAGACCTGATCAGGAGTGTTGTGATTCCTGATCAGGTCTGGTCAGAAAATGCACCATTTCCTGATCAGTTTTGATTTGTATTTCTGATCAGTTCTGATGTGTATTTCTGATCAGATCTGATCAGAAAATGCACCAATTCCTGATCAGTTCTGATGTACATTTCTGATCAGATCTGATCAGAAAATGCACCAATTCCTGATCAGTTCTGATGTATATTTCTGATCAGATCTGATCAGAAAATGCACCAATTCCTGATCATTTCTGATGTATATTTCTGATCAGAACTGATTACAAAATCCACCATTTCCTGATCAGTCCTGATGTGTATTTCTGATCAGATTTGATCAGAAAATGCACCAATTCCTGATTGTAATTCTGATCAGATCTGACAGCATTCCTAATCAGGACTGTTCAGAAAATGTATAATTTTTTAATGTATTAAATAGTTTACAGTTTTTTACAAAACTGCTGATTCTATTTGGATAGGTAATAAAAAATTAACACTTTTCAAAACTGAGAAAAATATTTTGTAATTATATTAGCAAAAGAACAGCAATGTTGAATTACATTTTACAATAAACGACAATATATATCAAATACATTCTGTTAATAGTGCATTATAATTTAAACTATACCATCATAAAGTAAATTATAATGTTTATTGTAAATTACTGTCTTACTTTTAAACATAATGTTAAAAAAAACTAAGTTGTAAAAGTATAACCTCAACTCAGTTGTAAGTAAAGTTATTAACAGTAGCTCAGTTAAGGTAACGTTTCTGGAACATCCTTATAACAATGAATACACACAAAAATGATGAAAAGCAACAAAAAAACTTTAAAATGGGCAAAACTATTTTTTAAATTATATTAAAATATGATATGAACAACACCAAAGGACCTGAAAATGCACCACTTCTAAAAAACCATCAACCAAGCGATGTACATCGTTATTTGGTATTTATAACAAAATATATCAAAAACATTGTAATAAAAATTAAAACATTATATAATAAATTAAAATGTTTCTATAATATATTATTGTATTAAAAATCTCTTTAATTGTGTGCGGTCGATTGCAAGGGCACTTGGCACTGGCAAACTATTTTGATCGCGAGGAAGAGCGAGAGAGAGGAACATACACTGTATTAATGCCCTCTCTCTTCCTTGAAAACTTGCTAGCACTGTGTTAACATTAAAATTTGATATTAAATTAGTTATTATAAAATGTGTTACAGGAGTGCTGATGATGTGTGTGTATGGTTGTAGCTTGGAAGAACAGTAGTAATTCTGAAGATCACTTTTTGATTTGTTTTCAATAATAAAATAGTACCATTCAATTATGTAAAAAAAGGCCTGGTTTGCACACATGACTAGTAAAGTTGTGAGTAGCCAGTAAAAACAAAGGATTCTTTGTAGTGAAAAACAGGATCCTTTGTTTGTACTGGCTACTGACATCAGAACTTGTCACCGTATAAACCAGGTGATGATTCATCATTTCCTAAACCGTAGGTTAGGAAATGATTTGCATAAAACAGTGTCAGCTGATATGTAACTTTTAAACTTAATAGCAGAGAACGAAAGAGAGGGAACGGGTACAGTGTATGTCGTTCGCTCTCGCTGTTGCCCGCACTGTCTCGCGGTTGACCGCCTAAGTTAAAAACAATTGTAAGAATTTTTACATAAGACCTGCGCTTTTTAACCAAAATCCTTACTGTTTTTAACAATAAAAAACTCAAATAAGCTGTTTATTTTTGTTTGTGTATCTCGTAGAGCTTTCTTCCCAAGTTTTTTGTAATTTCTTGTTGATTAATGACTTGAAGGTTATGTTTAGTGGATAACATTTTTGCTGCATCTGAAAAAAGGATGTTGAAGATAATTTTAAAGGGATATTACATGACAAATCAACACAGTCATTTTACTTCACCATCTCAAAATGTTGTTAGGATTGGTACCAAATCAGCCATTTAGCCATGAAATTAGCTTATCAGCCATTTTGTAAAAAATTTCTCATTCAAAAACCAGTTTTACACATAAAATTATAATTCACACGCTTCAATACAATTACAAAACAATTGAGTATAGCCTATTAAATTATTGTTCCTTTGGTCCCCGGTTCCAAGTCAAATCATCCAGAAAATAAAGGATTTGTAACCCACCATCTCAGAATTTGATGAAACTTGATGATTTTGTTCTTTTCACATGCCTATGGAAGAATACCAAATTTTAGCTTCATATCTCAAACGGTTTTTTTCTTGCAGACATTTGAAATTAGTAAAAATCTGTCGTTTCTGTTGTTCCCGAGCTCCAAGATAAACTTGCATAGCTTAAAAAAAAAATTGTATCTTTGCCATTTTTAATCCAATTGTTATGAAAATTTGCAGTAATATTAAGTAAAGTGTGCTAAATCCAGAAAAAAATAAATCATAATTATCTTTCTATATATAGGTCATTTAAAAAAATATTAAATTTTTTTTATATTTTTAGTCCGATTACAGTGTTTTACAAAAAAAATTAATATCTCCTAAAGGCACATTGACAATCAAGTAAACTTTTTTTTAAACTTATCTACATTAAACAGATGCAGCAACAAAACTCATGACTTTTAGCATGCTTTGTAAATTAAAAAACTTTTTAAAAATGTCCAAATAAAAACAAGTTTTTTGAATTTTTTAAATGGAAGAATTTTAAAAATCTAATTTTGGTTTGCACCATTAAATTCAGCTTGAAAAAACAAATATTTTTGTACTTTGAATGTTTGTTCTATGTCTACTGGTTGCTGAGATATTGATTGTTGTTAATACGTTACGTTGTTCAATGTTAACCTTATGGAAAATAAATAAAACTCAATATCTCACTTATTTTTCAACTTATCACAATAAAATTTGGTATATAGCATCTCCTATTTGACTTTTCTTTGATGTTGGCTAAAAACATAAACATTTTCCATTCCTATGCCAGCAATCCTGCATACTCATAGAAACGGAGTGTTAGCTTATCGTAGCAAAAAATAAGCAATTTTGCTGCCTTGGGAAAGCAAAAAATAGTTGATTTTCAATGAACCCACACACCAAATTTTATTATGATAAGTTGGAAAACAAGTGAGATATTGAGTTTTATTTACTTTAGTAAAGAAATAATAGTATATTTCACTACTAGTCTCGAAAGTAGCCCGTTTTGGGGCAAGATAGTGTTTTACATGCGAGGCGTCAAGCCTCGCATGTAAAACACTATCGAGCCCCGAAATGGGACTTTTGTGATGAGTTTTGAACAATACATTTCATTATGATGCAAATAAGTAAACAAACTTGTAATAAAAAATCATCCAACATTTCATAATTTAGTCATTTCTCTATAAGCAAACACAATAGGGCTGAACTGTCTATTTTAGTTTAGAGTCAGATGGTTGAACTGTCAAAACTGGAATTTCGTTTGTTTGGGTACGGCAAAATTTTGTTTGGGTACGGAAATGCAAAGTTTGGGTAACGAAAAATCTGCTGATCATTATTTCTTTTGATGTAAGGAAATCGAGGGTTTTCGTAGATCTCAGCTGTACGGTAACGGGCAATTTTCGTATACAGAGTGATGAAAAATGCTTTCCGAGGTCATAAATACGTTAAATCAGTTTAAACTGTTTTTTGCAGTCAAATATACGATACGGTAATGCTACAAGGAACTTAAAGTTTCACCTAAATTTATTTTGAATTGCTGTTTTAGTAAGTAGACTTCTTGGCAGGCTACCTGTGTTAGTTAACACTGGGTTTGCAAATTATCGTGGCCTATTTATATACAATTCACATTTATAGTTTTTCACTCCAGGAAGAAAGCTTGTAGTTACAATACACGCTTGCTTACCTACATTAAATGCAAATTAGTTAAAAATTAGCAAAAATGCCTAAATACCAAGGATATTTGCTACCTAACATTATTTGTCAACCTTGGAACATCATATCGTCCAAGAGAAAACAAAACTTTGTATCATTATAGCCTACCATAGTTTTTTTAAATTCCTTTCACACCACATGAGAATTTCCGCAGATTGATGAAACATCCAAATGAAAATAATCTTTAGTGTAACATCGATTAAAAAATTACGAGCCAATAAGGAATCTGAAGAATGTTATGGAGTTTTCCGTGCACTGATCATATAACATCATAAGAAATATAAGACAAAAAGGAATCATAAGACACCCACAGAAAGCAATAGCCTACTAAAAACCTACCTGAATTTTTTCTCCTTAAGTTGTGTTTTGAAGCCAATCCATAGGCCTAGACTGAATCGATTCTCACAATTTCTCCAAAAAGCCTAGAAACTTGTAATATTTTCTTGGTGTTAAAAATGTAACAGCAAGCTCCTTCCTAAAAGAAACACAAAAAAACAAAAAAATTACAAAATAAACATTATTAAATTGCAGATAAACAAATGTAAATTGCTTGAAGGCTACTTCAATATTTAAAAAGTTAAGTTGGCTAAGGTACTCATTACCAACGTTTCCAAATAGGCGGGTGCAGTTTTGTCAGCGGTCTAAATTTTATTGGAAATTGGCTTCAATCTGAAACTTTTATACGTCTGTAACCGAAATTAAGATTATTCGATTTCATCGAGAACAAATCAAGACACTTCAAAACATCAATTATCTATTCTAAATAAACAAAACAATGTAATCAAAAGCATTAAGGTGGAGTCTGATAAGGTCTCACCTGATGGGCCTACCCAATCAGAGTATATTTAAGTTAGGCCTTTGATAAGTGCTAGTGACGGGCAAAAATAAACAGTAGAAGTAAAATAGGTGATTTGCATTAGCAGAACGAAATATAATCAGAGGTTATACAGTTGGTGCGTTTCGTCTTAAGCTTTGGCCTATTCCGTTGCCGAAGCTGTCAAACATTATTTATTTATTCTTAATGATCTGGGACAATAAATAATGAAAAATTAATCTCAACAAATATTAAATGTGATTAAGTACAAATTACAGTAAATAGGTATATAGACAGCTATTAAAAAATGTTAACATGTCAATTTAACTTTAGGGATCAGCTGTAGTGTTCTGAAGATATTCACTCCACTCCAACCGCTTCAGGTGTAGGCCTAAACGGTTCCCATAGCTCAAGATAAAACGCCCAAACTGTATCCAACAAGAAGTTCAAAATTTAGTAATAAGGCTGAGGCATACACGTAGTTAGGGGGTACGAGTTTTATAGCCTATCTGATCTTCTGCCGTTTGTTCCTATAGCAGACGATTCAACATCTGATTTTCTAAGAAACAATATCGAATGATCTACCAATAGTTGAAGTTCGATGTACAGTCTGTTGGACAGAACTCAACATCCGATTCCATTGTATTTGATATCGATTCATTTGTTACTTTACGAAAATATATTTATCGATAATATTTTAGTACAAGATGGCAGATGATGAGAAATAAGGTAGTAAGTTGTGTTTAGTTAGTTAATTATAGTAGGCCTAACGTTTTAATTTAGTTTTTATATTAGGCCTATGTTTAGTATAATTTTAGTTTTACTTTATTTACGTTTGGTATGGTTTGTTGTTTGTGAGAGAATCAATTGATATAGGTAGGCCTAGATGTAATTGACAATGGTTTCGGTATTTGTTTGTTATCGAAGTTTCTTCACTAGCCTACTGACGGTTGTTTGTTAAAACAGTACATCAGTTGAGTTAAACACGATAGGTTGATAGTTAATATCGAATAACCAAAATCTGAACTGAGTACCGAAAACAAAACTGATCTTTGCCCATGTTAAATCCTATTGAGAATTTCAGTTATCAAACCTATAAGCATTAAAGGTAAACAATGACAATAAACATAAACCTGGAAGATCAGATATGAAACTCGTACTGAATTATCACATGGGAGTGTTTTGGAAAAGGCTAGGAGAGTTGTTATGATATGCATAATTACCAAACTTGTATCAACTAATCAGAACAACTATAATGGAATGCTGAAAGTTGAGGTTAGGTTATCTTGATTTCACAATACATGACTAAATAAATATCCAAAGTATAAACTTACCAAGAACGATGAAAGCCCGTATTAGGGTTAACTCATTGTGTCGTAGTTACTTGAAGACCGCAATTAAGTCTAAACTTCCAATTTAAAACATTAAAAGCCGTTATGACTTTAACTGAAACTGAGGCCAACGGTGTCTCACTCCACACTCCACCCACACGTCCACATTCAGGCTCCAGTTCAGTCCAGTCCACCGCACCGCACTGGTTAAACGTCGCGGCGTCGCGCGTCGTCTGAAGAGAGGTTTTGTCTTGACACAATTCACGCATCATGCTAGTGATGTTATTTATGGCCCATATTATTTTGGCAGGGTGATTGTATTAATTTGAAATAAATTGCTTATATTGTGTCAGGCATTTTTTTTTAAATATTAAACTATTATAAAACATATTAAGTATACCGTAACAAATAACAATTTAACAAATAGTGTAATAATTTTATATAAATAATTCATAACATAATTTATAAATCCGTTAAATTTATAAAAATTATTTTTATATTTTTGAATTTAAGGTTGGACTAAATAAACGATTACTGTAGAATTTGTGTATTTTTTTACACCGAGGATGATAGTTTTTTATAAGCGCACAAGACTTGTTAATCAAAACGTATAAAGATCGAAATGAATAAACAACAAAATAAAAAAATATGAATAATAAAACGTTATATTTGTTATTTAATTTGATTTTATATACTTTTAATTCATATTTTTCACGTGAAAATAACGTTTTTAATTTCACTACATTTTTCACTTTACATTTTTTCACCATGTTCACGTGAAAAATATGTTTCGCTTTTTACTTTTACGTTTTTTTACTTTTTTTCACGTGAAAATAACGTTATTTTTACATTGTGTGCTGACTGGGTTATAAATTAATTATTGAATAAAAATATTCTTAGAAAATTACCTCGTGTATGAAAACATATATCTTTGAAGCTGTTTTCTTCTAAACCAAACCATTTTCAATTTAATATTTTATCGACATATATATAGGAATATTAAGACATGACTTCAAATATTTATTAGTTCGCATACCTTAATGTGTTGGGATTATGTCAGATCATATGATATCATATTCATGACCAAGCCTGATCCGTCTTGATCATGTTGAAATCAGCCCTAATCAGACTTCATTAGTTGGGATCAGACCTGATTGGGTTCAGGATGAAATGCATCAGACCTGATTGGGTTTAGGATCAGACCTGATTAGGTCTGATTATATCAGATCAGACATGGTCAGATCTGATCGTGTTCAGGAATTAACACATCAGATCTGATTGGATTCAGGATCAAACTTGATCGGACCTGATGAGATCTGATTGTATCTGATCGGTCTTGATCAGATCTGATCAGATTCAGGAATTGACGTAGCAGACCTGATTAGATTCAGGATCAAACTTGATCAGACCTGATTGGATTCAGGATCATACTTAGTCAGACCTGATCAGGCCTGATTATGTCAAATCAGACCTGGTCAGACCTGACTGGTTTATGATCAGATCTGATATATTTCTGTACAGATCTGATCAGACCTGATTTAAAATTTTCATGGGGGGTATTATTTTATGAGTCGTATTTTATCACACCACTATCTATCGACGTCGTTTCAAGTAAGCTGATCTTAACCAAATATTTGTCACATTTTACTTTATCATACAGCAACAACGTGAAAACCAACTGGCTTGTCAAGTATTGCTGTCATAAACCAACAAAACACACAGATGCAGATTGAAATTCGTTGAACAGTAACTACAAATCCACATTTACATTCAATAGTTTGTTGAACAAGGTAAGGTCTGGAGTATTCCTTTTGTACTTTTGATTTTATAATGATTACATGATGTTAAGAACATGATGTTAGATTTATGAAAAGTGATAGAGTATACACCTTATTAATTTTTATTGGTCCGTTTATTACTAACATTTAAAAACAAAAGTAAAAAATAAGTGCCCATTTCCTTGAAGAAGTTATTAATACAAATTATTTTTGCCTGTTAGTTAATATTTGGTTACTTAATTTGATCAACAAATTATGTCACATGCCTGCGTAGAAAACGGTACAAGCCAAATAAATACACAACTGAAAAAGTAGATTTTAGCAGTTTTTTTGTATCTTGAGAAAACCCTTCTAAACAAAACGTTTGGATTGAAACCGTTTAAAGTGTTTGAAAACCTTCAAATCATGCATACTTAATATAAAACTGTCTGTATTTCATTGTTTCTGTTGCCCGTGGTGGCTTGTGTAAATACGTTTAATAGATGTGTAAACATAGGTGGTTACACAGCAGAAGCAAGACCAGTTGTTTCATTTCAGTGGTTCAAGACTAGCGCAAATCAAACCGGCCGACGAAAATAACTAGTTTGGTATAAATGTTTTACATTTTTTGATCTTCAATCGATTTTTTTATTTTCACTTTTAGCGAATTTCCCCTATAGGGAAGAAGCTGTAACTGTAGCATTCATGGAAAGACCTAAGCCCGAGACCATCATAAATTTTCGTTTTGGGGTCCCCAGATACCCAAAACACCATTCGTTCATTTTCATAACTCATATCTATATATTAATCTTTGAGTGTTTAATTAAGCATGACATCTAACGTAAAAGTAGTCCAATCTGAATGAAATTTGACACAGACATTTAAAGTAGTAATTATTCAGACGAGTTCAAAAACCAGCCTGATCGAACTATTTGAGGGGGGGTAAGGGGGGTAAACCCCTCAAAAATGGGGTTTTTGGATGTTTTACGTAGAAAAATAAAAATTATAAAATTCTTGTTTGAACCATTGAATTCAGCTTAAAAAAATTAATATCTAAGTACTTCGGTCTTTGCAGTTAGTACTTTGGTCTTGTCTTTGGTACTTTGCTCTATGTCCATTGGTTACCGATATATCGGTAGTGGTAAACACAGTACGTAGTCCCCAATGTTAACCTTATGGGAAATTAAACAAAATTCTGTAGCTCGCTTATTTCTCGACATATCTGAATGAAACTTGGCATATGGCTTCATTTAGTTGATATCTACTGGATTATTGCAAAAAATATATAAATTTCCCACTTCCATGGCAGCAAACCTACATTCTCATTTCCCATGTTATTCCTATGGAGAAAATTGTTGTATGCCCATTTTAGGATTAGAGTTGACTTTACTTTATTTGAGGCTCTGTATAAAGGATTTACTTAAGCAAGTGAAATCCGCTGAGTATGCAGGTCTGCTGCAACGGGGTTATGTATTTTACAGACAACTCACGAGGCGGAATGCTCGCGCTGTTATTGGTGTGGCTCACTTTGGAGGTCCAGTCGGTCATCTCGGACGGACAACCATTTTTGAACGATCTGAGAAATATCAAATGCAAACCACAAACTTGGATGAACGAATTTTCGGGCGGTAAAGGACGACTCGAATGGAAGAATGGCAGCTCGCAACAGCACCAAGGGTTTGATGCCCGAGCGTGAGTTACACTGTGACTGCATAAATCATACAGTTCCTTCGCAATTTTACACTTACATTTCGTTCAAAATTATAAATCTTTAAAGTTTCAATTTAAAATTACATGAAATACTAGCTGTTCCCCGTTGCTTCACCCACAATTGAAATGAGAGTGAGGTAGTAACCTCTTCTCCTCGAGAATAAACGCACAAATCCGTATACTAATAGGTGAGGAATTTTCTTTTGCTGTCATAATTTGTCCAAGGCTGACGAATTTTAACGAATGAGATTTAAATTTAACGATATATCTGAGTAGATTGGGCAAGGATTTGAGGTTCTTAACTGTAGCGCTGCCCGTCGGTGCTGTAGGCATTGGACCAGTCTCGAGTACACTTTGTTTACACTGCTTACTTTGCAAGATTAATCCACACTGTTTACTTTGCACGAGCCATTCTAATCTCGGTTATTTTTCTATTTAATTAACACAATAATTGACAGTGAGACCTTTCTCAATGGTACTTTGGTATTATACGGAGGCCACTATTTTTAGAGAGTTTTTTTTTAACTGGATACCAAAAATAATTACATAATTAGAGAGAACACAGTTTAATTGACTTACTGTCAAAATTTGACATAATTACGATGAGCGGTCTTTGTGTTATGCCTCCCAGAAGGCAGCGATGTCGGCGAGGTAAAGCGTCATCGCCGCTAGCGACAACACCCGATCGCCACCCTTATACAGCGCGCTGCGGCGGTTATGTTAGGTTAGGTTATCATAAATATGTTATTAGGACTTCCCTCGTTTCGTTACAAATAAACGATACTGGATGAGTCATACTTTCGCCCGCCAAATCCTGTACGCAAGTGATGCACACACGCTGGTAAATAGCCCGACATAGGCCTACTTGGAGGGGATTTGGCGGACGAAGGTATGACTCATCTGTTATCGTTCGATTTGTATAATGAACTGAGAAAAGTTTTACTAACGTATTTAATATAACCTAACCTAACACAACCGCCGCAGCGCGCTTTTTGAGGGTGGCCTCCGTATAATACCAAAGTACCTTTTCAATTATTTATTATTCGGGGTTTCCCCTAAGGGCACAAAGTTGATATTGGCTGCGATCTCACTATAATTTTAATAATGGGCGAACCAAGCACGGTGAACAGCTAGTATAGCTATAATTTTAATATTGGCTAACTATTTCATCCGCAAAAAACACTACCATTGAATGTAGATATTACATTGACTTAATGAGAAAATCTTCAAAACAGAGGGTTGAAATTTAACAGTTGAAGCAAGTTTCAAGTTCATGTTGCAAGTGCATTATTATTTCTATTTCATCAATTAGTTTGTACAATAAACAGTTTGAAAAGTTATGTTCTGTAAAATACTTTTCATCAATTCCACTTAGGATTTTAATTATTACTCTATGAAGAATTCGACAGTTCATACAATGACAATTTAACTAACACTCAGAAGTCAGATTACGTTGCAAGACTATAAATTGTAAATAATTTTGTAATATTTTTCAATTTCAATCGAATTTAAATTTAAGTTGTATATGTTTTATGTAAGATCACGCTCCTTTAAAGAATTTATTCGATTGCATTGAAAGTTCATTACATAAAATTGTAATGCGGTTATTCATTTTAATACATATAATATAAAAATATAAGCTATTGCTCTGTATGATTTTTAATTCTTTTCACCAGTCAGCTCTCAACAATTTTAAGAACTACATCGACTAACTGCAGCTATTTATGGAATACTAGCAGTTGCCCGTGGGTTCGCTCACGATAACAATTACAGTGATCTTACTTCTGCGCTCTTTGAAGTGTCAAATTTTAGTATTCACAGCTATTTACTATTCACTATTTGGATGTTTAAGTCCTTATAAATCGTAAATATTGAAGCTAAGGGCGTTCACGGGGCGTGGCCCGAGGGGATTTTAAGGAAGTGAATAGGCCTATGTCCTTTTTTGATATATAGCTAATGCAAAATATTTCCTTCATGTCTAATCCTGCAACATTTCAGCTAAGTTGATCCAGTATTTTTCACGTGGTTGAAAAACTGATATTCACACAAACATCCATACTTTCACATTTATAATATTATATAAGTAGGATAATTAATGTTTATTTAGTTATCTGGATTAATGAAAAATGATAAAAAGCAAGGGTAATAAGATTTGTATTAAAACGTTGGAATCTTCCAAAGCAGAAACCTCTGGGAATTTCCTAAAACAGATTCTTAGTACGCATCTATGGCCCAAGGGGAGTGTAAATACCAAATTTCAGCTCTGCAGGTCTTATAGTTCTTGAGATTTGCTGTCCTTAAAAAACCCTTCTCCTTTATATTCAGTATACATAGAGAGATTTTCATTTTATATTTGATAATGTATTTTATTTACAGTTAATGATTTCGTGATTGTAATTGTAAATTTCTAACGATAGACTTCTTTGAAAATATTGGTGATTTACGGAGTTAACCATAGCGTTAAGTTCACAAGAGTTCTTTTAGTTTCTTAAGTGATTTTTAGATTTTTTACCTTAATACTAATTTCCACTTAATCTTCTTGGCGATGGTCTGTCGGTTCGTTTTAAAGCCCAGGGAGTGAAATATGTTGTGTTATTCGAACTAATGTAAATTCGTTGTTTATTTTTACAGGAAGGCAACCAACAAAAAAATTGTCGACGTGTTTATCGACCTTACTGGAAAAACAGGGAAACATGCTGCTATCTTGTGTGAAGTTAAATTAGTTGGAGGGGAAATCGACGCTTTCTGGATAAATAGAGCTGGCGATGAAGACACTTTCGCTTATGTATTTAAATATGACGGGAACACACTGAGATTTGGGGTGAGAGGGAAGGGCGCGGAGAGAAAGCCGACTGTAAGATTACAGGTTTATGGAAGGCGGAATCCTACACAAGCCGAAGTGACGTGCGGCGTGGGAAACAAACACAACAGATGCCCCAACCAAAACAGCGTGTACCAATTGCACTTCAATGTAAGAAATCAATTTGATACAGCATGAAAAAAGCGATGGACTTAAAGTAATGGTCGAGTGTTTACTGTTATCAGTAATCCTTTTGAAATAAATGAATAAGTCAATGACTGTTTTGTCTTAATATCTATATTACTAATTCTGTAAGCGATTTTTTTAAATCAAAATTGTGAGAGTCTGACAGCTCGCAGGATAATGAGAGAGGGCTCAAATTAAAGGTCTTGGTCCCAGGGGATCGGGAAAAATATCAGATTATGTTCAAATCTACCAGAAAATGAGAAATAACGAAAAATATCTTCCATTTAAAATGCATTGGGATTAAAAAACGTCTGCTTTGTTTACATTAAACATGTGGTGCCAATGCTTGATTCCAAGCCAAATGGTAGATGTTGACATGTGGGATTGTTTTCAAAATGCAGCTAACTATGCATGTTCAATGTACTATAACAAAAAATGTTTTAAATTTAAGATTTTCTTATTTTATAATAATTAAGGATTTGAGTTTTTTCATAATTTAAAATTGTAAAAAGTTAAGTACGTTTGTTTAGTTTATGTTATAACGATGCAGATTTAATACCAAATGATCTATATATATATATATATATATATATATATATATATATATATATATATATAATTAAGTAAGGAAAATTTTTTGCGCCGAAATTGTGGGCGTTTGGAAGGTCGCAGGATGATGGGAGAGGACTCAAATTGAAGGTTTCCATCCCAGGGCCAGGGCCTCGGGGAAAATACTGAAATTGCTTTAAGGTTACTATAAAATGAGAAATAATGTAAAATAGCTGTCATTTAAAAACCATTGGGATGTAAAAAGGTCTGCTTTGTTTACTTAAAACCAAATGCTAGATATAATCATAATTATGTGGATCCAAAAGTCTACTTTCTAAGAAGGTATTTGTACTATAGTAAAGAAGGATTATGCTTAGGGGCTATTAGCCCCTTCAAGCCTCTAGTTTTCTCCTATTTTGTTTCAATTTCTTATTACCTAAGGTAAGGTTTCGAGCACTGATATTAGTTACTATGTGAAACATACACTTTGAAGCAGCGTTCTGAAAGTCCCGATGGGTTTAGTACAGGGCGAGATCTGTTGACGTGGCTGTCCAAGTCCGATACATGAACTAAAATTTTCCCCCACCTGCTATGTTAAAACGCTTTATACTCCTTGCAATGAGTGCGATACTCTATAAATCACGAGTGCGGTAAATGCTCAATGTTGCCAACTCAAGAAAAAAATAGTATATCACACAATTTACATACACATTATACATGAACACAACATACACATTTTAACTATGACGACCATATCTCAATTGTAACTAAACTGGTTTCCCAGGTTGCGACTACGTACAGTTAATAGCGATAAGTTAATAAAGAGCAATATTATTTAATCAATTGTTGCCGTCTGTGTGACGATAAGACGTATTCCTAGAAAGGCTTACTCGGTCGCTGGACAGCAGAGATAACGCTTTTTGTTATCTCCCCCGCACAGATAAATATAGTTTTGTTCGCATTTTCTGTCTTCAGTTTATTTAATACTTTTTTAATAACTTTCATAGAAGTGTAGTGTTTTTTACTTACCCTGTATATTTGTTGCTGGTAGTGTCGCGAAAATTATCGTACGCAACTCATCCGGGAAGGTGTTTAAGTTACTAGGCCGGAGAGTAATGTTTTGCCGCGAGCGAAAGTGAGAGCAGGAGTTTAATGCGAGTACCGTAAAACTTAACTCGGCAGTGTAACGGACGATACTTTTCATCATACTACTCAGAAAAAACATACTTTAATCATAACGTAGTCCTTGCTTAAATCAAAACGTTTCTAAATCCTTCAAACCTAACCTATAACAAACAGAACAAACACTTGCCACGGATGCAGTGCTGCCACTACATTCCTCTAAAAAGAAACCAATAAACAAGCATTAAACGTCGGCTTGCTGCAAATCAACTAATTGTTACATCCGTTTTATCCGGCCTTTCAGAAAACAGATGTTTCTCTGTCAGTATGAGGAAAATAATATTTTGTCTCCCAGCGGGAGTAAAGTGATTACCTTGTAAATAAATCTATAAAAATAACATTGAAATCAAAAGTTAATTCAAAAATCAAGCGCCTTCAAATTTCTACGGAGACACGCAGATATGTCGAGGATCAACAGAGTGATTTAGTGGCAGGAATAATCACATAAGAATAACACGAACAACAATGAGCTGTAAGAACGTCTAAGAATTATGCATGTAAGAATGTTGCCACAATCGACTGATCGCTGGTACATGAATGGTGGCAGCTACTCGGATGCAGCACTAATTGCAGTTCGAAACAAAATGGAAATCGTTTGTTAGTAGTTTAGCCCTCGACAGGCTCGGGCGCCAAAATTTTCACTCGTGAGGCAATGTTCTCCACTCACTCAACACACACAAATAACCTTTGTCCTTTGAGCGAACTGGGCCGTAGCTCATTCCACCTAAGCCCTAAATCCAAATCGATCGATTGAAATACGATGATTTTCTTACGAGATTCGACCAAAACATGATTTATACTTTTTGTCATATCTAGCCTCCCCGTTAAAAAACTATTTTGGCGGGCCTGCGAATCGAATCGTGCCTTAGAATTTATAGACATTATCACTAATCATAAATTCGACATGTTTGACTCAATGTGTGAAACGTGCTACTATTTTGTGTGAAGTTAAATTAGTTGAAGGGGAAATCAACTAACTACATAAATAAAAAGCACGACGACATACGACAAACACATAATATAAATAGGAGCTAGCATTACCAGCGTTTATTTATAAATGCTAGTATTTTCAATATATGGCATTTTTAAACTAACATAATTTTCGATTAGGTCATGATTGTCTTTGCGAGTATTATTTTGTGTCTTTCAATAAGTCTTAATTCATTGACATTTAAATAAGTCTTCCACAATACATAAGACACAGTCCCTTGATGGATTTTAAAAAATAACTTTGCGAATAAATATTACTTTGCGCATCTGATTCTCCCGACCAAATCATTAAATTCTCCGGGTTGATATGTATGTATGTAACATTTAAAAGTCATATTTATTCAATTAGCTCAAAAAGTTGAAAAATCCTTGGACACTCGCTTGGTTCCAATGGTATGGTATTATGCCAACTTTACATACAACACACGAACATTACATAAACCAAATGTAAAGCTGACTATGTAATATTGAAGCCAATATCACATATGGTGCACGCATCCCGGGCTGCATTTATTCATGACTGTTAAAGATAAATACGGTCGGAAACAACAGAGGCCAGACTTCTCTTAAACATTTTAAAACTAATGTCATTGTTTGGGCAAACACTCTGTGATACTTTATGATGCTGATTAAAAAAAAACCTTAAGTGACCTAGTTTGCTTTTCATTATTTTTTCAAGGGTGGCGGCATTATTCTTTTTACCTTGCATTTTTTTATTATAACGTATTCCTTGCATAAACTACTACGTTCCTAAATTCTTCAAACCCAGCCCATAGTAAACAAACATTTACTACTACTACCAGTGCTGCCACTACATTCCTGAAAAGTAATCAATAAAAATGCATTAAACGGAGGTTTGCTGCAATGAGCTGATCATTTTGATTGTCTACTGTCGTTATTTCCACTTTCTAGTGTACTGTAAATATATTGTGCATTTACTGTGTTATCTTCAAAGAGTAACTTTTCAGCCTAGAGTAAGGCACAGAAAACAAATGTTTCTATGGAGCATGATGTAAAATAACTTATATATTTGCTACAATCAAGACTTGACTGATACATATATTGTGGTATATTGTGGTATAACAAATTTTCCATAAACAAGGAACAAGACATAATACCATTTTGTTTGAGGTAGGCCTACAATGTTATATGGCTAATGAAATGTGTCTAGGTGCTGAATAACTGGTATCAAATGAACAAGTAGAGCATATTTGGTCAAACAAACCCATGAAAATATGCCTTTATATTTAAGCTAGGAATTGGTTTGGGTTTATTATTGAAAGTGGTCCGTTAACTAACCAACGAAATGGCTAGGTAGGCAATTTCGAATATTAAGAGAAAGTAAATGTTTGTTTTTTACACAGCTTCTGAAATAGTATATTACATTATTAGGCCGGAAAGTACTGTTTTGCCGGACGAGCATGATAGTTGCCGCGCGAGCGAAAGCGAGTGCGGGATTTTCATGCGAGTACGGCAAAACTTCCCGGCCGTGTAACATACGATATTTTTCCTCATACTACTCAGAAAAAACATACTTTCAATCATAACGTTGTCCTTGCATAAACCAATACGTTTCTCAATCCTTCGAACATAACCTATAACAAACAGAACAAAGATTTGCTACTGCTGCCAGTGCTGCCACTACATTCCTCTAAAATGTAACCAATAAACAAGCACTAAAACGTCAGTTTGCTGCAAATCAGCTGATTTATCCGGGCTAGGACGCCAATGGGTAACATTCGAGCCAACAAAAAGGAACGGACAATAGTTGTTTCTGTGTCAGTATGATGAAAACACATTAACTAGCTACTTCGCTGCAAATGACTTAAGACTTAAACGTGTAATAAAACCAGGGCCCCCACATGGTAAGGATGGGGAAAAAATAAAAAGGCAAATAAAACAGGCCAAACCGGGTACGAAACGGCAATAAAGGGGCCGAAAAGCACACGCCTGAGCTAAAAAAAAGGTCATCACTTTTGACGAGCCGGAAATCCTGTCGCCGGCCCTGGCCGAACCCCCCCCCCCCCCCCGAAAACATTTTCTGGCTACGGCTTTAAGGGGGGCCCATCATGACTTTTAGCAACGGGGCCCACGAAATGATGTGGGGGGCCTGACTAAAACGTTAGGTAAAACGTAAACGTAAATTAAAACTATTTAGGTTCAACATCAAAAAAATTCATATTTTTTTCTAATTTGAGGTGAGGGTACTTGTAATTAAATGATTCATCACATTTTTACTACATGAAAGAATAAAAAGCCAGCCTTTAAAATGTATTTTAGGCTTTTTTAAGGGTACTGTAAACTTTTCATAAATAGATTGTTTCATACCAACGCGATGTTTATTTTATCCTTAAGCTTTCATGTTTTTATAAACCTAAATATTCATTATTAATTCCTTGTTTATAAGGTTTTCATAGACTACCTCAATCTCTCAATTCATCTGTATTTCTGTCTGTATAATTTAACAGAAAAATTAACCTTTGTTTTCCTACTAACATAAACGGTACAAAGTTAACAAAATATAACACTTAATTTCTGGAATGAAATAACAAAGTTAAATTAGGTACAACAAAAGAAACTTTACTACTAATAACGACTACCGACGCTACATTAGAGGCCAGGTGGTCCGTCGTAACATATATTCCAACAGTCCGCTTATCTTCCATCTACGGTTCTGCAGCTCGAATAGCTTCTGAATCTGATTCAAACTTTATCCATGTTGTTTGTGGAAGGTCCAGCCATTTACACTGTGCTAGTTGTAGTATTACTTCGCACGGGCATAGTTATAGTCGATGGAATTCGTCATTTGTTTTGATACGTAATACAATAGTTGGAAAGGCTGTTCTTCAGATATAAGTCATATTATTTACAGCTATTTCCACTCCTACTTAATTTTTCTGTAGGGTAAAACATTGATATTTAAGTATTTTACTAGATAACACGTAGCTCGAAATCGAGCAAAAATTATATCGTAAAAGAATGAAGAATAATCAGCCTACTTATATACTTATAAAATTTAATCAAAGGGCTAAATTAATTAACAAAATTATAGCTTAACTACTAAAACTTTTAACGTTAATTGTATCTACCGCCGGAGTTTCCGGCAAACGTTAACGATTGGGAACACCTTCATTTCCCCATGTCCTCTTTTTTCAGAAATGTTTATTTTAACACGGGCAAAAGATCAAACTCTGTTTACAGCAACATGTAGCTGACCGAGAGCAAACACTGGCACGTAATGACTTCCTTTGTTAAGTGGTTGCCGCTGTACCTTATTATTGATAATTATCGCCAAAACAGAGATTGCAGGGAACGGCTGTCTTTATAGGCATAACCTTTCACTGTGGCAAAAACGCGTAAATGAAGCATAATCTCTACCAGTCTTTTCATTCTGCAAATGCAACCCACCGCTACTGTCCCGAAACTTCAGCCCTTTACTGTACTTTAGGGATGCCCTTTTTCAAAATTCTGAGACTTGTTGACAAATCTATATAAAATTCCCTTTAATTTGACACCTCAAACATTAAAATCCGCCCAGCCGTTACTGCAGTTGGACTGTTAAAACCGCTTGCGTATTAATATACGATATATATATATATATATATATATATATATATATATATATTAATAAACGAGATAGAAAACTTCCTACATGTATACTGGGTGCCCTATAAGTAAAGTGACCAACTCCGGGAAAAAGTTATATGGGTCGAAATAAAAAGAAAATCAAGAATAACTTTATTTTCAAAAACGCTTCGTTTCCCAGAGGTCCGCCATTTTGTATTATTTACTAAATAATTTTCATTCGAGTTTTTTCAACCGATCTCTATTCTCTATAAAACTTGGTATGTTTGTATAGTTAAAACAGACCTACTCTAGGAATTTATAAGTGTTCTATTTTTAAACTTCAAAATAGCGGGAAACGGTCAAAAACAAAAAAAGAATATAGTCCATTTTTTAGGAAATTAAACTTTTCAATCTGTCAACACTAAAAAATGAGAATTGGACGACAAATAACCGAGATACATTAAAATGTGTGTCATTAGGCATCAAAAGCCATTTATTAAGACCATTATGTGTTGCTAACAAAACATACATTTCAGTGTATCTAAGTTATTTTTCGTCTGATTCTAATTTTTTGGTGTTTACAGATTAAAAATAACATTTTTTTAACATTCCTCGGGACTTTTTTAATTTTTGACCGTTTTCCCACCATTTTGGTTTAAATATTTAAAATGGATGACATTTTGAAATTTAAAATTGGACCAAGTTAAATTTTTACTCTAGAGTATTTATATTTTATCTTCACAAACATGCGAAGTTTTATTAAGATCGGTTGAAAGGTTCGAAGATAAAAATTATAAAAAAAGCGGATCTATGTTAAACGAAGCATTTACGGAAAAGCATTATTCTAGAATTTCTTTTTTAATTTGACCCATAGAATCGTTTTTTGGGGTTTGGCACATTGCTTACGGGACTCACTGTATAACAAGTCCTCAAAGTTTCTTCCCGGTCGGGCGGACGGTTTGGTAATGTGTAAAGGAAAACGACGCCTACATTGCACCATATGTACAGCTCCAATTTATCCTATACTCTTATATGAGTAATGTTATCGTGCTTGTATGCTTGTATGCTTGTATGCTTGTTTGCTTGTTTGCTTGCGTGCTTGCAAAACGATCTCAAAAACGGCTCCGAGGATTTCCTTCAAAGTCTGTAAATAAGTAATTTATTACTCAAAAACGTTTTTCATGCAGATTACTTGGCCAGAGAAAATCTAATAACGTAATAAATCGAATTTTAAAGTTGTAAAATTTTAACATTGGCCTTATGGGTTACCGTGATAGCAACGAAAATAAACAAGGAAAGTGAAAACAAATGAAGTAATCATAACAGCTGTTTGGAATCTACAGCCATCAAGGCAATATACAGCAAGTGGGATGAAGAGAGTCCATGGAGCAATAAAAAGGTTTATATTTATCAATTTGATGACATTGAAATATTTTTTTAGTAACTGGATGAACTGGTAAACACGAAATAACACCGAGCAAGGCTCGGTCCACCAGGTACTAAGCAATTATTTCACTAAAGCTATTAACAACACAACACTCCGAGTGGTGGAAAGGTGGAGTTGTGGAGTTGTTCAAACCACTCTCTGTAACTCTTTGCTCTCGTCCCAGTCCCATTTTGAAATTCTGGGAACGTACCAGGAGCGGCTGATCGAGTTCCCCGAGTCTCCCTTAATTTACCTCTTCACTTTCTTTTAACACCGAGTGTTCCTTTTAGGCGTATCAGGGTGAGTGCAACAGTGAATGACCGGTTAAGGAACGATGTCTCATGTTAATTTGTCATTACTCCCTTATTTCATAGTCACAGTTATACACTTTACTACAGAAAGTTCATTTATTCTTTAAGGATCAAGCAATATTAGATAAATACATTATTTGATGGGAATACTGATTGTAATATTAATTAAAAGGCAACTATGTCATTGCTCCAATAAATGACCGGGACTGTACCAGTGAATGACCGATCTTGCACCAGTGAATGACCGGTCTCTTTTGGCTGAATAACTGTAAAAAAATTGAAAAATCAGCTGACAACAATGAATGAGAATAATTCAGCTGAGAATATAGATCATAGCTAGTAAATGACCGATCTTGTTCCAGTGAATGACCGCTAAGTTTTTCCCCGGCCATTCACTGGTTATTGCCCTAGTTACGTTCCAATTTATGACCGCCCTCTGTCATAATATAATTTAATTTCAACACATTTTTTAAATAATCATCACATACAGAATGAATGTAAATCCAGGTAAGCCCTGCAGGGAAAGTCACTATAGCAAGAAACATCAAAATCGAAGATATTGGGACACTCAATATAAAATATGTTTAAAAAGTATTTTCGACTCCAACAATTTTAACCAGAGAAACATTATTGTTGTGTAGTATTCCAAGCCTGGTTTTACGCTTATTTTTAATTAGCTAGCCTAAATAATATGCTTAATACCGGGCTTTTTTAAGCAAAACGGTCATTCACGGGGGGGTGGTTATTCACTGGTGCACCCACCCTAGCTACTTTTCAAAACCTTTTGTGTTGTGTGAGTAGAGTACAACGTTGTCTCCCACTGAAATTTTAGTAGTGTCAAATAGTTATTTGTGTGTTGAGAGGGCGAGGGCGACAATTTTCATGAGGGAGACTCTCGAAATACACACAACATTTTTCCCCACCTGCAATAATAAATACCCAATCTATTTCATTAACTTAGAAATCTATATATTAATACGCAAGCGGTTTTCTTTTCACAGTCCAACCGCAATAACGGCTGGACCGATTTTAACGTTTGAGGTATCAAATTAAAGGGAATTTTATGTAGATTTGTCAACAAGTCTCAGAATTTTAAAAAAGGGCGTCACTTAAGTACAGTAAAGGGCTGAGGTTTCGGAACAGTGGCGCTATTCATCGACATTTGATCAAGCTCAGTTTACTTTGTTTACAAATTGAACACATGGCCAAGCTCTGAAATAGTTCTACAGGTAAACCACAGATAGCAGCAATGAATTACAATTAATTTTTCGAAAAGAGCAGTTTTTATTTTTACAGCTGGTTTGGCTTTTTTTTCAACAGTTTTCTTTTTTAAAAGATTTATTATGTAATTTAGGTTATGTTATGAAGTTTTTAAAGCTGTTAAACATTGCAGTTACCGTTTTTACAATGTAGTTTAGTGTTTTTAAAGTGGTGCATTAAGTGTTTTAATGTGTGTTTAAGTTGGTGCATTTATAATGCCACCGATAAGAAGACGAACGTTGAGCGGTCGGAGGAGTAGGAAAGAACCGCTGGCATCGCCCTCTCGATGTATCATTTGATGCTCCTTCCAACCCCAGACCAATTTGAACTACTAAAAATGTTTTCATTGCGGTGGGTTGCATTTCAAGAGTGAAAAGACTGGTAGAGTAATGGGTCATTTCCGCGTTTTTGCCACAAAGGAAATGTTGCCTATAAAGACAGCCGTTCCCTACAATATCTGTTTTGGCGATAATTATCAATAAGATGCAGCGGCAATCCCTAAACAAAGGAAGTCATTGCTTATGGCGCCAGTGTTTGCCCTCGGTCAGCTACATGTTGCTGTAAGCAGAGCGTGATCTTTTGCCGGTGTTAAAATATACATTTCAGAAAAAAGAGGCCATGGGGAAATGAAGGCGTTCCCTAAAAAATAGTTTACGTTTACCAGAAACTCCTGCGGTAGATCAAATTAACTTTAATAGTTTCAGTAGTTAAGCCATAACTTTGTTAATGAAGTTAGCCCTTTGATTAAACTTTAAAAGTATATAAGTAGGCTTATTTTTCTTTATTATTTTACCACATGATTTTTGCTCGATTTCGAGCTACGTGTTATCTAGTAAGTTTTAAAATATCCATTTTGTTTCAATGTGCAATTAGTACCTGCATACGAGTAGCTGCAACTACTCATGCACTAGCGATCAGCTGATTTGCAACATTCTTACACGGTTAATTCGTTGACGTTCTTACAGCTGATTATTGTCAATGTTATCCTTATGTGGTTAGCGCCTGTAATTTCTTTAACCTCAGCATATTTTCATGTCTGCGTATAAATTTGAAGGTGCTAGATTTTTGAATTATTGATTTCAATGTTATTCTTAAGGGTTTATTGTTATTGTCTTATTGTTACTCTTATAGGAGTCAAAGTAATCTCTTTACTCCCACTGGGAGACTAAATATTATTTTCCCCCACCTGCTATGTTTAGACGCTTTTTACTGCTTTACTCGTGAAAATCGGCGCCCTCGCACGCTCGGGCGCCAACATTTTCACTCAAGAGACAATGTTGTACTTTACTCACTCAACAATCAAATAACTATTACTCACTTACATTACAAGCAGTAAAGATCTTCTAAACATAGCAGGTGGGGAAAAATCCTTAATGAATTGTGATAGATATTTGCAAAAATAATTACAGTCAAATAGCAAATATCTATCAAATTAATTTTTTTAAGAGCGCCATGTTTATGTTTTATCCGTACATCAGGTACTTGAAATCATTTTTTATTGATCTAGAATCTAGATAAAAAAATGAGTAACCAGAAAATAAAAGTTCATAATTTCCATCCGTAACTTACACATTAAACAAGTTTGTTAGAGCCCTTCTCAGTTGAATGACCTTTTAAAATTTGTAAACTCACAACTCTGTCGCTCAGCCGAGGAGGTTAACAGTCAAGGTCACAGCTGCTAGTAGCTCTTTGCTCCAACTCTTTGAAGACGGATGAAAGTGCTAAATTCTTACAAAAATGATTAACAAACATTCCTAGAAAATGGTTGAAATGTTCTCATTTACTGTGTTGTACATAGTAAATTGTAGATAAAAATGTTATTAAGATAATAATACTTAATATATTAATTTACTAATTAAGATATTTTGTATCATGTAAATTACATCTTCGTAATAGTAAGCTTTATGATCTAGTCATAGACGATTTTTATTAATCAAATGGTAAAAATGAGGAATCAATTATAATAAACATAAATATAAACAAAGGAGTGAGTTTTCGTCAAGCTGTCATAAATACGTTTTATTAAACGTTTGCACACGTCATTTGTGTTTTATGCCTACGAAACGTCATGTTTACATTGTTCACTTCCAAAAGGTAATGTTTATTATGGAACTGTAATGTTTAATATATTTTGTAAATTCTTCCGATTTAATAAAAAAAAGAATACAGCTGATTTTAGTGTCGTGCAGTGAAGATTTGTTAAACGCACGAGTGGCCGTTTCAACCATATTAAGTGTTAGATAATTAATTGCACTTCAATTTATTACCTTTTGTTTATTTGAATAAATTTTAAATTTTAACAAGTACTTGCTTGTTAAATTTTTAATCTAAGAAAATCCACAAATGGTACTCAGATTCTGTTCAAACATATTTTTTCACTTTGTTGTTTGTTATAAACACTTTTTCGCATTTTGTTTTACTTTATTCGTGAGGAGAACAGCAGTTTTGCATTAAAGAATGACATTGGCTTTTGAACTATCGCTTAAGACTGTTCCATTCAGAATTCAAATCGGAATCGGACTGCTGCCAAACGTTCTTGGTAATCCCTTAAAGATTTGAATTTGCGCCAATCTACGAAATCGCTGTTATAATTTTGATCCTTGACTATAAAAATACCTTTTCGTAATTAGATTTAATGTAAACAATTGCGAGAAAATATGATGATTTTTTGTCACTAGTGAATTCTCTTTCAGTCAAGTCAACAAGTACTGAAGTTGAAAAGTTTAAGTAATGACTTGTTCCGCCTCACGAACCTTCTTAATGGAAGATACTCAAAAATAGATTGACAGGCTTTCCTCTTTATTTGAGATTAAATAAAGCTAAACAATTAGAGATGATTGCTGAACATTAATTTGTGTCGAATTTTCCCTCTGAAAATACATTTTCAAGCAGTTATTTCAAGCAGAGCCACTTAAACCCTATTCATGGCAGGCGGTCGAGTAGTTTCACAATAATGAGCATTTACAATTTTATATTTCTACGAAACATCAATTAAGATGTCTCACAGTGAAGAGCCTGACTCGCATTTTTTTGTACTTAAAGATATCAATTTCAGATGGGTTTATATGGAGGAATTAAAACCCCGGAGGAACACCATTACCATTTACATTTCCGTGTGTGAAGTTTTCTTATTTATTATTTAATAAGTAATAGTATATATTCATTGTGATATTTAAAAATAAATAGGGATGTTTTGACTTAATTACTATTTCACTTACAATAGATGCTTATGGTCAAATTTCTTCGATTTTATTTTATATCTCTTCAACTTAAGTAAACGGTATAATTATCGCCTGTATTTATTTTTCGACAGTCCAATTGCAATACCTGTCGAAAATTGCAATACCTTCTGCTTAGTCTCTTAAACAGTCTTGAAATATAGTATTTAAGAGTAAGGGTACAGCCAGATATTTGTTATTGGATTACGTCTTTTTAATCCTTCCATTTGCAGTATTATTTTATTTCTCATTTCTTAGTTAAGTTAATTTTATTAACTCAAAGCTACTGTTTCCTTTTTTAATCGAGCTAAAAAAGATTAAAAAGAGTGGAAATTTTTGACCTAGAGGCCTGGACATGGTTAGATACCGATGTTAAAACTAGAACCCCTTGGCTATGAACATAGCCCCCTAGGATATATTCACCACAATACATGGTAGTGCGGGAAAATAATGCAAACAATGGCGAATTAGCGGAATTTTCATTTATCAGTTTGAAAATTTGTGGAGAGATCTTGTGTACAGCTGGGATCATCATACTAAAATTCCCAAAAATTCCACCTTCTTAAAAAATCCCATTTCCGGTCCGTGTTTTTCTAAACATTTCATTTTCACAATTTGCACAAAAACCATGAGGGATGCAAACAAATTGTAAACGACATTTTTTATAGAAAATAAAATTTCCATTAAAATTAGTAAAAATATGTAAAAGATATATTAATAACTATTAATAATAACTATTATTAATTTTCTAACAATATTGATGATTGAAGTTTCAAATAATGGAATTTGTATCAGGATTCTATGAATGTAGTCTATTATTCTTGAAGAACAAAGGGCTTTACCCCATTGGAAATGTGTTTTACATCATTCCTTAAATTTTACAGATTTTACATATATTCCTCATGTCATGGTTATTATAATTACAACATTCTACAAAATCAATTATATCAGTAGTTAGTTTTAAAATAACTTATAGGCCTACATGTTTACGCTCATATCATTGGAAACTTTGACCTAAAAAACCCCATTTACAGTTTTTTACTTCTCTTATTGTTTTTATGTTAATTGAAACAACTCATATTAAAACACTGACCGGAAACGGTTTTAAAAAAAATGGCGGCTGGAGCAAAGCTAGGATTTTCATGGACATTTCTCATTTTAATAAGGAAGGTTTACTGAACATCTCTGTAAAGACTCATCGTAATCAGGATTTGTTGGGTAGATTTTCCTGAGATTCCTGGACTAAGTTTGATGAATTTAGACAGTTAAATTCATCATGTAGTATTTTTAGCATGTTCATTTTTTCTTTGTAATTAATAAAAATTGAAAAATTCCTAGACTAAGTTTGATGAATTTAGACAATTAAATTTAGCATGTAGTTTTTTACAGCTATTTCTTTGGAATCCAAAGAAATAGCTGTAATTAATCCAAAGAAATACGAAATTAATTAATTTCCTAATTAATGAAAATTGTGAGCGTAAAAAGTACGGAGTGCACGAACTTCGAACTAATGTGGGGTGTTCTGAGTTAACACATTATCTGGTCCATAAAACAAATTTATGGCTCAATACAAGAATGGGCTTGTTGTTTAACTAGGCCTTTTCTCGACCGGTATTTACAACACAGTTATGAGTTAAGTTACATTAAAGTAACTTGTTTTAAAATTAATTATGACGTTTGACTGAGTTGAAAAAAATGGATTTTATATTTTGCCTACTAACTTGTTACCAAAACGTGAAATAGTTCAAGTTATTCGTAACTGTAGTAAAATACCACAACTATTACTGACTCTTCCTGGTATACACAATTAATTTAGGAATTCAAATAAATATTTTTAATGATTATAACACTTTTTATAACTGATTGTGTAGCCTTAACGTAATATTGTATAATAGTACTTTATTTAAGGACGAGGACGCGAAGCCTATAACGATTAGTTTATAAACTACGTTTAAGAGAAAAGTTTTTCTGAGCCTGTAAGTTGGGGGGAGCTGTTCTTGCTCCTTTAAATTAATAACCCTACAGTTAATATTTGAAATAGTTTTAAGTGTACCGGTGAAAAAACTTATGATCAATTAAAAATGTATTTAAAATAAAAGAGTATAAAATTCTTCCTCCTCAGCCAACAAGATTCAATGACTTAGACGTACTTGAACTCATCAATAAGAAAAATGTACCTAAGACGCTAATAATACATAAAACATATTTGAAGTGTTTGTGTTGTTGCACTACTAAGTTCTGGAGCGTATGTATTGTCCGGGCGATGCACATTGGGTATGCAATTTATTAAGCTGAGGAAATATAACAGCGTTATATTTTATTCTCTCTGATGCCCACCTTTTCCCAAAGTGAAAACATTGATCACAGCTTTTAACACTTCATTCATTTGGTGGAAGATCGACTTTTACTTGATAACTTTCCCCGGTCTTTTTGCGAATAATAATAGTGTATCAACTCATATTAAATGAACATAGTAAAAATATAAAAGTTTAGATCTAGGCATATAAACTAATAAGCCTCTATTGATGTTAAATCTTCGACTTCCAGTTCGAATATAATACAAATTTACTTTTCAAAATAAAATTTGGCTCTAGAAAAGGCCCTTTAGAGAAGAATCTATATTGATTGTGATGGTATGGTTTTGTTTTGGGGCACCACAGATGTCAAAAAATTATTAATTTATTTTCATATATGTTATTTGTGTTTGTGACTTATGATAACTCAAAAAACCGCCCGATTTTTGAAAATTTGTCCAGTTATACAATATAAAAAGGTCAGTTATGTAAGTGTTTCGAGGAATTTGAAAACTAATCAGTCCATAGAAACAAAGAGCGATACGAAGAAATTTGTCCTTCAATTTTTTTCACATTTAACTAACATTAATATATTGTTTGCACAGTTAAATTCAGCTTGGAAAAAGCTGGCTAAAATCAGTTATATTAGCTTAAAATTTCCATTTTTAAATTCTGCTACGGCAAACCTGCATTACACATCCCCATTTTATCATTATAGAGGAAATAAACCAATTCATAGTTCGCAAAGATAGGTTGATTTGTTTTTGGGCGTCAGAATCCGCTGGATAGTCTTAGATGAGTTTGCAAAGTGGTTATTTTTTATTTACATGAGATTTTTTTATATCATGAAACTCATATTGCTATCTGCGATTTAACTATTGGGCCAGGAAGTCACAAAAAGTAGTAACCAACTAAGATTTTACTTGTATAACTATAGCACCTGAATGTTCATTATAAAATAATATATTTTGATACAAATTGGAATCCTTATATAGTCCTGCAGCTGACAGCACTTCTGTGTGCAAACTTGCGTAGGCTGAATTTTATTGCTGGACCTGTTAGTTTATTACATGGGAAAGTTAAAAAACTTGGGTGGACATCTCCTACCCCCCAGGTTTTCCCAGGATGACGTTTTCAAAATGGCCGCCAATTATCTGTTTTTCACCATTAAATTTATAAAAATCATGACCATCGCCCAATCTGTGGATTTAACATAACAAGAATCGGTGAAAATTACCACTTAGTATATACCTAACGATTAAAATCTCGTTTTCAAAAGTTGCATCACTACATGTCCGCCATTTTGGAAATAATCCGCCATTTTGAATTTATGTAAGCTTTTAATTGATCAATCATAGTGAGGCTCAAAACCAACGTAGGATCGTGATTTTTATTTTATTTTAAAGCCAATTAAATTTCCTACAAGAATATTCCAGGTGGAATACAGCCAATCAGTATAACCAATGTGTAATTTTAATGTAAAACAAGTCCCTAAAAAATTTACGATGTAATTTTCGTGTTTTACGGATTATTTTGCTAACAACGAAACCTACGCCTCCACTGAGGAAATAAAGGAACTGGAATGTACTAAACTAATCTCAAGGCATATGAATAACTATCTAAGACAAGATTTCATAATACATTCGCCGCTTGTCGGTCTTTTTGGGAAATAATTCGCTATTTTGAATTTGTACTAGTTTTCAATTGCCAAAGCGTTTTCCGGCTAACAGTTGCCGTAAACACTTATATTTTCATTTTATTTTACTCTTCGATAAAGTTCTTACGAGAAAATTTAAGGTGGAATGCATCACATAAACATAAACAATACGAAATTGCAATGTAAAAGAAGTATTTTAATGATTTTCTAATACCCAAGTAGCATTTGTGTTGGCTAAAATAGTTTTAAAATAAGTTTTATCTAAATTTTAAATGTTGAAAAAATGTTTTTAAAATGATTTCTTTTCAAACAAATTTCCTAACTGACCAATTTTAATACCATTCAAAATGAGTTTTAAAATTATGTTAAAATAATTTTAAAGTGTTAAAAATTGTTTTAAAATCAATCTTAAAAGATCAATTTATATAATTTTTAATAACTTTAAAACTAGTTATAAATACTTTTAAAAAAATGTTCAAATTATTAAAAACTTATTTTATATTGTTTTACACCAAATTTTAAGTAATGTTATAATCATTTTGTAAATTGTTAAAAATTGTTTTAAAACTATTTATTTTCAAAGAATTTTCCTATCTGACCAATTTTATAATCATTTAAAATAATGTGTAAACTTATGTTAAAACTAGTTTAAAGTATTATAAAAATAATCCTGAAATAAATTTTATAAATCATTAATATATATATATATTTTAATGAGTTGTTTACTTTATAAATAGTTTTAACAAATTTTAAATTAATTAAAAATTATTTATAAATTTGTTTATGGCTTAGTAGTAAAATTATAAAAAAAGTTAATTGTTAATAAAAGTTACAAAAATATTTCTTTTCAAAACATTTGCTGACTGACCAATTTTATAACCGTTAAAAATGATATTTGAACTCGTGTTAAAACAATTTTATAATGTTAAAAAATATTTTAACAATTTTATCTACAACCATTGCAATAAACACCAATTACAATATTACACCATAAAAAGGTACTTTACAAAACCTAAAACCATATTTAGTTTTATGTTTTCCATCTCGCTCGACATTTAATGGCCTTCAGAATACAATCGTTGCATAAACTACTATTAATGGTTTGTATAGAAATTGTATAGAACACATTTTTTAACACTTACAACTGACAGATAATAAAGTGATAGTGACAATGTATTAAAACAGGTTAATTAAGTAATAAAACTTGATTAAAAGCAAAAATCTATATTCACAAAGTAATAATATGAACAAAGGTTCAAGAGTTAGTTGTTGATCAGATTCTCAGTGTTGATGTTCTCTTCATGATTCTCGTCATGGACATCTTCCTGATGCTCCAAGCTGGAAACAGAGAATTGTTGGTTTTAACACAATTGTGAAGTTACCAAAAACTGCACAGAACGATATTGGTCAAACTAACTGTTTTCTTGGTATTAGTATAAAGTTGGCAAAAATGTAATTATTACCTTCTAATACATTGATTATTCCGAGGATATTAGGATATTAAAATTTAATTGAATCTAGGTGAAATAGTTATGGCTTAAAGTTTTACTGCCTGCCTTTAAGTTTAGTTTAATTGTACAGAACATAAATCTGTAAAGGGTATAAAAACGTGTTATTACCAAGCTCAGCTCGGCTCGGTCCAATACTCTATATTGATAAAGAAACACAAGAAGATTTGCAGTGTGTTTATTGCATTAAACACATCTTTGAGTTTAAATATATATACTTACAAGATTTCTTTATAGTAAAGTAGATGTATTGTAATGAACGCTGAGATACAAAAAACTTTAAAAAAAACAATTCATTGAAATTTCTTACGTTTACAATGGTTTCATGCGTAGTTATTTATAATGAGAACCTTAGTTGATATATACCGTACTTGTAGTGTACCCTTGGAATAATTTAACATTATGCCTTAATGGACCCGTAGTTTCAAAATTTGCAGGGAAACCAAAATTTGCCATAGGCAGAGAAACAGATCGATATATTTACATCGGTTTTTTTTAATATTACAAAATTAGTTTTTTTAATGAAACTAACTTTGTTTTTATAAAACAATACCGAATGTAAATATTCCAAAAAAAAACTCAAATCTTTAATAATTAACTTTTTTAGTTTTATTATAAGTATTTACGTTTAAACTTTTGTGAATTTCAACCCATAATTTGTAGCTCTTTATTTATGAGCTGCTCTTTTAAAACTCGTTTGGCTTTGTTAACGAACTTTCAACATGTCAAATTAAAAAAATTACAACTTTATTAATAATTACCATTACCTTACTCGCTATTTCATTTTGAGCTGAGTTTGAGCAAGCCAGCGACTTATGCTGTTATCCACCTTTCTTTTGACTGAGGAGGGGAACCTTTTCAATACGACATCTGAAACATCAAGTTGATTGAAAATACTAAGTGTCCTAAGGCAAACCTTTTAAATTTTTTACAAATATTAAACCCAGACCACCCCCAAGCATTGATGGATAGTCAATACTACTTTTGAACAGGGAGGTAATTGTTGGCTGCCATCATGGATCCGCCATTTTGTATCCAAATTTTTCGATTTAAGGGTATTGTTATGACCCATCATATTGAAATAAAGTTTAATGCTCAATGCCTCAATTGTTCATTTATATCATTATAATACATGTTAATCAAAAAATAATGCCAAAATTTTCAAAAGTTGTTAACAGCGAACAGCGAAACCCTTTATGTTTAACTTGTAATTCTTTCACTGAGTTCTAACAGGTGAACATAAGTTTTGATATGGAGGGGGCATGACCTTACTATGCACAGACTTATGTAGCATTTTTTATTGATGATTTTTTTTACTATGGTAAGCCTATTCATAATATCAAAATGTTTTTGAAACAAGTTTACAAAAAGTTCTTACATCAGGACAACATATAGATTTCAAAAGAATTAAAAAAACTGAGGGCATGAATGCAGTCATTTAGTTATTGTGATTTATCTAAAACTACAAAAATGAAAATTACAAAAATTGGAAATTGATTAGGCCTACAGTATTAACATTAAAACACTATTTTGAATGTGTCAAGCTACTAACACACGTTTACTTAATAACAATAGGCTACTAAGTAACATGATTATTATAGAAAATTGTAGTTGTTTTATTTATATGTAAAAACAAGACAATGACAACAACCATAAGTATGTTTGCTATCTATGAGTTCAACCCTTCCGAACACATGTACCAATTATAAAGATTCCCCTTATTCCTGCGTAATACTGATACAACTGTAATGATAAAATATATAGATTTATATTGGAAGAAACCAATTTTGATGTTGAACATAATTAAATAACTATACAAAGGGTTTTTTTAGATTAAAGATTATATCTATAAATAAAAGAACTACGAGTAAATAAGTGTCAATTACTTGCAAAATTCATACTAACATTTTAAAAATAATTCTAACTTCTTACCGAATAACATTGGACAGAAATTAACTGTGAAGAATGCCAACTTCTTATTCCCTGCTCGTTATTGTCCCCGCCATGTAAACAGAGGAAAAATGTCTTCCCTGATCACGGCCCTCGGTACTGTCGTGACAAGTCTGGAGGGGTCGGTGGAGAGCCCAACTGACATAACAGCTGCAGCCTGAAAGTTAAAAAATAAACCGTGTTAGTGGGGTGAATAAGCTGAAAAACAACTTCAAATCTGGCTACCACTTTGCCCCTTTGGATTTAGATAGTACATGGGTAGACAAGTCTAAAAATCCCGAGACAAATTTTTCTGGCCCTGTAGCGGCGTTGATGACGTAATCAATACGGCCGCCAAAGTTTTCTGACACGCTTATACTTTTCTCTATATAACTTGAATATGTATTTTTACCGACCTATATTATGAGTGATTATTACGCAGGAGAAAATGATCTTTCGAATGGTGTATTACATGTAATTGTTTAGATTCATAATACTAACAATATTTGTAATTTTATTGAAAGTTTTGTTTTTATTTTGAGTTTTTTTAACATTTTGATTAATAACATGGAATCCTTTGCGTGTAGCAGAAAAAGTGTAATATATTTTTTTATTTGGTGAACAATTTCCTTTAAAACGGTATGCTTGATTTCTATTTAATCCAAAACCGTGGCTAAACATTTGCCAAAACAATGTAGTAATACGCAGCTACAATCAAAAAAACATAACACAAAAAAGAATTTACGCAACACAAAAAAGTTACTTCACTGCATCTTTTATGGGCAATTTTTTAGATACTGACTTGGGACCAACACCTATCATTGTTGGGTGGTTAATCCTTTGTTTTGACAGGATAACAATTTTCGGCCGCCATCTTTGATCCACCATATTGGATATCAACTTAAATGCCAGTAATTAGACCTACATTAAATTACATTACCTTACAGGCACGTCCTTCTTACTAAACTCTTTAATTTGGTATTGACTATAAACATATAATTTTTTTTTTACTTAGGCTAGATGCATGATTCAGCTTTGCGTAACCTGTAGGCCTATGTTTTGTTGGTAGGGTTTATTTTGTTTTTCTATCCATAAAATAAACGTTTGCGATACACAAAATTCTTATTTAAGTCTAAAGAACATTACAGTAAAATCGTAAAAGACTTTAAAGTGAGAACGTTATTGATACTTTTAACTAAATATTTGAAATTACTTAATATAAGCTGAAGAAAATTTATACAGAGTTTTAGAGTAAGGCTAAATTATAATAGTAAAATACAGTAGCCTATATTATATGTTCGCACATGTGAACATTTCAAATTAAACAATCTGCTTAGAAAAATTGAGATTTGGTTGTCTTTGGAGCAGTACAGTTTGACCCCTGTCAACTGACCCTCACGGGACCAGACCTAGGTCAAATAACTTAAAAGGTCGATTAAAACGGATAATCCTCTAAACACCTAAAAATGAAAGCTCTATTGATCTAGGGTTATATTAACATCATTATAAAGCCGTCCGTTGCTTATCCAGAAAATAAACTATAATTGTCAACCTAAATTCCAAAATTAAAACAGTAGAAATGCCACAAATAACCCCCAAAACATGGTCAAAACAAGACCTTTTTATAAACTTAATAGTAGACGTGTTTAAAAATGTTCTTATGTAAACACCTTTAATAAAATATTTATATACTTTTTACGAATATTTTGTAATGCGGTATTGATGGCAATGCATCTACCGTACGTTTTCATAAATTAATATATGGTGTATTCAAAATATTTTAACCCGTAACCACATAGTAGAGTTGAGCGTAACGTTCCCATCGCCGAGTGTGGAAACGGAAATGTCATAATTAATAGAAAAGGGCGGTTAAACTTTGAGTTAAACCGAACTGTTCTAAAACAGGTTCGGTTAAAACGATCTTTGATATTTAATCAGCACGGGAGGATAATCCGATCGTCGTTTAAAACGTTATCGTTTAAGAGGGGGTCTACTGCATCGGTTTAGAAAATTTACATTCCCTCTCCCTCTAAACATAACGGTTGTTAGCCGGGTTTATGGGTTAAATCATATGATTTAGTTACTAAACTATACCAAATGCAGACTAAACTAATTTTTAAACAATCTTCTAAAAAAATTAGAGGTATAGGCATACCGGTAGCTTAATTAACTAACCCGAAATATTGAGGGAGCGGTGCACCCCCTGTAACCCCCGTGAACCCACCCATAACTGGTAAGTTAGGCCTATAGCTGTCTAATCGTTCTCTGTTATGTCGATCAATCTTACTCAATGCACTCTGGGACTCTGTTATGCTATTAATTTTTCCTGTTAAAAACAAATCACTGCATACCGTACTACCACAGTAAAAGCAGTATTTAATTTAGTTCCTCAACCACCCTATAAGAATAAGTAATTTTGGAAATATTTATCTAGACGAATTGCAATATGTTATGAAATTTGTACTGGTATAAGTTTAGTCACAACCAAATAACTAGGCCTGATTCCGAAGAGAAACATTGATCATTCAAATGGAAGATGTAAACTGAATTATTTCAGACTTAAAATTACTCAAGCCTAGCCTATGACAAACTTAAAAAGTGATGCATTTACAGTAAACAATAAAAAACAATATACTTTACTAATAATAATACTGTACTAAACATTTAAAAATATATTAATGTTAGATAAAAAATTATGATGAAGATTATAGATATTTGGTTTCATTTTGCATCTGCATATTCAATCAAATTAATTATCAATACAGTTTCTCTAAGAAGACAATCCCTTTTAATAGCTTAAGTTTTAAAATGAAGAATCTATAAAACTCACCTGTTCAGATTGCTGTTGCTTCTCAATCTGGAACTAAACTAAGCCTCTTTAAATTGGCCAACAACAACTTCACAAAACTTAAATAGGTTAACAAACACTGGATAACTTCTAATCTACCACTTGGATGGAACTGATTCGAACTGAGTACAACCGAAGCGACCGCAGTTCGAGCACGGCACGAATGAAATCTTGTGACAACGTAGCTCGAATGAAGGTAAAAAATATGGCTACGGCTACCTACCCTTAATATCCCACCCCCGCCCTGCCGCCACACACGACTCGGCCTCTCTAGGACCGGTTTTCTGTGGAGTGAGCGAAAATCCCTTCTCGGTTCTCGTTAGTGACAAAGGGACACCGCCGCGCCCAACTGTTATTTAGCACACTGAACCCACCCCCGCAATCTAAACCACATAATACCACACTGGTAGTTCGCAAGTAATTTTTAACGCACATTTCCCTGTCTAAACTCTGCGTCATACGATAGCTAGCTTCGAATACTTAAGTTTATCAGTAATTTTCTTACTGCTAATTAGTAAATGTCCAGTAATTTTTATTTCGTATATAAATTAATCGATTCCTCTACTATAAAATAACTGTCTTGATAGTTCATTTGTTAAAGTATAAAAAAAGGACAAATTACCTGAAATGTAATATGTAGATGGCACTTTGGTTTATCATCATTTAAATAATATATTTTGAAATATGTTTAAATTGAGAAAACAATTTGTAAAAAAAGTTTTGAAATCAATTTAAAATACTTTTAAAAAAGTTGTGAAGCAATTATGTTACTGATATAAAATAATTTTAAAACATATAAAGCTTTAACTGAATTTGTTTAAAACTATTTATAAACAATTTAAATTTGTTTTAAATCATTAAAAATATGATGTAAAAATGTTTTAAAATATGTTTGAAAAACTTTAAAAACAAAATTCAGCAATTATGTAACTACTTTTAAAATCTGTTTAAAACGTATCCCATAAACGTTTTCCATAAAAAAAGATTACAAATATTTTTTTAATAATTAAAAACAATCCCATAAGTTATTTTCATACTATTTTAAATAATTAAGAATTCATATATATTTTTTTCAACTATTTTTAAATTTTGATTAAATTTGTTTAAAAATATTTATAAAATGATTAAAATGTTATTACAAACAAATTTAAAATACATTTTAACACAATTTAACCACAGTGAATTAGACGATTTAAAATAATTTAAGAATAATTTAACCGACATTTAAAAGTGATTTAAAAACACTTAAACCGCCGTTTGGATTTATTATGTTAAGATCTTTAAAAACAATTTTGTAATTAATTTACAAATAATTTTAACATTAAAATATTTAAAAATTCCAAAATGATTTAAAACTAATTTTAAAATTATTATAAAGTTCTTTTGGTTGATTTTAAATTTGAATACATTTTAAAATCTTTGGAAATAACTTTTCATCGATTAAAAATAATTTCCATGCTACTTGGGTAGTAGGGTAAAAAGCAGGCCATAAGATGTCTTCTTCGTGATTATGTAGGCTATGTTTTGCGACTGGTGGCAACCATGTTTTTTTGTTCCTTTTGACCTATTGAATGCAAACTGTGAGTTGCATATACCTGGTTGCATATAGTTGGTTATACCTTCAAATTTGGTGCGGGGACCAGGAATCCAAGATGGCGGACAAAATGGCTTATTAATGTTGTAGGCTTAGTTGTTTTACCTTTCCCTCGCTACATTTGATGACAATTCGGCTGTCTTAACAAAGAAAAGGTTGGGAAAGGGAAAGCACTTAATGTTGGTTACATTTTCACATCCGGTCGCCATATTGGATATAAGTTTTTTTTTAATGTAAATATGGGGTTGTGACACATCATTTCAAACTGCTTTTTTTGTGACAAACTCAACGCTGTAATCCGTTTTTCTAAATCTCTGTCTGTTCTCAGGTTATTAGTAAATTATTTAATAATTTTATTCTTATTTTTTCTGTTTCTTATAGGCCTGTCGCCCAACGATATGACCTTGAATTAAGGTCCAACTCACACTTTGTGATCGATTCTCGTACTATTTAATAAATTGAACAAGATTATGAGGGGTTCCAGAGTGGCACCCATGGGAAATTTTGAATAACGATGGTCAAAGTTTACAGTGCCGAAAATAAATAAACAAATATTGAACAAAATTGTATGTATGACATCCATAGGAATATTTTCCAAAATATCGATTTGAAAACACCGCCAATAGTTGCTGGAAGGTAAATACTTAATTAAAGTGGATATTAGTTTTCAGCCGCCATCTTGGACCCGCCATATTGGTTAGAATATACTGGAACTTCCATAAAAGTTAAAAATATGGAAAAAAGCTGATTAGTACTAAGCAGCTGATTGAGTACATTGGCAGCGAAAAAGCTATTTGACGGTCAAATACTTATTTTCATTTAAAACAGCTAATTTGATTGTAAATTACCTTTTAACTGTCAATCAGATGTTTTTAGTCAATTATCCGATAACTATTAATAAGCTAATCCCCTTTTCTTTAATTTTATTATGAATCCAATATAGTAATCCATTAAATATTAAAAATAAGTTTATATTTATGTTTATTAATTATTGTACATGATTATGGGTTATAATAATGTACTGAATTTCTGATAAAAATAAAGAAAAGGGAAAACTGATTTAGGCATCAGCTGATTAGTTAGAAACAGCTGATTAATAGTAAAAGTTAAATTACAAACAAATCAGCTGTTCTGAGTGAAGGTGCGTAAAGTATTTGTCCATAAAAACAGCTTTTCGCTGCCAATCAGCTGTTTTCAGTCGATCAGCTGTTTAGTAATAATCAGCGGTTTTCCATATTTTTCATTTTAATGAAAAGTCCAGTACATTATAACCGATTATCATTTATACAAAAAATATTTTCTTTGATTGCAAACACATTTGATAATAAAAATCTTATAGTTCTGGGAAAAATATGTTTCCAATGAAAATTTAAATTTTACATGTTGGGCATTTAAAATTGTTTGCTTGGACATTATTCTAAAAAACCATAAATAGTATCGTAAAAAAGTAAAACAAATTTAATGTAAATTTGACCCCTCATACAGCCTTGTATCTTAAAAAGTGAGCGATTTAGTACAAATTTAGTTATGGGCAACTATAGTTTTTCTAGCGTGGAGAACGAGTTAGTCGAATATTTTTTATTGCTCACCAACGTTTTACTTGTTCTTAGATTACGCATTACTTAGCTACTTTAACCTTCCGTGTATCTCTTATGGTTTTAGAGATCCCAAAAGTGTTCACAAAAAATACGCTCTATATCTTGTGATCGAAACAGTACTTTTTTCAAACAGATCGCGGCTTTGTAATCAGCGTGAAACATTGTTTTTATGTGTGACACCACATTCACATTTAAGAAAAATATGTTATATCCAATATGGCGGATCCAACGTGCATGGCTGCTAAAAGCTATTTGCCATTTTAAATTAAGTATTTACCATCCAGCAACTATTGGCGGTGTTTTCAAATCGATATTTTGGAAAATATTCCTATGAATGTCATACATAAAATTTTGTTCAATATTTGTTTCTGTATTTTCGGCACTGTAACTTTGACCATCGATATTCAAAATTTTCCATGGGTGCCATTCTGGAACCCCTCATAATCTTGTTCAATTTATCAAATAGTACGAGAATCGAGAATCGATCCAACTCAACAAAGTGTGAGTTGGACCTTAATTCAAGGTCATATCGTTGGGCAAACGGACTAAAAGAAATAGAATACATAAAAATTGATTATTAAATAATCTACTAACAACTTGAGAACGGACAGAGATTTAGAAAAATGGAAAACAGCGTTGAGTTTGTCACAAAAAAGCAGTTTGAAATGATGTGTCACAACCCCATATTTACATTTCAAAAAAATAACTTATATCCAATATGGCGGATCCAATATGGCGACCGGATGTGAAAATGTAACCAACATTAAGTGCTTTCCCTTTCACAACCTTTTCTTTGTTGAGACAGCCGAATTGTCATCAAATGTAGCAAAGGAAAGGTAAAAAAACTAAGCCTACAACATTAATAAGCCATTTTGTCCGCCATCTTGGATTCCTGGTCCCCGCACCAAATTTGAAGGTGGCAAACTCACAGTTTGCATTCAATAGGTCAAAAGGAACAAAAAACATGGTTGCCACCAGTCGCAAAACATAGCCTACATCAGTGCTTGATTTGTGGCGGAACGGCGTTCCGGGACCTCTTTCTGTCGAAAGAGTCGATCGTGTGAAATCGGCCGGAGTATGTTTGCAAGAGTACAATCGGCCGGAGAATTTGCCACGAGAGAGGATCGTGTGTAATCAGCCGGAGAATTTGTCGTAAGAGCTGATCGCGTGTAATCGGACGAAGACTTTGCCGCTAGAAAATCGCGTGTAATCGGCCGGAGAATTTGTCGCAAAAGACGATCGCGAATGATCGGTCGGAGAATTTGCCGCACCAAAAATGGCGTGAAATCAGCCGGAGAATTTGCCGCAAAAGACGATCGCGTATGATCGGCAGGAGAATCCGCCATAAGCGAGGATCATGTGTTACCGGCCGGAGTATTTGTCGGAAGAGACGATAGCGTGTACTCGGCCGGATTAATCTTACCGAAAATAACAATTTGCTAAAATGTACGGAAATTAGGCGCGGAGTTTCGGCTTGAAATTAGCTTTTTTGTCTAGTCTTGAGTTAAGCCGAATGTTGAAAACGCTAAAACACCTGAATACACCCACAAGACGACATAAAAATCTAGAAATTCTTTAGAGAATTTATGTTTTATTAAAATTTACTTATCAAAAATTGGAGTTGAATACAATTAGACTTTTTAAATCTAAATAATTATTCACATAGACAAATAATACTTTGTTGAGCGGAAGAATGATAAAGGGGGGGTTGGGTTATGTTATGTACAAACTGGCAAATTACAGTTCCGGTACCTCAATTGTTACAAATCAAGCACTGGCCTACATAATCACGAAGAAGACATCTTATGGCCTGTTTTTACCCTACTATTAGAAAATCATTAAAATACTTCTTTTACATTGCAATTTCGTATTGATTATGTTTATTTGATGCATTCCACCTTACATTTTCTCGTACGAACTTTATCAAAGAGTAAAATAAAATGAAAATATAAGTGTTTACGGCAACTGTTAGCCGGAAAACGCTTTGGCAATTGAAAACTAGTACAAATTCAAAATAGCGAATTATTTCCCAAAAAGACCGACAAGCGGCGAATGTATTATGAAATCTTGTCTTAGATAGTTATTCATATGCCTTGAGGTTAGCTTAGTACATTCCATTTCCTCTATTTCCTCAGTGGAGGCGTAGGTTTCGTTGTTAGCAAAATAATCCGTAAAACACGAAAATTACATCGTCAATTTTTTAGGGACTTGTTTTACATTAAAATTACACATTGGTTATACTGATTGGCTGTATTCCACCTGGAATTTTTTTGTAGGAAATTTAATTGGCTTTAAAATAAAATAAAAATCACGATCCTACGTTGGTTTTGAGCATCACTATGATTGATCAATTAAAAGCTTACATAAATTCAAAATGGCGGATTATTTCCAAAATGGCGGACATGTAGTGATGCAACTTTTGAAAACGAGATTTTAATCGTTAGGTATATACTAAGTGGTAATTTTCACCGATTCTTGTTATGTTAAATCCACAGATTGGGCGATGGTCATGATTTTTATAAATTTAATGGTGAAAAACAGATAATTGGCGGCCATTTTGAAAACGTCATCCTGGGAAAACCTGGGGGGTAGGAGATGTCCACCCAAGTTTTTTAACCTTCCCATGTAATAAACTAACAGGTCCAGCAATAAAATTCAGCCTACGCAAGTTTGCACACAGAAGTGCTGTCAGCTGCTGGACTAATATGTGTTTTATGCATTTACAGAGCAACGTTCTAAAGGTAAATCATTAAGATTTAAGAACTTTTAAAGCAAAGTGATTTTAGATTCTAGATTTTAGATTGATGCATAAGCATGAATACACTAGGTTTAATGACATTTTTTGTCTAAGGGTTACTTTACTAGTAACTATCTTAATTCATTTGTAAGAAAAATCCCCCCTCAAAATAATGTGTTTAAGCAAGGAAGTACATTAACCATGTTCTTTGTATACTTCTTTCAATTTATTGGGCTTATCCGTCGGCATAAATAAACAAACAAAAAAATAAAAAGTTGTTTACTTACCTTTTACTAATACACAACGAGTACCCAATCTTAAGGAAAGTACCAAATTTTTATGAGGGTCTTTTTCACACAGAATGACGTCCTCAAACCTGAAATTAGAACCTTTGACACCGGGAAGACGCACGGAAGTGGAGAATGGTTTCCTTTGGGAATTTTAACAACCTTTTAAGAGGTCTTTTCAACGCCAGCTTAAGACTTTTCCTTACTTAGGCTTTGTTGCAATTTATTAAGATAAAGCTTTTAAAAAACTGATTTCAGTTTTTTAGTTTTACCATCAAAATTTGTAAAAATTACTTTATTTATTTTTCATGTATCAATTTGTTTATGAATATTACTTGTTAGATAAAAAGTATTTGGATACGAAATTGTTTCACAACATAACTGTATCGTAATTAATAAAAATTAAAAAGAAAACTTAATGCATGTGAGCTTTGAATACTACTTGTCGCATTTCAAAGGTTGCAGCTTGTTTTACTACATTTTTATGATTTTTATAATCATTTAAGATATAAAATACACGATGTAATAAAATTACAATTGTTTTACAAAAATACATTCTGAAAAGAAAAGGAATTTCAAAGTTTATAGATAACTTCAATGTGTATGAAACCAAAAGAATATGTTCCAACTTTTTTACAATAGTGTTTAAAATATTTTGATTGCATTTTGCCCTCGAATTGAAAGATAGAATAATCAAAACTCAAAGCAAACCTATGCCTCCTCATGATGATATCCTAAATTTAAAGCGAACGAAGTTAGATTAAAGTAGTTTATATTTGTCACTAAACTTGTGCCCAAAGGGACCAAATGACATAAGAAAATCTTTGCCGCATGTGAAGCCTTGAACACATCAAACAGCCAAACGTATTTTCGATATAAAGCCCATTTCTGATTTGTTCTTGATGAATGAATTAAAGCTTAAAGTAATCTATAACATAAAATTAGTAAGGCGGCTTATGTTTAGAATATAAACTATTAACTATTAATAGTCAAACTGTTAATAGATTACGAGTTGTTTGAAAGGTTCTTAAGTCTACACGTGACCTTAAATTACGGTTAAGGCTCATTTAAGTACCCATAGACAGCAACACTAAAGAAACATATCACCATCGAGTTTATGTAGTATACAGTTTGTATACTCAATTTCATTTATAAAACAAGCAGACAACAACCATCAACGAATATTTTAAAAGCATATACAATCACATAATTTTCTTGCAAATTAATCATGAATACGATATTTAGGTATCGTTTTTAAAAACTCCAACAATAAAATAAACTCTTTCAAAATAATTTAAGTTAACACGAGTTAAGGCTTACAAATCTTACCCTATGTAAAACAAAACAACTTTGAAACAGATGGCAATATTTCCTGATTTTCAAAGCACGAAGACTTGCCTCACTATGAGAACTTATTGATACAAATGTCGAGACTGAGCGAAAGCTTGCAGATATGTCGGGCTGGCTCAGATTGGCAGCTCTATGAATATAAAACTACGGCATCGCAGCACTTAATCATATTCATTATTCATTATTCACATTCAATTTCACTTGAAACAGCTGCAGCAAAGTTTTAGTTTCAAGGTTTACGAAAGTGGTCTTCGGTTACTTTATGTTCCCAAGTGACTTGGTTTTCGTAAAAGAATTTTAAAATGCGTAAATCGTTTTAACAGAGAAACTATTAGCTAAGGGTTACTATTATTCTGATAATTATATTACCTAAATTGTTTTTCATTATTTTTATCGAATTGTTAATAGTTGTTAAACCTTAGAAATATTCTCATCTATTTCACTGGTACCTTTGTTTTTCATCCACAATCTCACACGTGTATATGCTTAACTAGATAGCATTTGTATATACATACAGTATTGCGTTTAAAAAAATTGCAAATGATTTTAAATACTAGAAGCTAGTACCGGTATGAGAGAAAGTTACAACGAACTTTGATAAACATTAATACGTTTTCATCATACTAACACAGAAACATATGTTTTCAGTTCCTTTTTGTTGGCTCGAAAAAGTTACCCATTGCCGGCCGAGGCCGGATAAACTCTTATCCGACCTAGGCCGGAAAGAACGGAAGTAAACAATCAGCTGATTGCAGCAAACCGACGTTTAATGCTTCTTTATTGGTTTCTTATTAGAGGAATGTAGTGGCAGCACTACATCCGTAGCAAATGTTCCTCTGTTTGTTATAGGTTATGTTTTAAGGTTTGAGAAACGTATGTTTATGCAAGGACTACGTTATGATTGAAGGTATGTTTTTCTGCGAAGTATGATGAAAAATATCGTACGTTACACGGCCGGGAAGTTTTGCCGTACTCGCATGAAAATCTCGCACTCGTTTTCGCTCGCGCGGGAACTATCATGCTCGTCCGGCAAAACAGTACTTCCCGGCCTAGTAACGTAATATACTATTTCATTATATTTTTCATATCAATGAGGAAGGTTTCAAACATTGTATATGTTTAAGGATTTGTGACTGATCGATTATACAGCTAAAACGATACAGAAGAGTGTCTGTTTATTATTTAACCTGTACACTCCTCTAAAATATCTACGTGCACCAATTTAACCAAAATAAATTTAAAAAAACTATTTAAATATGGAAAATTCCGAAAGCAAGTCTAAAAATATGTGCTTATATTAAGCATGATTAACAAAATATAGTAGTTGAATTCGATTTACGTGAAGATCAAATGGTTTTTACGTTGATGATAACTTATTATATATTTTACGACTAACATCTATATTATTTATTATTTGAAACACCTTGTGTTTACAGTTTTCCTTAAACGTTCCCGGCAACAAATAAATACACGCACTCAGGAATAGCCTGAAGTAATTATTTTTCTACTGTTGAAAAATAATTACTTCAGGCTATTCCTGAGTGCGTGTATTTATTTGTATTTAATTCTGTATTTGTAAATAATTCTGTATACTGTATAACAGAAATAAAAGTGTTACATCAACACAAAGGAAAATTTTGAGCTAGTTTAATTTTTTTCACTTTACATACGGATTAGCTGCTCTTATGACTTACCTATCAAAGGTAATTTCAAACACTCCAAGTGTAACGCCTTCCAAAGGCGCACTTGCTTTGTAATCTGATGACTAAAAACGTTTCATCGAAAAAATGTAAAAAAATCCATCCGAGTGTAGGTTATATTTCATTTTACAAAGTACAATTTTTTTTGTCCTTATAACTAAAAACAAAATTACGAATAAACTTATACGTAATAATAACTCTTATCACACAAAATATCTTTTTTGGGGGTTTTTGAATGGATTAATCTTTCTTTTTAGAGCAATTAAATATAAAACCAAGTCGTTAATACAAATTATTATTTCATCTACGAAAAGTCGGAATAAATATTTGTTAAGGTTATAGAAACCTTGATTATAAATGGCAGATTTAAACCGTTTTTGCATAGAATCTTGTTTAATTATTTAATTTGTTTATTAATAGTCATCGAATGTTATTTATATCACTCTTTTAAGTACATGTAGTAATGTTCTGCATCTAGTGTTACTAGAACATCAATATAACATTCTATATTATAATTATTATTTGAATCAATTACAATATAATATATGATATTTCTTCACAATAAGTTGGAACACCTATTGATGTGAATGTTGGGACAAAAAATAATTAAAAATCAAAGATTTGGCATTTCATTTACTTCTTGTCGCCTCGTGAGTTATCAAAGATAAGACTCCTTTGCGCTTATGTATGGCGTTGCATTTGACAAGTTACGTGAGTGTCAGTGTGACAGCAATTGCTACAATGGTATTAGTATTTGTACAAAGTTTACTCTGAGGTGTATCACTCGTGGCTCGTGGTCAGAACTGAGATAGCTATTGGAAGATTATTTTATATTATTACTACGACTAAACTTCTATAAAGCCTATCGAGCATATGTGAAGGACGTAGATGAAAAATACCCCCGTTGCAGCAGACCTGCATACTCAGCGAATTTCAAAGGCAAACCAAAATATTTCAATCCAACATAGCGAGATTTGACATGTTTTTGTAAGCTCCATAAGAATAACATGGAGAATGAGTATGCAGGTTTGCTGCTACAGGTATGTTAAAACTGGGTGGTTTTAATTGAATATTTAATAGATCTGAACTAGAAGAAGCTATTTACCAAGTTTTATCAAGATATTTTGAGAAATAACCGAGATGTAGAATTTTACTTATTTCCCATAAGGTTAACATTGGGACAACGTACTGTGATCACCACTTTCATATCTCTGTAACCAGTGGACATAGAGCAGTGATTCAAAATACTATATTGTTTGTTCTTTAGAGCTAAATTCAATGTTGCCTACAAAAATTCGAAAAATTTTATTTTCCTATGTAAAAAAACTCAAAAAACCCATTTTTGGGGGGTTTATCCCCCTTTACCCCTCCTTTTCGGTGGTCCGATCGAGCTGGTTTACGAACTCGTCCGAGGGATTACCACTTTACATGTCTGTACATAATTTCATTAAGATCGGACCATTTTTACGGCCGCTATCGTGCTGACAGACACATATATATATTGATACATATATATGTATAAATTCGAACGAATGGTGTTTTCTGCTTCTGGTGGCCCCAAAACGAAACATTATCATGGTCTCGGGCTTAGGTCTTACAATGAGACCTACGGTAAGAGCTTCTTCTCTACAGGCGAAATTCGCTAATAAATACAATAAAAAACTAATGTCCTTTGATTATATTTTTGCGTTGCACGCATTTGTAAAATATAAGCTTCTGATTCAATGCAGCAATCCAATACCGCGTATGCGAGATGTTCTACATACTGTAATGCCATTATCCATCACTCCAACCACCGTCACACTATTGTTAGCCACTCTAAGTGCGTGAGCGTTAGTGCGTGTGATAATTGGCCTTTTGATGGAAACATGATTAATTAAATCATATAGCTGATGCACTTTCAATTCGATTACAAATGTCAGTTTCAGAATAGAAAAATCGGGAGAAATATGTTTAAAGTAATGTTAAGAGACCGGGGGAAACATCTTAAAAGCATTAATGTTAAGTTTAAACATCATTAATTCTTTAAATTAACCTATTTTGCTCATTATTTAATATTTTAAATATAATTTGTTAAGACAAGTTTTATTTTCTACCACAGGGGCTTTGCACTGGGCAATCTTGACTCAGTTCCAATATTGTTTTTTCTATAAGAGAAGACGCTTAGCGTCTATTAAACAATTTTAATGTCTTTAAAAATTACAATTTCGTTAGATTATGTTGAAAATATCTTGATTGCAATGGCTACTATGGCACCTTTTTAATGTTAAATGTTCGATTTGTATTTTATTTGTCGCCCGTAAGATTGCTAATCCGTTAATCTAGCAATTTTAATAAATACGACGGGTAGTCCAGGCAACGAAAAGGTACAGAGGGAATTTTTTGGAACACAATTTTTGACTTAGCAGCTTTATTTGAACTAGTTAGGAGGTGAACATCAAAAGTCCCCGTCCGTAGCCCTTGAGCGGGGGGTGGGAGGGGGGTCTGAAGGTAAAATTGTTTTGTTTTTCTTAAATATCTTGAAAACTATCAACTTTAGTATCCCCTATTAAACTGGAAAATTAACGAAAATAAAATTTCCTGCAAGAAAATTATATAATATGTCTATTTTGATCCAACCATTTACAAGGTAAACACTAATTTTAATAACATTTATCCAAACAAATATCCCTTCCATAAGAATTACTTGTAAATATGTGGGTAACATACATGCCCAATGGGGCAACGCTTTTTTCACCTAAACGAAAATGAACAGCATTCAGGAAATATTGACATTTCCAGTAATTTGACACCTCAATCATAAAAATTTGTCTATAATAAAGGTGTTGGCGAGCTCATGAAAAACGTTATTTCTCAAGGAATTATTACAAATATGTAGATTCCCTTGAATGCAAGTTACTTGAATGTCAATGTGAAAGACGATTGCCACAATCGTATTACGTCTTGCACAAAGTTTGTTCTGAGTTGTAGGGATAGTTACCTAAGATCGTGGTCAGAATTGAGGTAGTTACTTGCAGATTATCCTCCCTGTTACTACGCTGAACTCTCCACAATAAACCATGGTAAAAATATACTCTAGGCGTAGCATAAATAAAAAACAAATAGAAAAAAATTGCTTTAAGTTGTATGATTTTCTAAAAGTTGAAAAATAAACAGTATCAGCAAACTGACACATTCTTTCTACCTTAAACCAATTTAAAACAAGAAACCCTATATAATGAAATAAAATAACACCTGTATAACAAATTCAGAACTATCTCACAAATACATACCAAATTTTTATAAAATCGGTTTGTAATAAACGGATATATCGGGTTTTAAGTATTTGCTATAAGAATAACATTAGACAACGTACTGCGTTTACCACCAAACGAAAATATCAATTATCTCCGCACCCAGTTGACATAGAATAATAATTAAAAGTGGATTTTTTCAAGCCAAATTTAATGGTTGCAAGTATATTTTGATTAATTATTATTAATTTTAAGTTACCGGTAAGTTAAAAAAATATTTTACACTTAAATCACGATAACTTTTGAACCTATATTTTTTACAAACATGCGGGTGGTTTCATTTTGTTTGGCGTCTTAAGTAGTATAAACCATGAAATTTTTATCAAAATCTTGAAAACCGTTTTTGAAAAGTTTGGATTTTAATGGATTTTTATAGGGTAAATACCTTTAAAAATAAAAATAAAATTAAAAACGCCTAGAGGTATCATGGTTTAATAACCACATACCAAGTTTCATGAAAGTCGGACCAATGGTGTCGTCTGTAACATACATCCACACATACACACGCACGCACGCAAAACACACACACAGACACACACACAGACACACACACACACACACACACACACACACAAACACACACACACACACACACGCGCGCGCGCGCGGAAAACCACTTTTTTTTGGATTCACAAAAACTAATATGACAAATAACAATCCAAATTCAAAAATTTTGATAACAATACGAAAACATTACGTCCTCCATATACTACGGGAGGAGAAAGTAAAACATATAGTTACATCAATGCAAAAAAAAAATAAAAATTGACATTAGTGCTCTTTAACGTTTAAAACTTTCTAACAGTAGAAAAAAATATATATAGTTACATCAATGGAGAAATCCAATACTCTATGCCTGTTGTGCTGCAGACATTAATGCCATTATCAGTCATTTCTAACTGCATTACACCATAGTTCGTTATCCTAAATGGAAAGGGTGAATGCGTTCGATAATGGCCTTTCGATGAAAACACTATTAAATCGCATAGCTTGTGTAAGTTCAATGTAAATTATCACTGTATACTAATGCGATTAAGAGGATATATCCAAATGTTTTAATATTCAGTTTAATGATTAAAATATTTTCAACTTTTACTTTTTACGAAGCATACCATTGACATTGACTTTACTAATCTATATATATATATATATATATATATATATATATATATATAATATATTATATAACAACGCAAGCGAAATTTTTGCTAAGAAATTGTGAGCGTTTGGTGCTTCATATGATGATGGGAGAGGGCTCTATAAAGAAGGTCTTGATGCCAGGGACTTAGAAAAATAATAAAATTTTTTGAAATTCACTAGAGAACGAAAATAACGTAAAATATGTGCCATTTAAAAAGCATTGAAATCTAAATACGTCTTCTTTGTTTAAATTAAAACATAAGGTGTTTTCCCTCGACTCATAAATCACGTGCTATACATTAAAATATGGTGGATATAAAAGCCAGTTTACTAGGTCATACGATAAAAAAGAAGAATTGCTTTAATTGAAATAATCCCCTATTATGATTAGTGGCTATTTAGCTCCTTCAAGCCCCTAGTTTAACCATACGTGATCATTTAAAAAGCCAAAACGAGAAAACTGTTTGATTTCTTTAAGTAACAGAGGTTGTAGCAATTCTGTAGCGCTTTGATGTTACCTGTTCTACTCAGAGACTAACATATTATTTTTTTACAAAAAAATGTTTAATAATACAAGTTTTAAATTCAACGACAGCCTTCACGCCTGCCAATAGGCCATCTTGCCGCAGTGCCAATATTGCGTTTGTATAGAGGAAGGCGCAGGCGCTAAGCTCCCGTTGTCAGCCAAGTCACATCGCTGAAGTTCAAGTCCGCCCAGTCTACGCAGCTGTCAACTTTGTATCTATATTTGTATAGAAGTTTTTTTATAGTACTTTATTTATTAACTATGTAATATAATAAGAATATTATTGGTTTTGCCTGTTTTTAAAATCCATCTTCAGTTTTCAATTGTTTAGTGTCTATTTAATTATTTGAAATGCACAAGTAATAAAGTGAAGAAGGTTCTGTTTGTAATTAATTTTGATTTTTGTGTAACATTCAGACCTTTACTAGTTTTATTACACATTGCCTCTGATAATCAAAGACACGCTTCGATCATTATGTACTTTAAAAAACGGTCAGTAATACAATTCAAGCAAAAATAACAACTTGCTTATATAATGTAATTAGGACTACAGGTAACGATGTAAATAAGGTAGGAATCTTCCAATAGTATTCTTTCCTTTTTAAGAGATATAAAGGATGTTTTCCTACTACATGATGTTATATTTACAAGTAGCCCTCACTTGCCTTTTTGATTGGCTAATATTAAGTAATATGTAGGCATTTTAAAATAAGGAAAATATTTTATATATCTATTACTCGAAACCTATTAATCGGCCAAGTATGATTTGTATGGTATTAGATCAAACAAAGATTGAAGTTATATCGTCGTGTGCTAGAAATATTTCAAAACAATCGACAAAATTTTTAAAAACAGTGATTTGCCCTTTTAGAATTTAGAGTAAGGCTACGCAAATAGAAACTGTGAAGTCCATTCTGCCTTACACTTTGACCAATCTATGGCGAGAAATGGACTACCGTTTTAGCGAATTTCCTTAAAGGAATAAGCTATTACCGTAGGTCTCATGGTAAGACCTAAGCCCGAGATCATGTTAACTTTTCATTTCGGGGCCCAAGAAGCAAAAAACACTATTCATTCGAAGTTATATATATATATTTAGAGAGATTATCATTTTTACAAACAGAGAATATATATATATATATATATATATATATATGTGTCTCTGTTAACACGATAGTGGCCGTAAATATGGTCCGATCCTAATGAAATTTGGTACAGACGTGTAAAATGGTAATCACTCGGACGAGTTCGTGAACCAGCCCGATCGGACCACCGGAAGGGGGGTAAAGAGGGTAAACCCCCCCCAAAAATGGGTTTTTTGAGTTATTTACATAGAAAATTAAAAATTATCCAATTTTTACTAGCATTATTGAATTCAGCTCAAAAAAACAAACAATTTAGTATTTTGAATCACTGCTCTATGTCCATTGGTTTCCGAGATATTGAAAGTGGTAAACACAGTACGTTGTCCCAATGTTAACCTTATGGGAAATAAAGAAAATTCTATATCTCGCTTATTTCTCAACATATCTTGATAAAACTTGGTATATGGCCTCATCTAGTTCAGATCAACTAAATATTGAATTAAAACCACCCAGTTTTGATATACTTGTAGCAGCAAACCTGCATAGTCATTCCCCATATTATTCTTATGGAGCTTACAAAAACATGTTGAATCTCGCTATGTTGGATTGAAATATGTTGTTTTGCATTTGGAATTCGCTGAGTATGTAGGTCTGCTGCAACGGGGGTATTTATATACATGGTGGTAAACACAGGGCTCATGTTGAATCATTAAATATTCCTCTATCATCTTGTATTTTCATTATATGTTATTAACTTAATTTTTTTATAGTAATATGAACAAGATATTTGCTCTTTCATTTTGAAATGTCCCGTACATTTCTTATATTATTCTAGAAGCGATAAAAAATTAGTACCCTGAGGAAAATAGAATGTATAAAGGTTCCGCCGATGATCCTAGTTTAGTCTTTAAAGTATTTTGCGCATATAGGCATATTTTCACTCTATCATCAGGTTAATAAAATACGAACCGGTTAAAAAGGTGTCGCGCCAAAACTGCGCGCGTGTTTGTTAGTAGGCTTTTAATGTTTCAATTTAGGAACGTCCATTTTGTGTCTTTGTGTTGTTTGTGTTTTTATGTAAGGTGAGCCAAAAAAACATGACGGTTTTAAAATGAAATTATTGGAGAACCAAACGTAGTTTCGTGTTGAAAAAAATTACAATAAAATATTTACATGATTTTGTCATTTTATTGTTTATTGATAATGTATTTTAAATAAAGTCCGTTCACATACAAACAGGCTTCCCATCGTTTCTGCAAACCGGCAGTTACTTTTCTTATCATCGATTGAGGAATAGCAGCAACCTTGTTTTTAATGCATCGCTTAAGTTCAGCTATATCGCTACTTTATATGTGTGAAAATTCAAAAAATTCTTCGGAGAGAAGTGTTTGATGTAGCCAAAGCGAGAGATTGTTTACGGGTCGAACGTTTATGACTTTGCAGAACACTTGCACAAACGTTTTCAATGTTTTCCGGCGTTTGGACTGTATACGGGGCCTCCCAATTGGCGTTATTTTGATAGCAAAAGCTGTATTCCAGAAATTATTTCAAACCAAATCTAATCTAATCATTTATTCCATAAGATATCACACAAGTGAAAGTAACATTGAACAAAAAAATATGGATAGTCCTCACATAGACTACACGCCTGTGAGTGAGGACCGGTCTGTCCAGTTCATCTTGCGTAGACTTCTCAAATGTGACACTATAATCTATAAAAAAACACTATTTACAGGATGTGGATTAATCTAAATACATTACTTACAGCAAGAGACATTGCTGGGATATTATGTTTGAATAAGTAGGAAAATTCATTAGAAAAAAATTAATTGATGAAGTAGAAAAATAATTAGAAGAGTAAAAATTAACTGGCATATATTGAGCGTATCAGGCTCACAACCATCAGCACCGATGCGGACTAGCCACTCATTTACCCTCCCTTCGCTTGCAGACACCAAGGCTAACCCCCCCCCCCCCCCGGAGTAATCTAGGGAAGAAATAACCAAAATTGAGTCTGTTCCTTGTCGGGTAAGAATGACCTGTATTTTGAAAAATTTTACTTTTATTCTTTTTTATATGTATTAAAAGAGTTTTTATGTAAAGTTGTCTAACATTAAGCACAGGAAAATCTCTAAAAAGTTGATCAGAAGGATATCTTATGTTTTTATTTAAAAGCGTTTTGACGACAACTCTTTGAGTTACCGCCAGAGGCTCCAAAATGAATGTCGATGCTCCTCCCCACCGCAAGATCCTATGATAGACTGCACAAAAGCAAAGTATACAGTTCTGCAGTGAACCAAGGAAAGAACTCTACTCAGTTGGGTAAATGCGAAAATCATCCTTCTTAGTCGCTGCCTGACGTATCGAACATGTGGAAGCCAAAGCATTTACCCACTGGTTGACAAGGAAAGGCACCTGACGTTGAAGTGAACACAAAAGCACGACAATGCTCTTGCCATTGATGATCTATGGTATAACTGGCGCCAATTCTTAAGGCCCACGCCGTCCATAAGCCTAATGCTAAAATTAACATTAGTCTTATGGACGGCGTGGGCCTCAAGAATTGGCGCCAGTTATAACTGACCTTAAAATGGTATTAAACAGCAACAACAACAACATCAACAACAACAACAACATTGACAACAATTGACTACAACAAGGAAGTCTGTAAACGTCACAAGCTGAGCAATCGGCACATAAAAACAATCAGGTTTCTTGGCCCACCCGTTACACCTTTAGACATTTGACGAACCCAATTCTTATACACAGGATCTGATGATGGCATATAAATACGCCGAAATCATCCACCGAATCATCGTGGACTACCAGGTAATCAAGTATTTTATCCTTTATATATTCTGTTTTCCTCAGGTACTAATTTTATTCGTATATCGCTTCTAGTGTAATATAAGAAATGTTCAGGGAATTTCAAAATTATAGAGCAGATTTCATATTATTATAACAAACAAATTTTAATTAATATCTTTATATGAAAAAACAAGCTAATAAATGAATAATTCGTATTTTTTTTTTTTTTGAAGCTTAATGTCAAAGTGTATGGAGAAATGGATTCCACCGCTTCCTTAAAGTGTAGCCCTAATCTAACTTCTCGAATGGCAAATCACTGTTTTGAAATATTTTGTCGATGTTTCTAGCATACGACGATTCAACTTAATCTTTGCTCCATTTAATGCCATATAAATTATGCTTGGTCGATTTTTTATAGTCGAATAGCAGTTGCCCGTGGCTTCGCTCACGATAAAAAATTTCAGCTGATCTTACTTTTGCTCTTTGAACTGTCAAATTGTTGTTTACATTTCGGTATTTGAATGTTTACATCCTTATAAAATGTAAACATTGAGGCTAAGGACGTTCACGGGGCGTAGCCCGAGGGGATTTTAAGGAAGTGAATAGTCCTATATGTTTCCCAGGATCAAAATCATCTTCTGTGTGAAATTTCAACCCAGTCGGTTCAGTATTTTTCGAGTTCACTTGCCCCATTACATACATACATAGACACATACAGGAACCACTTCTTCTTTATAATAGTATAGATTAATAGGTTACAACTAATAAATAAATAAAATATATTCTCCATTTTGAATTGTCTTTATATTAATTAATATTAGCCAATCAAAAACACAAGCGAGGTTTACTAGTGAATATATGAGTAGAAATAACATCCTTTATAATATCTCTTAAAAAGGAAAGAGTATTTTTGTTATTTCCCTGCCTTATTTACATCGTTATCTGTACTTTTAATTACAGAATATAAGCTAGTATTTATTTTTGCTTGATTGTATTACAGTATGACTACTGAATAACAGTATTTTTAAGTAATAGTCTATGGTATCAAAGATAATGTGTGATAAAACTAGTAGAGGTCTATGAATACAGATACTACACGGAAACCAAATCAATAACAAACAGAACTTTCATCACTTTATTACTTTACTATAAAGTGTCTATAGTTGTTCCAGAAACACAATGCATAAAAAATGAAAAAATATGGTTTTGCTTAAACCAAAACTATAAAGAAACATTTGGTTGGTTTAGCTGAAGAGGGGAGAAATAAATTGGCTGTCAAGGGCAAACACAGGAGAAACTCAATTATAGACCTGCCCTCTTTGAAGATGGCCAGAAAAATGGGGGACAATATGAAGAGAGAAATGCTACTGTTTGTCACAATAGTTACTATGTGTTAGTTATGGAACGGGTTAACATTGTAATCGATTGGGAGTGTAAGCCAGGCAAAATTGAGGTTCGGATCCCACGTCAAAATGTAGCTCCCTTGCCAATAGCTGTTGGGCTATTAATTAATAGATCTGTTTAAGGAACATGTCGGCCTTAATCAGTAACAAGACTTAAAGATCGCGCCACAATCATCCTTCACTCATCTGTCATTCATACTTGGCTTACAATAGCTACCAAGGTAGGTTGCCATTTCAAGCAATGTATAATGTATTTTTATATACCGGGTGTCCCACGAAGAGGTTTAAACGTTTGATTTTTTACGTATTTGCCCATTCATGCACAGAACTTTTTTAAACTTTACACAGTTTACAAAGTAGGTTCTAAAAATATTCTGGAAAAATTTCAGCTCCCTAACCTTAGTAGAAACAAAATGGCGGCATATTTTTTATACATTTCGATTCATATTACGGGGCAAAACGCCTTTTTTGTATTTTTTACCGTACAGCACATGCAAATGAGTCAAAATAATCAATTCCTCTATCCTTTCACATTGAACCAAACTTAAAAAAGAGTATCCTAAAGGAAAACATATTGTGCAGTAAAAATATATCCAATATTGACCTAATCGTTAAATTATTACTAACTGATTAGGTCTTGAACTTTCCCTTAATGTCACTAGATTTTTTTTGTTGTGCCTACACCAACGGAATTTTTACAGAAGAGATAGGTACACAAACGCTTTTAAGGGAAAGCGGTCTTAAATCCCTAAAATTGTTGTGGGCATCCCTGGAACCGAATCCACGACCTCTTGAACCGAAGCTAAAGACGCTAATTGTTAAGCTAAGAACACGCCCAAAAACATTCTGTTAAATATTCTTAATATTTAAAGATTGTTGAAAAATTATACAATTTATAATTACCTTCAAGCCGATTTAAAAAGTTTGGGTAAACCTTCATATAAACTTTTTTTGCTTATTTTAAACGAAAAACTAAGTTATAGAGTTTGGTGACGGACTTTACAGACACCCTGTATATATAACATCTTTATTGTACAACAAAATAAAATTGCACTTCAAGCGTCAATAGATGTTTATTTATTCTTTCTTTTAGATGTCAGGAAACACCAGTGCCAAATTTTAAATCACAAAAATTCCTATAATTTCAAGTTTCCCAGAGCGCTTCGTAAGCAGGAGAGAACTTTAGACACCAAAAGGCGTTTAAATCGAGTTTTCAATTGAGTTACATTTTGTGACTGTGTTATGCATTCAGGGAGCTTATTCAAGACCTTGACTCCAGCCTGTGACGGTAAATGCTCAAAGGCCACAGTTCTGTGCTTTTCGAGTTAGTAAGTGTCCCTGCATGAAGTACTGGTGGATCTGACAGTCCTAAACAAGTGAGCATTTATTGTAATAAGTGATGAGTCAAAATTAGCATCATTTTATGTACAACTAAATATTTTATAGTGGAACTATTACCTTTAGGCCGGGAGCTGGGAGGTCAAAAATTACGTCATAACGTGCGCATGTAAGAGCTATACCGTTTTGAAGAGGCATCCTGGGGGATGTCAAAAATGGGTTTTTGAGCCCTCAATCTGGGGGCTTTCTCCAAGGTGGACAAACATGAAAATGACCCATAAAAAAGGGTTTTTTTGCAATTTTCATCTAGAACGATTTGAAAGATCACTTTTTAATTCACACCATTGAGTTCAGCTTAAAAAAAAAAAAAAAAAATTTGGTATGTTGAATCATCGCTTTATGTTCATTGGTTACTGAGATATTGCTGGTGATGAACTCAAAAACGTCGTCCTATGTTTACGTTATGGGAAATAAAAAAATCGTATAACTCTCTTATGTCTCAACATATTTTAATGAAACTTGATCTGTGGCTTCATTTAGTTAAGACCTTTAGTATATAAGCCTTAAATCCTCCATTTTTGCATTTCCGTGGCAGTAATCTTGCACACATTTTCCCCATGTTATTCTTATGGGGAGAAAATAAAAGTCTATATCATGCTTATTTTTTAACATATAATGATAAAACTTGTGCCGTGTTAAAAGTTTTTCAACACAACACTCAGTTAAGCAGTTCGCCGCGGGCTTTAAACCGAGCGAAGGTCAACGAAGGAACGGTTCCAAGGGGGGGGGGGGAGAGAGAAGACTCCGGACCGACGAACACTACTGTTCATGTCTCAACTGGAGCGAGCGAAATCCAGTGTCTGGACGAAGACTGATTTGTCAGTCAATCACAGGACTGGACCGAAGATAGACAGTGAGGTTATTTCGTCGGCGAAAATGTTTTATTCAAGAAGTTCGTATCTTGTTTATGTAATTAGTGCTCACCTTATTTTCGTCGTCATGAACTAAATAACCATTACTGCTGGGTAAGTGAATTTCAATGATCTAGTTTATATTTTGCTTGTAATTAAAGTAAAATTCACTTTTTAGCCACGACTAGGGTTGAGTTTAAAGGGTGATGAAATTGTGAAATCTTTGGATTCACATGGTTAAACTATTGAGAAAGGCTGTAATTCATTGTTTTATGTTTATTTGTGAGCATTGAAAGTAATTAATAGTTGAATCGTAAGTTGTAAAAGTCAGCGTACTTCTCAGCGTTGCTCGCTGCCTGTTAGTTCATGAGTCTAAGTTTGGGCAAATGTTGAATAAAAATGAGTGTTAAAGGGAAATGTATTTATTCATTGTGAATTTGTGAAAAGAAAGTAAAGTCAGTGTTTTTGGTCGATTTTGAGTATTAAAATGTTGTTTTAGTCAGTTTTGTCAGAGGACTTGGTCCTGAAAAATTCCCTGCACAAAACCTGAATATTCCCGCATTTTTCCCGATTGTCTGAGCACATGGCCCCATTGAGTACCTAATGTAATAATTAAATTGGTTTACTGTTAAATCTGATGTTAATGTGTAATAAGGAGTAAAATCAAACTATATTTGTGATTTTAGGTAAATTTTGTCATTTGTTGATAATTATTTGTTTGTGAATCATATGTAGGAATTATTTAGGTTTGGTTAGGAAAAATTCAGGTTAGGCCTAGGCCAAACTGACTCAAGAGAAATTGTTGAGCACTGCCTAGCACTTCTGCTGGCTTATAGGCTGCTTTATGGCTAATTTGCACTGGAAATTGTCACCAGGGCTCCCGGAACTGACCCAAATCCAACATGACACCGAGATGTGACTACGACATCCTAGTTCGCTGACATGGCACCGCTCCTCCTGGCGTTGGGCTACGATGCTGATCGGCTGACCGGTAGACCTGAATTTTCAACTGACCGTCGCAGTGGGCATTCAACCCTGGGACCTCTGCGCTTCACTCCGATTACACAGGTCATTTCCATCCTTTATTCAGCATGCAGCCGGAAATTCCAATTCAAACAACGGCCCATAAACTCAGTTCTATTCACAGTGACAATTTGAAACCTTTTTTTGAAATTATCTGCAGTTAAAATTTTATTAAATTTGGCTAGCCTAATTTTGTAATTACTTTTCACTTTATTCACCCAAACTCAGCTGCCAATCAAAAACATTTTTTAAGCTTGGAAATTAATTAATTCGGCCGCAGTGCTCATGGACTTTGGTTCAGCGGATCAGCGATGCAAGAATGATTTACAGTAGGCCTAACCTATTTTCAGTGTTAATGTAGTATTTGTTGTGATTGAGGAATTTATGTAGGCTAACTATTTTGTGATTAGGTGTTACATAATGTAGGCTAAATATTTTTTTTTAGGTTAGGTTAGGTTGAGGTTAGTCCCGGGTCGGGGGATCGGTCCTCTTCCGCTCGGGGGGCCAGTTGCTGATTTCAGCACTCCCCTCGAGTGGGCTTGGCCTAGGCCCACGACCCGGGCTAACTTAAAGAATATTAAGTGTTTTAACTGTAATTGTTGTAAATGTTGAATTTAAATCAATTTATTATTTTAGACCTGACTTATAATTTTTATATTGGGGCTGCTCTGTCAGGTGAAATCTAGTCTGGCATCCAATAGCTGTTTATTTGAAGAAGCCCTTTCTATATTTTGGTCTAAAAAAAAAAAAAAAAAATTTATTATGCAGTCAAAATATTCATTAGGACTAATTAATTAATAATTATATGTGAAAGAATTGGGCGATTTGAATTTTGGATTTTAATGTTACTTGTCAATTTTTGTAACTTGTAATTTTGAATTTTTTGCCTCGATACTTAAATTTTTTTATTACACTGTAGGCCTATGTTAATTTGTGGTAAGGTCTTAAATATGGTTATAACTTACTTTATTTGTCTGTTGAATTAATTTGAATTTTCGAAGAAACTTGTTGCATTTTTTTTATGATTCGCTCCGGCATTTGGCCAACTTTTGACCTTATCATATAAAAGTTTATCTTCCTACAAATATTAAAATGTTTATGCCTAATGAAGCTTTGTGATGTATTTGTGATATTTATATGAATTTTTGAAATATTAATAAACTTGTTATTTTGAAACTTGTGTATTATTTCTCGACATCCGAACTTTCACCAGTCAACTTGGAGTGACTTTGAACTTTACCTAGGCCTCTTAAAGGCATGTTACAATGGTAGCAGAGCGTGGTTGATCAAAGGTCACTCTCTGCTTTTAAAATTAAATGTTAAATGTAAAAAAAAAAAAAAAAAAAATTGACTGGTTGATGTTTGGATGACGGGAAGGTTTCAGGTATTCAAGGGCGAGATGCGGGGTATTCAGGCAGTGCAGGGGACTCTCAATGTTAGGTAAAGGGTAAGTTGACAGGGTTGTGAGCAAAACTGATTATTTTTTGAAATATCTGTATTTATTTGTGAATTCAAAGGTTAGTTGTTGTGATTTTTTTTATTGTTTTCATTGATTGTTATGTATGAATTTTTCATGTTAAGGTTGTATTGTTGATGTTTAGGTATTCATTTGTATAGTTAGGCCAGTTTTTGCAATTGTGGAGGAGCGAAGCTAGTCAAAAGTTTTTGTTGGTTTGGTAGGGTAAAGGGAGCCTCAGCAGTGTCTGCCCATGTTCTGTGAGATTTAAGTGTTGGTAAATCGTGATTGTTTTTTGTATTCAGTGTTAAGTGTTTGGTGATAGGCAACAATGGCCAAGATAAATCCGGATTTTTTGATTCGTGATGAACTGATATTTGAGGTGAAGAGTCGAGGTGAAAGCCCAGCTTCAACGGTGCCTGAGTTGAGGAAGCAGCTTCGTAGTCTGCTGAAGGGAGTCAAGCAGATAGGTCCCGTGGAATTAGAAGATGAAGAACAGGAATTTGACTTGTGTAGGGAACGAGCCACAGAATTGATCTCTTTAGTAGAGGACTTAGGTGAAAACCCTGAGCTGGAGTCTCGAGTTGTGTTTCGTCTGCGTTTAAGGTTGCAGCATTTGGAGAGGAGGCTTACCAATCTTGGACAAGTAGCTTCTGCCACTAAGGACCTTCAGTGGTCGCAAACTCTGCTCTCTGTCCAAGAATGTTTGCGGAACATCACTCCAACAAAAACCGCATTGGAATTGCCTGAGAAGGATGGAGTTGTAGTTCCTCCTGAATTACCTGAGAAGACAGCGGTTGTTTGTCCAGGGCCACTTCAAGAAAACATCGAGCTGAGTGGAGATTCTCAGACCAGTAAGCCTAGTGACGAGAAGAAATTGCAAACAAAACCGGAAAATTCAAAGGAGATGGAGCAGCCTCCTGCCACCCAAGACAGAAGACAGGAAATTTCAACCTCCTTGCAGAATACGCTGCATAGTTCTCCATTGAAGTTAGATTCTGCTGGTTATGGGAAGCTCCCCAATCCATTAGGCGCTGTTTTGCATAGTCTCCCCATTACCGATGGACATGATGTTGAGCTACTTTTGACTTTCATCGGCACATTGATCAATATTAGGGAATTTCCAGGAATGACTGATGCCACGCTCTTGCGTTTGGCGTTCCCATTTTGCCGAAGTCCGCTCACAGAGAAGTTGCTGTCTTGCTTGGAGAGAGGTGTGCAGTTTGAGACTTTTCATAGAGAGATTTTGGATTTTTTTATTCCCAGCCGCCCTAGAGAACAGTTGAAGCAGTCCAAGTTTTTCCGACTTCAGAAACATGGGGAACCTCTCGCCAACTTTGTGGCTGACATAAAACAAATGGCTCGAGTACTGAAGGTGGGCATGTCTGAGTCGGAAATTGTAGGAGTTATTCTTGATGGTGTTGCTCCGGAGGAGAGGTGCCGGTTGGTGTTCTCAACGCGTCCCAACAACTTTGCAGAACTCGACCAGCTATGTGTAGCCTCAAGAAGCATGGCTTATACCGATAGTCTTCGTCAGGAAGTAAGAAATGAAGTAAAGAAGATGCCTGTACGTCAACTTCTCCCGGATGCTCAGCGAGGACAATGGAATTCACGTGGGCCTCCAGTATGCTTCGGCTGTGGTGAGAGGGGACACATCAGACGCTTCTGTCGCCAAAACGAACGTAGAGAACAACCTTCTCAGAGAGGTCAGAGCACTCAAGAACCCAAGGAAAGTGTTCCAAAAAACGGGGAAACTGGGGCAGAGAACACACCGTAGTTTCATCTGCCCCAAATTTGTCGAGTTCAAACCGGCCTAAAGGGTTCAATCAACAGCATCAGAAGAATATGCTTCCGCTGTTTGCGAGTAAGGGAATAACTCCAAGCTCAAACCACTGTCCCTTTGTTAAGGTTTTGTTCAAGGATTTAAGTTGTCAAGCCCTTCTAGACTCTGGTTCGGTGCGTAGCCTTATATCTGGGCGACTGTTTGAAGAACTCAGGAATAAACGACTCATCAGAGAGGTTGAGGACACTTCATTTCAGTGTGTCACTGCTTCTAATGCTCCTCTTCCAATCAAGATGTTGGTGTCAGTTCAAATGAAAATTGAAAGATTTTCCTGGAGATGGAAATTTCTGGTTTCAAATGATCTTGGATTGGATTGTATTCTTGGAGCGGATTTTATTGCCCACTCTGGACTGATTTTGGATTTAACCTCATCTAAAGGATATTTCAAGTTCTGCAGAGGAACCCCAGTTCCATTTTTCGAATTAGGAGGATGTAAGGATGAAGTGTTAGGAGTTAGTTGTGAGGAAGAGAAGGTGGAAGTAGATCCTTTGCAGCACTTAGACTCGGAGCGTAGGAAGACTATTGAAGGGTTATGCGAACGGTTCCCTGATGTACTTACAAAGAAGCTTGGGTTAACTCATTTACTGGAGTATAAGATAAATTTGACCAGTCATGAAGTGATGCGTTCGCACCCTTACAAATTCGCACCGCCAAAAATGGAGCTTATGCGTAAGATGGTGGATGAACTTCTGGAGCAAGGCGTCATCGAACCCTCTCGATCTAGCTATGCCAGCCCTGCTTTTATTGTTCCTAAGGCTAATGGAAAGGGTCGAATGGTGATTGATTATCGCAAGGTTAATAAATGCATAGCAATTGATTCAGTGCCGTTACCCGACCTACATTCTGCATTCGACTGGTTTGGAAAGGCAAAGTTCTTCACGATTTTCGATCTCAACTCTGCTTATCACCAGATTCCTCTTGATAAAGCGTCTCGTCCCATAACCAGTTTCTGTGTGCCATGGAACTTATACCAGTACACCCGGGTTCCGATGGGTCTCGCTGTAGGGGCACAGACCTTGACACGCCTCTTGGACATGATCTTTCATGACCTGAAATTCAAGGTGGTCTTCAACTATTTGGATGACCTGTTAGTTTATAGCGAAACTTGGGAGGATCATGTAAGCCATCTGGAAGAGGTGTTGCAACGTTTAAGGAAGGCAGGCCTGACTGTTAATCCCGAGAAGGTTCAGTTTGCAAGACCGGAAATCTCCTTTCTTGGACATTTGGTTTCTACCAAGGGCATCTCCATAGATCCAGAGCGCACCCAGGGAATCCGTGATTTTGCTCCACCGCGGGATGTCAAAGGAATCGCAAGATTTTTGGGCATGGTCAATTTTTACAGAAAATTCATACCTAATATTGCTGAGATTGCTGCGCCATTGAATGCTTTGAGGAAGAAGGGAGCTAAGTTTGTTTGGGGTGATGATCAACAAAAGTCAGTTGACACCTTGAAAAATGCCATTATGTCTCCTCCTGTTTTAAGGATGCCTGATTTCACCAAACCGTTTGTGCTTCAAACGGATGCCTCGTCTGTTGCTATTGCCGCTGTTCTTCAGCAGGAAGTTGATGGAGTTCGACAACCTGTAGCCTTCGCATCGAGGACCTTGACGCCCCAAGAAAGAAAATCTTCATCCGTCTATGAATTGGAGTGTCTCGCTGTGGTGTTCGGCATTGACAAGTTTCGCCGATTTCTGGAGCACACGGAGTTCTTATTGGAGACCGACAACCAGGCTCTTTCTTGGTTATTAGCTCACCCCAGACAGCTTGGAAAGATTGGACGTTGGGTGGTGAAGATATCAGCCTTCAAGTTTCAGGTTCAGCACGTCCGTGGTTCGCAAAATGTTGTAGCGGATGCGATGTCTCGCATGTTCCATGAGGCTGACGATCCACCTGAGATTCAGGAGCCAGGATGCAATTCTGTTCTGCTTCAGTTTCCTCTGGCCTTCACTGATCTGTTGACTCACCAGCAGCAGGACCCTGAGTTAGGTCCCATTTTGGAGGAATTGCAAGGGGGAGGAGATCATCCGCCTTATGTTTTATCCAAGGGTGTGTTATGCTGTAGGCCTCGACGTGGTGATAATTCCCCAAAGGTGGTGCTACCAAGTGCCTTGATACCTATGGTGTTTTCTTTCTTTCATTCTTCACCAGTAGGTGGTCATCTGGGAATCCATAAAACCATTGGGAAAATCAGAAAATCTTACATATGGAAGGGGATGGATAGAGACATTGCACAGCGAGTGAAGTCATGCCAATTATGTTCTCTCAGTAAGCCAGCTCAGAACACCAGACTTGGTTTTCTTGCTTCAGAGGTAGCTGAACGTCCTATGGAAAAAATCTTCATTGATTTTGTGGGAAAATTTCCAAGAAGTAGGTCGGGGCACACTATGCTTCTAGTGTGTGTGGATGCCTTTTCGAAGTTTGTGTGGCTGATACCTCTGCGCCAGGCCACGTCAACTACCACCATCCAGGCACTCAAGACCCATATTTTCCAGCATTTTGGACTGCCAGGAACCATCGTTTCTGATAATGGGTCTCAGTTTACCTCTCATGCATTTCAGAGAATGTGCATTGGACTTGGTATCCAGCATGTGACTACTTCACCGTACTACCCACAGCCGTCCCATGCGGAAAGGTTCAACAGAAATTTGCGGTCAGCTCTGATTGCTTATCATGCGGACAAGCAAAATACTTGGGATGAAAATCTTGGATGGCTTCAGAATGCTTTCAACTCAGCTGTTCACGAGAGTCATAAGGCTGTACCATTTGAGGTTATGTTTGGAAGTAGACCACGTGATCCGTTGACCAACGCCTGGAAGATAGAAGAGCTTCTGCCCAATCCCCCTTCGGACGACATCGGTGCTGTTTGGAGTGAGGCGAGGAAGAATCTGCGGCGGTCCCATGAGAAGAAGAGGTTGAATTACAATCGAGGAAGACTTCCCAACCCATTTCAAGTCGGTGACCTGGTGTACTGTCGGACGCATCCACTCAGTTCTGCCGTCGAGAAGAGAGCGGCAAAGCTGTGCTACCGGTGGAGCGGCCCTCATCGAATCGCCAATTTTTTGTCACCCGTTAGTGTTAGGTTAGTGGATCCAAGTTCGGGTCAGTTTGTGTGTAGGGCTCACATCAGTCAACTCAAGCCTTTCAGGGGTGAACATGAAGAAGGTTCTGAAGCCGAAGACCAGGAGGTGCTGGACGAGGAAGACTGATCACCTTCTGAGTTTTTCACCTGTTCTCTCATTTTTTTTTCCCCTTTGTTTTTGTGTGTGTCAACTAGTCGGCCCCGACTACCGTGGTGGAGTGTTATAGTGTCTCCATGAAATAGTGAAGTGAGAGAATTACCTGGGTCGGAAGAACAAGCTTCTGTGTCTGAACTGTGAAGTCCTTGAAAAATTTGTGGTGTGTTGTAGTTTTAGGGGGGGAGGTTGTGCCGTGTTAAAAGTTTTTCAACACAACACTCAGTTAAGCAGTTCGCCGCGGGCTTTAAACCGAGCGAAGGTCAACGAAGGAACGGTTCCAAGGGGGGGGGGGAGAGAGAAGACTCCGGACCGACGAACACTACTGTTCATGTCTCAACTGGAGCGAGCGAAATCCAGTGTCTGGACGAAGACTGATTTGTCAGTCAATCACAGGACTGGACCGAAGATAGACAGTGAGGTTATTTCGTCGGCGAAAATGTTTTATTCAAGAAGTTCGTATCTTGTTTATGTAATTAGTGCTCACCTTATTTTCGTCGTCATGAACTAAATAACCATTACTGCTGGGTAAGTGAATTTCAATGATCTAGTTTATATTTTGCTTGTAATTAAAGTAAAATTCACTTTTTAGCCACGACTAGGGTTGAGTTTAAAGGGTGATGAAATTGTGAAATCTTTGGATTCACATGGTTAAACTATTGAGAAAGGCTGTAATTCATTGTTTTATGTTTATTTGTGAGCATTGAAAGTAATTAATAGTTGAATCGTAAGTTGTAAAAGTCAGCGTACTTCTCAGCGTTGCTCGCTGCCTGTTAGTTCATGAGTCTAAGTTTGGGCAAATGTTGAATAAAAATGAGTGTTAAAGGGAAATGTATTTATTCATTGTGAATTTGTGAAAAGAAAGTAAAGTCAGTGTTTTTGGTCGATTTTGAGTATTAAAATGTTGTTTTAGTCAGTTTTGTCAGAGGACTTGGTCCTGAAAAATTCCCTGCACAAAACCTGAATATTCCCGCATTTTTCCCGATTGTCTGAGCACATGGCCCCATTGAGTACCTAATGTAATAATTAAATTGGTTTACTGTTAAATCTGATGTTAATGTGTAATAAGGAGTAAAATCAAACTATATTTGTGATTTTAGGTAAATTTTGTCATTTGTTGATAATTATTTGTTTGTGAATCATATGTAGGAATTATTTAGGTTTGGTTAGGAAAAATTCAGGTTAGGCCTAGGCCAAACTGACTCAAGAGAAATTGTTGAGCACTGCCTAGCACTTCTGCTGGCTTATAGGCTGCTTTATGGCTAATTTGCACTGGAAATTGTCACCAGGGCTCCCGGAACTGACCCAAATCCAACATGACACCGAGATGTGACTACGACATCCTAGTTCGCTGACATGGCACCGCTCCTCCTGGCGTTGGGCTACGATGCTGATCGGCTGACCGGTAGACCTGAATTTTCAACTGACCGTCGCAGTGGGCATTCAACCCTGGGACCTCTGCGCTTCACTCCGATTACACAGGTCATTTCCATCCTTTATTCAGCATGCAGCCGGAAATTCCAATTCAAACAACGGCCCATAAACTCAGTTCTATTCACAGTGACAATTTGAAACCTTTTTTTGAAATTATCTGCAGTTAAAATTTTATTAAATTTGGCTAGCCTAATTTTGTAATTACTTTTCACTTTATTCACCCAAACTCAGCTGCCAATCAAAAACATTTTTTAAGCTTGGAAATTAATTAATTCGGCCGCAGTGCTCATGGACTTTGGTTCAGCGGATCAGCGATGCAAGAATGATTTACAGTAGGCCTAACCTATTTTCAGTGTTAATGTAGTATTTGTTGTGATTGAGGAATTTATGTAGGCTAACTATTTTGTGATTAGGTGTTACATAATGTAGGCTAAATATTTTTTTTTAGGTTAGGTTAGGTTGAGGTTAGTCCCGGGTCGGGGGATCGGTCCTCTTCCGCTCGGGGGGCCAGTTGCTGATTTCAGCACTCCCCTCGAGTGGGCTTGGCCTAGGCCCACGACCCGGGCTAACTTAAAGAATATTAAGTGTTTTAACTGTAATTGTTGTAAATGTTGAATTTAAATCAATTTATTATTTTAGACCTGACTTATAATTTTTATATTGGGGCTGCTCTGTCAGGTGAAATCTAGTCTGGCATCCAATAGCTGTTTATTTGAAGAAGCCCTTTCTATATTTTGGTCTAAAAAAAAAAAAAAAAATTTATTATGCAGTCAAAATATTCATTAGGACTAATTAATTAATAATTATATGTGAAAGAATTGGGCGATTTGAATTTTGGATTTTAATGTTACTTGTCAATTTTTGTAACTTGTAATTTTGAATTTTTTGCCTCGATACTTAAATTTTTTTATTACACTGTAGGCCTATGTTAATTTGTGGTAAGGTCTTAAATATGGTTATAACTTACTTTATTTGTCTGTTGAATTAATTTGAATTTTCGAAGAAACTTGTTGCATTTTTTTTATGATTCGCTCCGGCATTTGGCCAACTTTTGACCTTATCATATAAAAGTTTATCTTCCTACAAATATTAAAATGTTTATGCCTAATGAAGCTTTGTGATGTATTTGTGATATTTATATGAATTTTTGAAATATTAATAAACTTGTTATTTTGAAACTTGTGTATTATTTCTCGACATCCGAACTTTCACCAGTCAACTTGGAGTGACTTTGAACTTTACCTAGGCCTCTTAAAGGCATGTTACAAACTTTTAATGAGGTTTTTCTAGTCGAGGTTTATTGGACATTGACTTAAATCCACCCAATTTGCACATACCTGTTGCAACAAACCTGTAAACTTAATCGCCATGTTATTCTTATGGAGAATACAAAAAGTCACATTCAAGTTTGTCCACCTTAGAGAAGCCCCCAGATTGAGGGCTCACAAACCCATTTTTGAAACCCCCCAGGATGCCCCTTCAAAATGGCACAGCTTTTACATGTGCACCTTATGACGTAATTTTTGACCTCCCAGCTCCCGGTCCACTTAGATATCGGAGTAAACAAAGCAGTCAACTCGCTCCTCCCAGCTGGGGACGTTTCCCTCCAGTTGACGGGAGCTGAACTCAACCTTTTTCAAAGTTTCCCCTTAGAGAGGGTGACTTTTCCCTTTTGTTTTCACTCGGTTGCGTTTCTTGTAAGTCTTATGATATCAATGCTATAAGAACCGTATATGGTGATTATATACATACTGCTTCCTTTACTAAAGAAAATATACAATTTGTCGAAGATTAAAGATATTATTTTACATTTATTTGTGAAAATCGTCATAATATGCCACACATTTTTGTGAAATGCAGCTCATTTCCAGTACTATTCAAAACGTCTGTTAGCTATTGAAGTCTGTAAATTATAATAACATAAGAGTATTCAACGGCTCAAATGATACTTCAAATATTTGGAGCATTCCTGTTCATATGACTTCAAATTGAGCGTTGAAATAAAATAAACAATTCCCGCTGTGCTACCTGTATGCTTTAAACAACTTAAACCCATTCAATTTAAACCTGTGATAACATATTTCTTTCATGTACTATAAGAAAAATTAGAATATAAGGATGATAAATCTTATATGAAACTCTTACAGATCTAAAGTTCTGGTCACAGCATTAGGCGGGTGGCGAAAAATACTTGACTGTGTAAATGACTTGATGTCAGGGACAGCTCCGCTCCTCTACCCATTGAAGTAGTTGAACATACTCGTATTTCCAGTAGATAGAAGCATGGGTTAATTTCAGCCGGAGCACAGCTCCGGCACTTCTCAGAACACCTGACCGGCTCCGGACCTTTTTTCTGGCCACATCATTATTATTAATACTGTTTAGAAAACGAGTCTTGTTCAAATGTACAATTTTTTTCAATTTGGGAATTACCTAAGTCAACTTTACAACACTATTTTCCGTTACAAAGTTGCAAGAGTTGCACGCACGGTAATAAACGGTAGCTTTTTTAACCTCTATTCTGGATACTGATCACTTAACAAACTTGAGATCCGCTTTAAGAGTGATGGTGAGAGTTCACTATCGTGGAAGGGCGAATCCAATCCAGGCCAATACGAGCGGTACTGGGTGCGTTCGTCATTACTCTTTTCCAAGTCGTTCTTATAAGGCTTCATGCAGCAAATATTTCGTCAAATGTTTGGAAAAGTCAGATGTTTGTGCGTCTGTTTGTTTGAGGATATGAAATTCTCATTATGAGTCGTGAGTGGCGCTAACGCACGTATTGGAGATCACAACCTACACGGTTACTATGGCACAAGTACACTCTAGCCGCGGCAGGGCAAATCCTAGCTAGTGCATAAGTGTTCACGGCCACACGGCCTAAACATTACACACTGGTTATACAACACGGTATAAAGGCAACAAATTAATTGAAATTTGTAAAAGTTTTCCGGGGGAGGATACCCAGACCCCCCCGTTCTACTTGGGGTATTCCATACCCCCCTAATGTGCCATAGCTCAGGGACTTTTTCCGTTATAAATTAAGCCCTGGAGAAGCACTATGAATTAACCGAGCTCAGTTATGGGGAATCAACTGCTATGGTAAATTCAAAGCACGCAATTTGACGATGCCGTGTGTTGTGAAATCACTCAAAAAAGGTATTTAATGAATTCTAATTAAAGAAGAGCGATTGAATATAACTTTTTAACATTTAAAACTACTAAGGTTAAGTTCTAAAGGTAAAATGGCAAACTAGTAAATAGAAAAGCAAAATTAACTATTACAGTTCGCGCATTATATCTCCGGCTATGACCACTATGCTACTAACCGTGTCATACAATATTTTTAACTTATGATATTGGTAAACACAACATTTGACAAGCAGTGGTGTTTTAGAAAATGTTTTCAGAAAAGTACCCCATCTCCCCCCCCGCAAAATACAATCGGCTGACCCAGTCATAGCCGGAGATCACGAACTGTACATATTTTAATGATCAGCTGATTTTGGAGAACAAAAACAAAGAGCATAATTCTCTATACCGTCAGATGCGTAAATGGTTGGCTAATTAAACATATTTTGAATGCCACCAATGCACTCACTCACCCGACTAATGCTGTGGCCAGAACTGTACTCTATTTCCAAATTCAAAACCACAAAAACCTATGTTTATTTGTGCATGAAGTCTTGCGTCATTTTAAAAACTTATTGATACGAATATCGAATGTCGAACGTAGACGCAGCGGAGCTTGCTGATAACGTGACAGCCCTGGCTACATTTGCAACTCTATGAATATAAAACGGCAGGAAAAACTACCTCTACACGGAACACCTGCAGTAAGTAGTCGCTCCAGTGTGTTTTACAAATATTCTGGTTAGATTTATGTATACAGTTTGTTATACAAATACGATTCAGGATCTTTGACGGTACTTATCGGATAACGGGAGGCCACCCATTAAACTATCTAAAATTGTTGAAAATATTTTTTCTAGTGTTTTTAATCAAGAGATAATGTTTTCTAACTGATTATTGCTTATCGGTATTCCTCGAAAACCAGCCTGCATTGTTGTTACTAGGTTAAAGTCGGACAAAGGTCATTGCTCCGCGCACTGCGCCGCTTATCATATCGTGCAATTGATTTAGTCGTCCAGTTACTGTCATTTCATTCTACAGTCGCATTGAGCATACCTTATATTTTTCGTGCGTTGATTCTCCGAACATGTGTGATCGTATGTTAATATTGGACTTGCCCAAAACCGAGAAATAACCCGTTTCGGTACTTTGGTAAAATAAGGAGGCCACTATTTTTATAAAGACTTTTTTAGTGGATACCAATAATATGTACATAATCGGAAAGAACATACTTTAATTGACCTACTGTCCAAATTGGATATTGTTTTCTGCCTCCCAGAAGGCAGCGATATTGGTGAGAATTGAGTTGAACGCGTCACCGCCGCCGCTAGCGACTTCACCCAATCGCTACCCTTATACAGCGCGCTGCGGCGGTCATGTTAGGTTAGGTTATCATAAATATGTTAGTAGGACTTTCCTTGTTTCGTTATGAATCGAACGATACCAGATGAGTCATACTGCAGTCCGCCAAATATCCTTCAAGTAGGCCAAGATCAGGACGTTGACCGTAGCGCACGCATCAGCTGTCAACGGGATTTTGCAGGCAAAATTATGACTCATTTGGTATAGTTCGATTCGTAACGAAACGAGGAAAGTCTTACTAACATATTTATGATAACCTACCCTAACATAACCGCCGCAGCGCGCTGTATAAGGGTGGCCTCCCGTTAACCGATAAGTACCTCTTTGGTTTTATCAACTATATGTTTATCAAGGACTTAACCTGCTTCTGGTTACTTTGAATTGATAATTGTAGTTTTCACAAAACAAAAGTTATGTATATCAACTAATTTTTATTACTTCTATTTTCATCTGTTCACAGTGTTAAAGAAGTCAAGAATGTTTTGTAAATGTGAATGCATTTATGGGGAAATGTTTAAGACATTTCCCTAAATATATAACCTCTTTTACCCAAGAACTTTTGACGAAACCATAAGTCGGACACCCATCAAACCCATATATATATACACATATATATGTATTGAAAGTTCTCGCAGAGCAATTTATTGGAAAAAATTTAATTTTTTAAGTTATTTCCCTTAGGAAATGTATATAAAGAAAATGTCTAAGTTGATACTATTTCATTTGGAAATAGAAATTGCATGGAGCAGCATATTTTAATAAACAATGTAAATAAATACTTAAAGCTACTTGAGATTGCGGTTTCGCTGGTTTATTTCAGTTACTTCGACCCATTCGGTTGATTTTTTACATTTTATACTAATTAAAGGGAAGAAATTAAGCGCACAGTTAATTGCTACACAGTTAAACTAATATTATTTAGTATGCAATGTCAAGAAATATTATTTAAAAAAGGTTCGAGCAAATACTTAGATTATTTAGGTTGGGTAATGTCTTATCAAACATTTTTTTAGTACTCAAATGTTATGACATATAATTTAATTTTCCCAGATTTATTAACTTTGAGTCATGTTAGCCGGAGAGTATAAACAAACAGACTTTAAGGACTCCTAAATGGTTCCTTCTCTTTTGTAGTTTAAATTTCAATGCGTTACTTAATGACGTCATTTTCTATTTTCAGCAGTAATGAGGAAGTTTTTAGAACTTTGTATTGACTTTAGATTTTGCGTTTGAGCGATTAGGAGACTCAAAGAAAAACAAACAAGTTTCTTTGTCATTTATGTTTCGTTTAACTTTCGAGCCCATTCTTATAATATCAATGTAACGTTTGCCTACAATGTTGTTCTTTAGAAATGTAACGTAAAAACTGTTTTGGAGTATTAGTTTGAATTTATACATCTGCGTTGTTAATTTCGATCTAAGTGACAAGTTCTCGGCATACTGCTTTCTTTTACTCATTTATGTAGTACGGCCAATAAGCAACTTTATTGCAGATCATAACAAATCCTGGACTGTAATTCATTTTATTGTTTTTTTTTTACATACGTAAATGTAACATTTTAGAACGTTATCACTAAAATAATTAATGTTACGTAGGCTAATGTTTAAAAATTGAACTAATTTTTAAAAATATTCTTTTAATTTCGTTATTTTATGATTCATACTACAAGACGATAAATGAAAAAAAGTTCAAAACCTGAATTCCTGAATTCCTGAAGTTGTTCCTGAATTCGGTCCACCCTCTTCACTGAAAGGTAAACTGACTGAGTATTTGCATGGTTTGAAAACTTCCTTGTCGTTAAGTGTTTGAAAGCTTAAAAGCTGTAAAAAGCTTTTACTGCTTCAAAATTCAAGTGTTCATCATGTATTTTAGAGAAGATTTAAAAGGCCTATTCCCAGTATTAACAAGGCTTAAGTTCTTATAAAGTGATTTTATTAGCTATTTCCACTGAACTTTGCTGATACGAGTTTTGAACCGTGTTTATTTAACAAACATTTAAAATTTTGTCGGTATTAAGGAAAGTATTATAATTACAATAAAGAATCAAATGAACGACGTAAAAATTGCTAAGCTACATGACCAACTGCCATTTTCATGTAAAAATAATAATTTTTCTTATTTCAATAAAATACACAGTGAAGCAATAAATGAGTTACAATAATGAGAATTTTCTATATAATAAAATAATTGCTATATAGTTTTTGTGATTGTTTACGTTTCTATACAAATCAATTAGGTTTGTTTATATCGCAAAGCAGCTGACAAGCAGTTAGCCATTAAGTTTGTTTACTGATTCAGACAAAAGTTTTTATTTTTTTCATCTGAATTAAATTTTATAACTAAAATTTAGAGAACAGTAGTTATAACGTTGTTTACTTTTAAAAATTATTCAACATTAGAAAAATATAATCTTAATACCTGCTTTACATTCGTTGCAATAATCTAACTTTATCTTCATCTTTGGTTGTATTCGTGCATATTTCAAATTTTTCTTCTTTAGCCTTAGCAGTTTCTCTAAATCATCAGAAGTACTCCTAAAATATTGATAATAGAATTTTTTCTTCTAACTTGTTTAAACCTATACATTATTACATTAAAACCAATTTGTAGATCAGATCCTACTTACCTTATATTGCCATACCAGCAACCAACAATGTTACTCGTACAATTAGCATAATTTAGAATTCATCAAACCACTGTGGTTAGGGTATAACGTTCAGTTGTTAGAAGTATAAATTCACTCGTTGCAGCAGACCTGTATACTCAGCGAATTCCAAATGCAAAAACAATATATTTTCATCCAACATAGCGATATATGACATGTTTTTGTAATCTCTATAATAATAACATAGAGAATAAGTATACAGATTTCCTGCAACAGGTATGTTGAAATTGAGTGGTTTTAATTTAATATTTAACAGATCTAGTGAGTAGGTGGCGCAGTTGGTAGCGCACTCGGCCCCGGTTCTGTAGCGGCAGCGTCGCAGGATCGAGTCCCGATGATGCCGCATACTTTTAGCAGTACTGTTCATCCTTGTACTGTGCCGGCTCACTCCTTGGGTTTGCTTGATAACGTCCACACACATGCCTGAGGCCCATGGGGGGGGGGGGGGCAAATGCTAGATAAAAAGAGGCGCCACCCTCTTTTAAAAACAAAAAAATCTTAATTAGAAGAAGCCATATACCAAGTTTTATCAAGATATGTTAAAAAATAAGGAAGATATAGTTATTTTTATTCCCATAAGGATAACATGGAGAATGAGTATGCAGGTTTGCTGAAACAAAAACTGAACTTTCGGGGATTTTAGATCAAAATGCATTAGATCTTATCCAGGCGAAGCGACAAAACCAAGTTTTATTACGATATGTCAATAAAAAAGCAATATAAAGAATTTTACTTATTTCCCATAAAGTTAACATTGGGACATCGTACTGTGTTTACCACTTTCAATATCTCGCTAACTAATGGACTTAGAGCAATGATTCAAAATACTATTTTTTTTTTAGCAGAATCCAATGGTGAAAAGCAAAATTGGATTATTTTAATTTGTCTATGTGAAAACCCCAAAAATATCCATTTTTGGGGGGGTTTATCCCCCTTAACCCCCCTTTTGGTGGCCTGATAGGGCTGGTTTACGAACTCGCCCAATTGATTGCCACTCTACATGTCTGTACCAAATTTCATAAAGATCGGACCATTTTTACGGCCGCTATCGTGCTAAGAGACACACGCACACACACACACACACACACACACACACACATACACACACACACACACACACACACACACACACACACACACACACACACACACGCGCGCGCACACACACACACACACACAAACACACACACACACATATATATATATATATATATATATACCCCCGTTGCAGCAGACCTGCATACTCAGCGAATTTCAAGTGCAAAACAACATATTTCGATCCAACATAGCGAGATTTGACATGTTTTTGTAAGCTCCATAAGAATAACATGGGGAATGAGTATGCAGGTTTGCTGCTACAGGTATATTAAAACTGGGTGGTTTTAATTCAATATTTAGTAGATCTGAACTAGAAGAAGCCATTTGCCAAGTTTTATCAAGATATGTTGAGAAATAAGCGAGATATAGAATTTTATTTATTTCCCATAAGGTTAACATTGGGACAACGTACTGCGTTTACCACTTTCAATATCTCGGCAACCAATGGACATAGAGCCATGATTCAAAATACTAAATTGTTTGTTTTTTTGGGCTGAATTCAATGGTGCCAATAAAAATTTGAAAAATCTTATTTTTCTATGTAAAAATCTCAAAAAACCCATTTTTGGGGGGGTTTACCCCCCTTTACCCCCCCCTTCCGGTGGTCCGATCGGGCTGGTTTACGAACTCGTCCGAATAATTACTACTTTACACGTCTATGCCAAATTTCATTCCGATTGGACCATTTTTGCGCAAGTTATCGTGCTTCAATACACACACATATATATATATATATTAAAGAGAGAAAGAAATTCCTTAAGTACCCTTTTTTTAACATTTTATTATACACAACGCGTTTCGGAAATTATTCCATTTTCAAGTGTGTAAAATGTAACCTTAAAATTAAATACATATATAAAATAAATATACAAAGATCATATGTTTAAAATTCAAAAAAGTATAAATTAAAATTAAATTGTATAGATATGTAGAAATTTGTCGTTATATATATATTTGTCCTTATTTCTTATTTATGTCCATGATTTTGTCGAAGATTGGATTTTGTCTGTCAATTTGCATTATATTAAGAATGTTGTTTGGTTCTGTTTTTTTATGTCTGTAAATATGAAATTCTTCGTATACATTCATTTTTTCTCCTTTTTTCATTATATTTAAAACGTCCATATTTTCATTAATAGTTTTGTATTCATGATCTGTGTCAAGGATGTGTTCTGCAAATGATGATTTTTGTGTGGTTAAATTACATGATTTTATTGCTTGTATATGTTCTTTGTATCTGCAATTGAAGCTACGTCCTGTTTGTCCAATGTATATTTTAGGGCATTGGTGACATTTTAATTTATAGATACCACTTTGGTCATATTTATTAGCTTGTTGGTTGTTTTTTGGATTGCTTAGTCTTTGTATCATTTTGAATGTGTTATTTTTTGTTCTGTAGCTTACTTTCATAGGTGATCCTTCAAATGTTTTTCTTAAAGCTTTATTTAATATCGTATTGTAAGGAAGACATATGTATTCATTTTTGTTGTCTTTTTTACTATCAAAATTATTTTTCATTTTATCCAACATTTTATCAATCATTTTTGATTTATATCCGTTTTTCACTGCTAAAGTTTTAATGGTACTTTTTTCACTTTCAAAATCTTCTTTCTTCATTGGTACTTTTAAAAGTCTGTGTATCATCGATCTGAAGCTTGCTGTTTTTTGTTGCCAGGGATGGTTTGATGATGCAGGTATTATTAAATCGGTTTGGGTATTTTTACGGTATATCTTAAATAAATGTTTATTATTTTTCTTGTATATCGTTAGATCAAGATAGTTTATATAATTATCTTTACTTTCCATTGTGAATTTTATTTTTTCGGATAATGAATTAAGATATTGAAGTAATTCATCACAAGTTTGTTTATTTCCTTTTATGAGACAAATAATATCATCTACGTATCTGTGCCAGTATATTATATTTTTATTGAACGGATTTATTTCATTAATAATTTTTGTTTGTTCTAAATTGCACATATATATATTTGATATTAAACCAGAAAGTGGTGAGCCCATGGCTAATCCTTCGGTTTGCTTATAAAATTTAGTATCAAATTCAAAATAGTTTTGTGCCATTGCAGTTTTAGTTAATAGTATCGTTTCATCGATGTAATTTTTGTTGAGGTTGTGGTTTTTCTTGAGTAAATTTCTAAGTATATTTAAAGTTTCATTGGTTGGTATATTGGTATACATGTTTGAAACGTCAAACGATACAAACATGCAATTTTCAGCAATATCTATGTTCTTGATTTTCTCGATTAATTCATATGTATTTTTGATACTTAAGTTGTTTTCTAGTTCAATGTTATCTGAAATTCTTTTGTTTAGGTATTTGCATAATTTGTAGGACGGGGCACTCATAAAATTGACTACTGGTCTGATTGGGATGTTTTGCTTATGTATTTTGGGTTGTCCTCTCATTTTTGGTGCATAAGGGTTTATTGATTTTAAGTTTATTTTTTCACCATTCATGATTGTTTTACATTTTGTAATTACTTTATTCATTTCTTTATTATATTCTTGAGTTGGATCTTTATTTAGTTGTTGAAATGAATTATTTTGGATAAACTCTTCAATTTTCTTATTATAATCATTGGTATGAATTATTACAACTGTATTTCCTTTATCCGCTTTCGTTATAATTGCACAGATACGTAGATGATATTATTTGTCTCATAAAAGGAAATAAACAAACTTGTGATGAATTACTTCAATATCTTAATTCATTATCCGAAAAAATAAAATTCACAATGGAAAGTAAAGATAATTATATAAACTATCTTGATCTAACGATATACAAGAAAAATAATAAACATTTATTTAAGATATACCGTAAAAATACCCAAACCGATTTAATAATACCTGCATCATCAAACCATCCCTGGCAACAAAAAACAGCAAGCTTCAGATCGATGATACACAGACTTTTAAAAGTACCAATGAAGAAAGAAGATTTTGAAAGTGAAAAAAGTACCATTAAAACTTTAGCAGTGAAAAACGGATATAAATCAAAAATGATTGATAAAATGTTGGATAAAATGAAAAATAATTTTGATAGTAAAAAAGACAACAAAAATGAATACATATGTCTTCCTTACAATACGATATTAAATAAAGCTTTAAGAAAAACATTTGAAGGATCACCTATGAAAGTAAGCTACAGAACAAAAAATAACACATTCAAAATGATACAAAGACTAAGCAATCCAAAAAACAATCAACAAGCTAATAAATATGACCAAAGTGGTATCTATAAATTAAAATGTCACCAATGCCCTAAAATATACATTGGACAAACAGGACGTAGCTTCAATTGCAGATACAAAGAACATATACAAGCAATAAAATCATGTAATTTAACCACACAAAAATCATCATTTGCAGAACACATCCTTGACACAGATCATGAATACAAAACTATTAATGAAAATATGGACGTTTTAAATATAATGAAAAAAGGAGAAAAAATGAATGTATACGAAGAATTTCATATTTACAGACATAAAAAAACAGAACCAAACAACATTCTTAATATAATGCAAATTGACAGACAAAATCCAATCTTCGACAAAATCATGGACATAAATAAGAAATAAGGACAAATATATATATAACGACAAATTTCTACATATCTATACAATTTAATTTTAATTTATACTTTTTTGAATTTTAAACATATGATCTTTGTATATTTATTTTATATATGTATTTAATTTTAAGGTTACATTTTACACACTTGAAAATGGAATAATTTCCGAAACGCGTTGTGTATAATAAAATGTTAAAAAAAGGGTACTTAAGGAATTTCTTTCTCTCTTTAATTACAATAGTAGCCCTAGAAGTGAACATTAAAATAATATATATATATATATATATATATAGATAAATATATAGATATATAGATACATATATATATATTTATGAAAGTGAACGAATGGTGTTTTTGGCATCTGAGGACCTCAAAAAGAAAAGTTATGATGGTTTTAGGCTTAGGTCTTACCATGAGACCTACGGTAACAGCTTCTTCCCTATAGGGGAAATTCGCTAATATACATATATATATATATATATATATATATGTATACATATATTTATATATAAATTTTAACGAATGGTGTTTTTTGCTTCTGGAAGCTCCGAAACTAAGTTATCATGGTCTCGTGCTTAGGTCTTACCATGAGAGCTAATAGTAGAGTGCTATAGCTAGAGTGTAATAGCTTCTTCCCTATAGGAGCAATTCACTAAAAAATGCTTCACAATAATGAATGAATCCCATATTCTGTGTAGACAAAAGATGTTTTTTGAATGGCGTAAAATTACAAAAACCGCCTTTTATTATAAATGAGTTGCGTTTTCCTCAAGGCAAATCTCTATATATCACAATAAAGTTGATAGAACGTTTTGAATTGAAAGAAATGTGAAGTCAGGAGCAGGAACGCCTACATGTGATACATGTACTACATCGGTAATATTGGAAACCAATGAATACTGAGCATGAACAGAACAGCAGCTGATGCTGGTACATCCTTCACTCAACTGTTTCCTCTGTAGCTGTGTTATAGCTTTGTTGTAGCTTTGATGTAGCTTTTTTGTAGCTTTGCTGAAGCTTTGTTATAGTTTTATTGTAACTTTATTACAGCTTTTTTAACACTCGAATGCTATGTTTAAACCTGTAATTAATCTATAGTTGAAACAGTTGTATTGCATAATAAGTTTTGCAATTTCATTTCCATTACAAAAATTTAAAACAATTGTTCAGACAAGTAAAGCTGCTGATTAGCAATTTTTGACGACTTAAAGCTTTTATGATTCCAAAAGGTTTCTAAGGTAAGGAAAAACTTCTAACATTTATATTTCACGCACACTAGTCTAATTATCCCAAAACTTTGTTAGTCTAGAGTGATGTAAATGTGAATTATTATAAATACATATTAGATTGAAGAGCTTTGGGATAAACAATACTGTATTACGTAACTAAGCCGGAAAGTACTGTTTTACCGGATGAGCATCAGTAATCCCGCGCGAGCCGGAGGCAAGTGTGGGATTTTCATGCGAGTAACGCCAAAACCCAATCCAATTTGTTTTCGTGTAACGTACGAAACTTTTCATTATACTTTTCAGAAAAACATATTTTTAATTACAATGCATTCCTTACATTAACCCCTACGTATCTCAACTCTTCAAACCTTTTATCTATAATTAAGAAACAAACATTTGCTCCTGCTGTTAATGCTGCCAATACATTCCTCTAAAAAGTAACCTATAAACATACATTAAACGTCGGCGCCGTGGCACCGGTTTGCTGCCAATCAGCTGACTTGTGTTTCCTGTGATCGTATTCCGGAAATCTTTCCGGCCTAGGCCGGGAAGTTTTTTCTGGACTGGTATCGGCAATGGGTAACTTTCAAGGCACCAAAAAGGAACAAAACAGATGTTTCTGTGTCAGTATGATGAAAATCATTAAATGACACTGTTTTATTACAAATATATTTATTACTCTCGTACAAATGTGAGATTACAGACCGATTACAACCTATGGCATATAATAGTTAATGTAATAATGTAATGTTTACAATTACCTAGCGCACATTGATTAGATTGTTCCTTTGCCAATATTTGAAATCCATTAAAACTTAAATCGTTTTAAAAATCATATATTATAGTTAACAATGAAATAGATCATACTTGTTAATTATTTTTATTAATCCTTTACCTATAGTTTGAGCATTCTTACTACTGTTACTTTCCTCAGGATTACTTTTGAATTCTTTATGCCGTGAAATAAGTATCTCAGTATCTCCATGAATTTCATTCAAAATATAGTCAAATATTGGGTTTCAGTGAAACATTTAAACATATCAAGTTTCCATTTAATATGCCTAAAAATATTTTTACCCTGCAACGATCCAAACTTTTATCAAATTACCTAATTATTATACAAATTAAGTTTTGGTCATTCCAGAATTTTCACGAAAGGTACTTAATATCTAATTTAACTAGCTATTGAGATAAAACTAACTTAAATTATTGAAAAAAATTAAACATCCTAACCTTTGTGATAATTCACACAAACACCAAGTAAAAACTAGTGTTTAGGCTGTTACAGTAGTTAAAAAAATTATGATTCATGGACTTTAATGCAGATAAAACTGAACTTCATCCACAGTTTATAATTTATTTTTAAATACAACTTCTATTATAAGAAGAATTTACATTGTTTTGCTTTACACAATTAAAATGTTTATATAAGCCATTTAATTATATTCTCGTCACAAAGTTTACTTTATGTTACATCCACCATTTTTTCCTCAAAATGTACAGATTTCAGCCTTCCCAGCACCCATATTTTGTCATTCAATTTTCAACGTTTTACACTGTATTGTAAATTATATTTGCTCATATTACTCCGTTATTTTATTTTTTTCTTCTACGGAAAATAATCTTTTACTAGTAAATGAATCAACGAAAATCATTCTTGATCAATATCTTCCACCCTATATGGACGAAGTGGTTGTTTACTTGTCTGTCAACAGCTTTAATCCAACGAAGATATTTTTATATTCCTACTCGCCGACAGTTCCCATTAAGTGTTAACTATCTTTTACCAATAAATACGTTCCCAAAAACAACGGGACAACAATCCTTACTGCCAGATCTTTTCGATTATTATCGTCAGCACCAAATAAGATTGGTGAGTGAGTAAGCTGATGGTGAAATTATGGTTTATTATTTACTTAAGTTTTGTATAATAATATGTTAATTTATATACAAATTTACTTGTAAAAGGTTCAAAAAACGCAAAAAAGGTTTGATAGTTGAAAAAAGTTCCATTTTAAAATTTCAACAGAGATATAGCAGAACATTTTATGGTTTTCAGGTTTTTCCACTCGTCTTATTTTGTGCTCCCAATAATAGTAGCAAAACCTGCTAGGCCTAATTACATTTCCTTCAATAAATAACCTCCTACATTCAACACGATCAGTATCATAACATTTATGAACCTCAATTCCTTCAAGCACAAAATCCTTACCAACTTCCTCCGCCCCACTAGCACATCCTCTATGACCTCTCTTCCCTCCTCTACCCTTTATCCCCATAACCTTTTTTACCGCCTCCACCCTTCTATAATAACTTCCTATCCATCCCCATTCCTCCCGATAAGACACCTTCCTACTACCGTTATTTATTTTCAATATACCCTCTTCCAACCTCTCTTTCTCTGCATTAACTGTTCCCATCAACATCATTTTCAATCACCCCCCTACCATCGGTGGAATATACATCTACACATCAACCCCCCCCCCCTTTTACAGCATGTCCTGCCAACCCCTCTCACCTCCTTCCACGTCCGCAGAACCTCCTACAAGAATCTCATCCTCTTCAACATCTTCCATCCACTCTGACCACTGAAATCCCTTCAAACTAATCTTCTGCCCCTCTTTGCCTCGCCCTTCCCCCTTCCTGTCCAACCCCCTGCGGTCCCACGACCTCCCACCCCTCCTCTCCCCCCACCTCGCTATCGCCCCCTCCTCAGCCGCAGGTGAGAGGAAGCTCTGACTCCCTCGTCGCCGTCCTCGCTGTCGTTGTGGAGGGTGGACTCCTCCGGCGGCTCCAGGGCTCCGTCCAGGGGCAGCCTCTCCAGCCGGATCGTCTGGATCTGGATCTCCTGGAAAACAGGATGTGTGATTGTGATTGCGTTCAAGCTATATTCAAGCTATATTCATTGTGCTGTATATTTAAGCTGTATTCATTGTGACCTGGATTTGAAAGGGTGTTCATAGAATGTGAGGCAATAATTTACATAGCGATTCCTTGGGTGAAAATGAGCAAAAAAGTTTATATAAACATAGGTCCTAGAGTGCTTCGTTTTCCGTCTGTGTGTTTGTTTATGATTTTTACATATTTAATCATATCTCACGAACCACTTAACGTATAAAAATCAAACTTGGTATATGGATAACCACTATATTTTGTAAGAAGTGTCAAATTTCTACTTTGTACCATTTCAAAATGGCGGCTTTTTTGTTTTCTAAGCTAAATATCTTAATAACCGTAAATTTCAGAAAAATTATACAAGAGACAGAAAAGTTGCGAAATTAATCTTATTAACGATGATATTAAGATTATAACAATAGGACAACTAATAATTGAGAAAATATTTTCCGAATAAAAACATGCAATTTTCAGACAGAATGTTCTAAGGAACCATGTTTTTATGCAGAAAAGTTAAAATTTCTCCGTTATTAGTTGTTAGATTATCACAATCCTATTACCAGCATTAATTGGATAAAATTTTTCATCTTTTTTGTCTCTTGTGTAATTTTTCGAAACTTTACGGTTTTTAAGATATTTAGCTTTGAAAACAAAAAAATAGCCGCCATTTTGAAATGGTACAAAGTAGCAATTTGACACTTCTCACAAAAATAGTTCTTAATAGTGGTTATCCAAATACCAAGTTTGATTTTTATACGTTAAGTGGTTCGTGAGATATGATTAAATATGTAAAAATCATAAACAGACACACAGACGGAAAACGAAGCACTTTAGAGCCTATGTTTATATAAAATCTTTTGCCTATTTTGACCCAAGGAATCACTTCGTAAATTATTGCCCCACATTTTGTGAACACCCTGTATAAATAATTAAATAATTAACCTTATCCAATCACTGTTTTTTATGACAATATGTTTTGTCCCTCAGAACGTCATCAGGTCAGGTACTTGCAGCCAGATTAATCAATGTATCATTAATTTGTGGCAATGAGGTAAGTCAATTGATTCAATAAAATATCATGGTCACTGTATTTAAAAGTTTTCATATTAATAAAAGGTTCAAACTTATACAATCTTGAGCTATGCTGGCCAACATTAATCACTATCACAGACTGAACAATACTGACTCATTGAAGTAATACTCTTATTAAAATACCCACGTCGCAGCAGACCTGCGCACTCAGCGAATTTCCATAGGATTTATTTTGTATATGTGAGCATTCAACTTGTTTGAAGGAAGTATCATTTGAATATGTTAAGTAAATAATATACTAAAAACGCATATTTAATCATTCATGAGCTTTAAACTTGAGAAAAATTAACAAAGACATTGGTTTTCATTAGTAATACATACACTTTTGTATTTTATATAATTCTTAGTCTTTTAATTTTTAATAACTGTAATCTTGCTATAGAATATAAATGTCAACAAACATATAACCAATGAACTCAAAACACTCAAAACAAACAATCTCATGAAAAAATTAAATTCAATCATATGGTCAGTTTTATAGTAATTAAAACATCCCTGTTGCAACAGACCAACATCTGCAGCCAATTTCAATAAAACATATTATCAATCCTCATAATTGTAAACATACCATATATTATGCTACATTTTCAGGCAGTTTAGACCAAGACATCCCCCCTCCAAATGCTCTTACTTTCTTTATTATATTTAAAAATAATTTGTATTTTTTGATATAGTATATATTTTCTGCAAAATCTTGATCAATGAACTCAAGATATTTCAACTATTCAAAATAAACACAAATAAAATATTCAACACCTGAAAATTTAATCATATGTTCAGAATTGTATTTTTAAAAAATCTCAAATCAGGGTGACTATACTTTTTGGAGGGAAAAATTAAAAACAATATTGGACAACGTACTGTGTTTAGCACATCCAATATCATCCCAAATCTAAGCAACGGACTGACATAGAATAATAAATCAAAATGCTAAATTGTTTGTTTTTTTAAGCTGAATTCAATTTTGATAATTAAGTTTAAAAATAATTAGTAAAAAGGTGTTAAATCTTGAAAATAAATTTTATTTTGTGAAAAAAACCTTCTTAGAGTAAATCAATCTTGCTGATTTTCGAACTCGAAGTCATGAATGACGCTTTATACGTTTGTTCCAAATTTCATCAAGATCGGACCTTTTTTACAAAAGTTATCGCGCCTACGGACAGGTATATATATATATATATATATATATATATATATATATATATATATATATATGAAAATGAACGAACGGTGTTTTTGGGGTCTGGGAACCTCAAAATGAAAAAATAACATGGTCCCGGGCTTAAGTCTCACCGTGCCGCCTACGGTAATAGCTACTTCCCTATAGGGGAAATTCGCTAAAAAGAAAATAAGAATAATACCTTCAGTTGGTCAGTATTGTTCAGTCTAGCATAGTTCAAGATTTTATAAGTTTGGACCTTTTATCAATACGAAAACCTTTAACTAGAGTGACCATGACATTTTATTGAATCAGTTGACTTGCCGCAATGTAATGGTACATTGATTAAAGTGGCTGCAAGAACCTAACCTGATGAAGTTCTGGGGAACGAAATTTATCACCATATAAAAACAATGATTGGATAAGGTTATTATAATTCATTATTTATTTTTGCTATTCGGGATGGAAAAAGAGAATAAAAAGAAAAATATGTATATTTTAAAATAAAACTGATTTTTTAATGAGACATTTATGTTTGATTTGGTTCAAAAGAGGGACAGAATGGTCACCCTTAAATCACATAACATATACAAAGTTCAGATTTATTTTCACCTCCTTTTAGAGCAAATTAAATAATCCCAATTTACTCTAAATATTAAATAAAATATTAATTAAATAACATACATATTAATACACACTAAATATTAGATTTTTCTGCTCTTTCAACAAAGTCAAAAATCTTAATTTTGCACTCCTTACAAAACCCAAGGAAAGGGTTTACGACAACGATTATACCAACGGAGGAGCTGTATCCTTCTCGTGATATGCAGACGTGGCAGAGATTAAACTGGCGCGGTTTGGAGGAGATACAAACAGCAATAACTTTCGTGCATTGTGTTCTTTCTTGGAATCCACCACTTCACTTCCTCTCTGTTGTTTTATATTATGAAAACATAAACGAATATTTGCCTAGAGATTTTCTACAAAAAGGTTTCGTTCGATGTCAGTCCTTAAGGTACATACTGATTTGACTTTGTTAATGATTTTACTGATAAACAGTAAATTGTTTTACCCATCCTTTTTCTATAATTAAAAAACTTGTGCTCCTAAAAGATACCCACTCACGTTCAAAAACATACTCTTGCTTGGTAGGATGCAACAGTTTTAAGAGAACATATTAAGTTTTCATTTCCAAAACCAAATCTATATAGGAATTAATATAGGATAAAATTAACTCCCACGACTGTTAATTACGACTGTGCGTATAAAAAATCCTCAAAAAAGTTCCCAAAAACTTGGAGCCTTTTTGAGACGCTTGTGCAATCGAAAACTTTAAAGACGTCACAAGAACTTCATAAAACCGATTCAATCATTTTATGAGGAAAAGGTGAACGTGGAATCATTTAATAGAATCATCATTAGTAACATAAAAAATATAAATCGTTGAATATTTTATTTAAAAAAACTATGTCTTTTTAACTAAAGTTTAAATATAAAAAGTTATAACTTTTGTAGTATCAATGTATGTCAAAACTAACATAACAAAATTGCCTGTCAGAAGCGTGATCTTATTTCTCCGGCATAATTTGATCAGAAAAATGATTTATGTTCCATTAGAGGGGGTCGGCAGCAACTGGGGTGCTGAAAGTAGGACAGCTGCATCAACTAAATTACAATTTTGGAGCACTGAAGCATTTCATATTATTTATTATACCTGCTGAGTTTTCAATTTGAATTCTTACAAAGTTGTTTAGCTTTACTAATTAAACTATGACCGCTTTTAATTACAGGGTACCAGATTTTTGTCATTGAATATACTTTTACTTGATATTAGGGATGGTACCTCTTAAGTTTTATGGTTGTTCATAAAAATGTCATGCGTTAAAGTCACTATTGTAGCATGTAATCTTACTAATTTTTTTTATAAACTAATGGAAATTAGGCCTACATCTAAATTAATTAATTCTCATCCTCAGATGAATATTTGAGCGATCAGGGTAATCATGAGCAGATAAAATGTCATGAGGCTGTTTATGTTATAGTTTTAATTACTGTATTTTTAAAATTCATAATAGCGAAGGATTTGTAATTACTATTTAATTTGTTGGACTTTTCCTATCGCTTCTAGTGTTTAAACTGCACTACGTTTCGAGAGGTATTGAAACTCCTCTCGTTTTCAAGTGACCCTACTTAAAGTTACATTAACCTACTTAGGTTTATTTAACATAAGTAAACATAAGTAGGTTAATGTAAGGTCTCTGCAATGTTAAGGTTTATAAATAAACATAAGTAGGTTAATGTAACTTTAAGTAGGGTCACTTGAAAACGAGAGGAGTTTCAATGCCTCTCGAAACGTAGTGTAGTTTAAACACTAGAAGCGATAGGAAAAGTCCAACAAATTAAATAATAGTTTTAATTAGCTTGTCAATTCGTTGATCATTATTTAAAATTACAATACGATTTTTTGACACTTATAATGGTTTAAATACCTGCAATTCCGTAATCCAACTTGTTGCTGGTGGTAACTTTCGTTACCAACTCCGAAAAACGATTTTTTTGAGTTCACAGAATCCGAGTGAGATTTATATTTAAATTTTTTATACACTATTATTATTTTCTTATATTTGCACTTTAGTCCAATCAAGATGTATATCATATGTGGTAAACTGTCCTGGACGCCTGAACTTTGGATATGCTGATGTTCAAAATTAAGAATTTCCGGACCGTTTGGCATTTTTACCCTTCTTATTTTACAATTTGACTGATTTTATCAGTACAAAATTATGAAAAAACATGGCCTGAGTGTATTTTTTGCTACAGGGATCAGTTGAACTGACAATAAATACGGTACATTTCATGGGTAAAACAATACAATAAAACTTGAACGCATTTTACGCTGGGTGAACTCGGTTACTCTACAATCGTAAAGGTTTATCGGAAGTTTAGACTCGGCCAGAATCAAAACGAGCCAGACTACGCTGCTT